>JANJGK010000018.1:17935106-17937606 GCA_039081455.1 Macrobrachium rosenbergii
GTTTGAATGAGGCCCTTTTAGTAATATATACACACACACACACACACACATATATATATATATATATATATATATATATATATATATATATATATATACCTGTATATATACACACACATATACATACACACATAAATATATATATATATATATATATATATATATATATATATATATATATATATATATATATATATATATATATATATATATATATATATATATATATATATATATATATATATATATATATATATATATATATATATATAGATATATATATATATATATATATATATCTATATATATATATATATATAGATATAGATATATATATATATATATATATATATATAGATATAGATATATATATATATATATATATCTATATCTATATATATATATATATATATATATATATCTATATCTATATATATATATATATATATATATATATATATATATATATATATATAGTATATAAAAACTCTTGATGTAATGAAGTTTTCGTAACAAATAAGTACCTGGTATATAAGTAAACAACACAATATATGACTGAAAAGGAGAATACGTTTAGTCTTAATATATTTCCTATTACTTTTTATTACAGAACGGAGCGATGATCAACGACTCTACTTCCACATGCCCACAATTTATGCTGGGGTGCATCTATTGATGTTTTTCCACTGATAATCAAGTGATCAATAATGTATGCATTCAGGAAATTACATTCTCCGGTGGTGCAACGATGAAATATCAATATGCAGTTCTTTAATATTGAAACATCAATTTTCCGCGGAGAAAGAGTTCCCGTCTTCCTTACTCAAAGGGAAGCTTTATTTTCAGGCGAAAAGATTGTATATTGGAAGCCTTCGGATTCTTTGGTGGCACAAGTGTAAATATGGAAGCTGTGATGATGATACCTTTTTGCATCTCTGCGTA
This sequence comes from Macrobrachium rosenbergii, assembly GCA_039081455.1. Lineage (NCBI taxonomy): Eukaryota > Metazoa > Arthropoda > Malacostraca > Decapoda > Palaemonidae > Macrobrachium > Macrobrachium rosenbergii. Next base: position 17,936,049 of record JANJGK010000018.1, read on the forward strand.
GTTTTTACTTTTTTAGGATTATGAGAAGTCCATTTTGCGCCGCGGTAATTCGTATAATTTATGAATTTCATTACTATTGCAACCATTCTCTACACACTCATTTATTGGGTAACGCAAAATCTAAAAAAAAAAAAAAAACTACACTTTCACACCCAAAATTCTGGTGAATTTACTATCCAAGGCGTTAAGTCTAAACAAATTTCCTAATCAGTTATTTGACTTATTTGCATTACTCAAGTTCTGCCACTAACCGACAATAGAATATATATCGGATGCTACAAAAACGATTTTATAGGAAATTTAAACCACCAACCAATGAAGGAACAGTTCAATAGTTGTTCCACTAGCTTACAAAGTGCACAACAGGAGACTACTTAGATAAGGCAAGTGGGTATGAATTAAATCATAGCAATTATCACCGGACCCTTTACAACGGTTTCACCCCTTTCCCGGCCACTACCAATTAGAGGAACATTTACCTATTTTACGTTTTTTCAAGCGAAGGGTGATACACGCAGTATAAGAGGTTACTGTCAGTGTGTATACATATGTGTGTGTGTGTGTGCACAAATGAATATGTCATTAAACTTCATAACTTTATTTTTACATTTGAATGGGTGATAGAGAAATGCATCATGAAAACATCTTAAAAGCTTACTTCTTTCACTGGCAGCGTTAGAAGAGCTCCAATGCACTTTGTAGCAAAGCATGATTTGCTCCTTTGTTCAGCTGCGTATCATTTCTTGGTATTCAAATATAACTTATGTGGTATTGCTTCGCAATTCTTTATCCCGTTCCCGTTCAATTGCAGCGTTGCAGGTGTTGTTATTGCTGTGAATGGTGCTGTTTGTGCTGTGCATAGCCCACCACCTCCTTTAATTGCTAAATGAAATATTAATGCCTTATGTAAAAGCTTCCAACAGCATCAACTACCTTATTTAACTACAAAGAACGTTACTGAACATATTGACGCCCATAATCTGCACCACTCTCCTTTGTCTCGAATGCAGTCTCCTAATTCCTGAGTTATGAATGGTTCCTTTGTAGATACCCCTTTCATCATAAAAAAAAAAACTCTAAACAAGCAATTATTCAAATAGCATACATTTCCTCTAGCATGTCAGCAAGCACTCTATCATTGTTAACAAAATCTCAAAAATTAGATCTATCTGCCCTGTGGCTCAATTGTTTTTATTAACGAAATTTCATTGTTTAACTTGCTTGGGCAATCACTTTTGAACTTATTGCCGTTGAGGTACTTTTAATTTAAAGCGCTACTATATTTGAATTTGTAGGTCACTTTTTCAACAAAAGGCCGGAGTTTCCAATATTAGCTAATTTGTGTATGGAGGTTTTTGAGAGATTATGTCGAAAAATTACCTGATCCCAGACCGTTTCTATGGGTACGATATGTGGACGATATTTTTGTTGTGTACAAATTTCATGAAGAATGTTTCAGAGAATTTTTGTCGCTTTTGAATAGGTATGTTCCTTCCATTAAGTTCACTGTTGAAAAAGAAATAGATCATAAATTACCTTTTCTATATCTTGTAGTACA
>JANJGK010000018.1:17942606-17960106 GCA_039081455.1 Macrobrachium rosenbergii
AAACTTGAGCTTATCTTCCGCAAGTGATGCGAGAGACCCAGAAAACTCCAGTAGTGATTTCCCTGGGATAAAAAGAAAGATTATGCAAACATCAAGGTATTTTTGGATATCCTGTTGCTGCTCGTACGCATGCGCAAAAAATGTTCTTAAAAGTCTGATACGTACAACTGAGATGACATTCGAGTCGAAAGCAAACCTGCTTTATTTCAATGACAATATGTTAATTAATTAATTTATTTATTAATTTATCCATCCAAATACTTGCTTATTTACTTATTCATTCATATATTTAACTATTTTTTTTATTTTTTATTTATATACTTATTCAAAATGTTTTTAAAAGTCTGATACGTAAAAATGAGCTGACATTCGAGTCGAAAGCAAACCTGCTTTATTTCAAGGACAATATGTTAATTAATTTATTTATTTGATAATTTATCAATATACTTGCCTATTTATTCATTCATTTATTTAACAATTTTTTTTGTTATTTATTTATATACTTATTCATCTTTGAGGGGATGTGCTGTTAACTGTTGATCAAAATCATGATGAAAAGAAGTTAATGATTTGTCTATTTCCTTCTACGGAAAGGCTATTGTTTTACCTCTTATATTGCTGACGACAGTTAATGGTACTGTAAGAGGTATCTGGTGATCAAAATCACTGTAAAATAAACTACTTCAGACATTCCATGTTCCTCAATGTTCTCTTTAACCAAGATTTATCAATTTCTCTTTCAGAATCAAAATTGAATATCTAAAACTTTTTAAAATTTTTATTTTTGAAAATATATGTAATTTGACAATGCTAGCTATCACATTTGACTATGATGATCATAAGAGTAAATGCTGTAGTCTTCCGATTCATGAGAATTTACAGTATATTGAATTGAGTCGACTAAATTTGATGGAACAAATATCAACAAAGTCAGGAGAAACCGTTGAAATGTTCAAAATTTTCTAATGCTAAAAATGCTTTGCAATATCTTGTTTGTATTCCTGGTGATCCCAATAGCCCTAATCAATAACTCACAATATAATCCTAAAGAGTGTAATATTTCTTATTAATATTGTTGGCTGGAACACATATTGTGAAACTGGCGATTGCCGTCATTAAATTGTAGCAAACCGTCCACATCTTTCAGTTCAGCTCTCATAAAGATAATTAGTACCTTGTAAATAAATAAATGAATTAAATAGATAATAGGAGCCAAGTTAACGTTAGAGGTTGCACTAGTGTATGCAAGATTACAAACAACTTTACAAAGTAAAATTTATCGAGTAATATAGAGAATTGTAATTACACTGAAGCTGGAATCAAATATTAAATCCATATGAAAGATTAAAAAATTATTTAGAATAAAATGTTTTTGGTTGTGTGTTTTTTTTTTAGAATGTTAAAATTATTTACCATTCTGGGGTTACTCAAGAAAAAAACTTTTCCAATAAAAAAAAAGAGGAGAAAGTTAGAAGCATACTGAAACGCTGAGGAATAGGCAAATACTTCAGCAGTATTCCTTATTTCTTTGATCTGCCAATTTTTCTATATGTAAATGAATTCCCAGTCCATTCCGTTTCGCTGGACAATTTCGAGGGAAAAAAAATCACTGGGGAGATATGTATGTATTGGAATTTCGCCCAAATCGCCATTGCAGAAAATTTCTATGTAAAGCAAAACATTTGCAATTCATAGCGATAATCCATGTTCATCATTGCACATATATACCACACACACACACACACACACACACACACACACACACACACACACACACATATATATATATATATATATATATATATATATATATATATATATATATATATATATATATATATATATATATATATATATATATATACGCATGTTGACTGTAACATATATATATATATATATATATATATATATATATATATATATATATATATATATATATATATATATATATATATTATGACATGGCTTTGTTATAAGTATATTTCCTGCAAATTTAATATGTTTTCTGTAAATTTTTATATATTTTCTGTTATATTTGTCATTTATTGTGTGTAGTAATACTGTTTATTGAAATACTGTCAGATCTTAAAAGGGTTAGTTTGACTGTGTGATTTTAGAGATAAGATACATTTTTCAGTTAGAGTCATGTTTGCACAGCTGGTAGGCTAATGTTTACCCAGGTGTCAGGTGTTCACCCATGGTAACTGTGGATTACTCCATATATTATTGCATGTATATGTATTCTATTTCATGAACATTGTCTTTTGCTAACGCATGCGCATGAATCCGCACTCCGCACATGCGCATGATAACTCTTCCTGCTTCTCTTGGCGCGAGTTGTACGCCTTGCAGTTCCCTCTCTGTGTTCACCTGTTTGCTGTATGGAATAAAGCAACTTATGACTCGGGATATTATTTCTTCATCCCTGCAACATTCAGTCTTCTCCTACAAGACATCATCACATATCACCATGGCGCAGTGAGTTAACCATCCAGCTTTTCAAGGGAACGCCGAATTCAGCACTTCCAATCGAGTCGCCATTACCCCTCGATTGCCTGTGGATATTCTATGATCGCCTGTGGATATTCTTTCATCGCCTGAGGATCTTACAGTGTTGTTGTGGTGTTTCTACAGGACCTTACAGTGTTTGTGCAATGTTTGTGAAGTGCCAGTGCAGTGTAATTTTAGTGCTTTGATTTTAGTGGGTTGTATTTCTCTTGTGCCCCTCCCCAGCCACGCAGTGGAACCCTATAACCCCCACCCAGCTACGGAGCCCGACGCACGTCCACCCGCCCTCATCATTAAGCACACACTGCCGACTTTTCGAGTCAAGTCAACCGTCAAGGCGAGTAGCCGGACCCACCGCCCACCCCCCAGGAGCCCTCCCAGACCTGCTCCGCTCTCCCCCGCCTGCCAGTGTTATCTCGCCACACAGTGGAATTATTTACAGTAACTTTTATAATTAAAACTGTAGAAATTCTCTCACATCTTCTTGTAACTGTGTATGACACTGCTGAAAACGGTTCATAATGGCTTCTGCTTCACATCAAGACGAATCTGAGGATATACAACACGACCAGGACCTTGAGGACCACCAGTGGCCTTCACACCCAGTCTCACCAACAGACCGTCGAACCCCACCAGGTTTTACAACGCCGGCAACCCTGCCTTCGCTCTCACCACACCTGACTTTACTGCCTCCCACAGCTCCAAATGCAGAATTAAGGCTCCTCATCAAATACCTTGAGGAATCTCGACAGGCTGAGTTGGCTGCACGTCGGAGAGAGGAGGAACAACGTCGGAGAGAAGAGGAACAACGTCGTCATGAAGAGGATCTACGCCGCCAAGAGGACAATTTAAGAAGAGAGGAGGAAGCTCAACGTTTCACCGCCCTGTTGCAGCTACTTACAGTCAACCCTGCCCAACAGCAAGCAACACCAGCGGGCTCGCAACAACTTCCTACACAGCCCTCAGTGCCAACGCCCACCCAGCCACCACCCCCACAGAAGGCCATCGCCCAGACCCCACCGCCCTTACGTCCTGACGCTACATACCAGGTGTTTAGGGAATGGCGCAGACGCTGGGATGACTACAGCGTGATGGTGGACCTAGGGGCATTGTCTACCAGGAAGCAGTTGATACAACTTCGTATGTGCCTTAGCCTGGAGACACAAAGGATACTTGAACACACGCTCAACGTACCACCAGACACGGATCGGAGTGTGGACGAGGTCTTGAATGTTCTCCAGGAACATATTAAGAACCTGCGAAACGAAGCTCTACGACGCAGGGACCTGCTTTCCTGCAAACAGAGGGAAGGGGAAAGCTTCAATGATTTCTACGTCCGACTGAAGCATGTAGCAGAGGAAATCGACGTCTGTCCTGGCCATTCTGCTGCTTGCGAAGAAACCCAGCTGAAGATGATCATCATCATGGGAGTCAGGGACGAGGAGCTCACCCAGAAACTCATTGCCCTGGATGCTGCAGCTCCACTGGCCACCATGGTCAACGAATGTCGCTCCTATGAGGCCACACGGACAGCCACCAACGCCATACGTGCCCCTCCTTCTAAATTGTGTGCCATGTCTGCTTATAAGAAAACCAGAAGACATGGCAGCAAGGACGCTACCGCGCACCCAACCCCTAACAGAGACTCTTCATGCCTTTCCTGTACAAGGAAGCACGGCTCTGCAGACAAGTGCCCAGCCACCGAAAGTGTATGTGGAAATTGTAGTGGCAAGGGACACTGGCACAGGACCCCAAAGTGCCCTGCCAACAAGGCCACATGCAGACACTGCGGCCGAGTGGGCCACTATGGCAAGTGTTGCAGACAGAAGATGAGTGCCAAGCAAGGAGGCCCACCCAATGCCACGCCCCCTTCTAACAAGTCTTCCAGCTGTCGCAAGGTCGAGACCCTTTCCACAACAACTTGCCCCTTACCGTCGCCCATATCCCTCACTCTCACCTATAGGGGTGAGACATCCAAGATTATGATGCTGCCTGACACAGGAGCTGATATATCAGTGATGGGCCCTCAGCACTTGGAATTTCTTCGCATTCCCAGGACTGCGCTACAGCCTCCTGCCACGTCAGTGACCCTCACGGCTGATGGGTCAAAGATGACACCAGCTTTAGGTACCTTTAAGGCCACCCTGTCATTGGCCAAGCGGTCCTGCCTCGCCACGATTCAAGTCCATGAAGGTGTTCAGATGCCACTCCTGTCCTATGCACTCTGCAAGGAGTTGGCCATCATCCCACCAGGCTTTCCACGGCCCATCCTACAGGTCACCCACGTTAATCGATGTAAGGAGTTACCCCTCCATGCTAACACGACCCCTGCTGAGGCCCGAGAATACTTCCTACAAGCCTTCCAGGATGTGCTCGTGTCTAAGGAAGACCTTAAAGGAGCCCCATTAAGGCCGATGGCAGGCCCTCCCATGAAAATTCACCTCAAGGAGGATGCGGTCCCATTCGCCATTCACACCCCACGGCAGATCCCCTACGCTTTCCGCGAACCTGTCAAGAATGAACTAGACTCCATGGTCCAGCAGGGAATCATTAAGCCTCGTGGAGACGAGCCATCCGAATGGTGCCACCCTCTAGTCGTCGTCCCAAAGTCCAAGGGAGTTCGCATCATGGTGGATCTCACCAAGTTGAACGCACAAGTCTCCCGACCAGCCCACCCTTCGCCCACACCCTTAGCTGCTGTCCGCACTGTCGACTCTGCCGCCAAGTTCTTCACCACCACGGACGCTCTACACGGCTACTGGCAGATGGAGCTAGCAGAAGAGGACCGCCACCTCACCACTTTTATTACGCCTTACGGACGCTTCCAGCATTGCCGGGGACCCATGGGCTTCGCTGCCACTGGCGACGCTTATTGCTACCGTGGTGACCTGGCACTCCAGGGCATGAAGAAGTGCGTCAAGGTTGTTGATGACATTCTCATCTTCGACGATGACCTGCTGACACACTACCACAGGATCCATGAACTGCTCACCCGCTGCCGCAAACATGGCATCACTCTCAACAGAGACAAGTTCACAGTGGCAGAGACCCGAGTGAATTTCTGTGGCTTCACTCTTTCTGAAGAAGGAATCGCTGCTGATCCAGGACGAGTTGCTGCTCTACAAGACTTCCCAACACCGTCCAACCTGACGGACCTACGTTCCTTCATGGGGTTAGTAAACCAGTTGGCAGAGTTTACCCCAGATATTGCCCTGACTGCACAACCCCTTCGCCCACTCATGAGCCCCAAGCGCTCTTTTATGTGGACACCGGACCATGACCAGGCCTTCAAACGCGTGAAGCAAGCACTCTCAAGCCCGCCTGTTCTTGCGTCTTTTGACCCAACACTGCCAACCATTCTCCAGACCGACGCATCTCGCCTTTATGGGATAGGCTACGTCCTTCTCCAGGACCATGGCTCTGGTCATCTCCGAGTAGTCCAGTGTGGATCCCGCTTTCTCGCAGATGCCGAGACGAGGTATGCAACGATTGAGCTGGAGATGCTTGCAGTATCTTGGGCCCTCACAAAGTGCTGTCTATACCTCAAAGGACTGCCAACCTTCACCCTGCAAACTGACCATCGTCCGCTGGTGCCCATCATCAACAGTTACACACTGGATATGGTCGAAAACCCACGGCTTCAGCGAATGAAGGAGCGCATGTCGCAATACCAGTTTACTGCAGTGTGGCGTGCTGGCAAGTCGCTATGCATCCCAGATGCACTCTCCCGTGCACCAGTCAGCTACCCGACCTCTGAGGATATGACTGGCTGCGCTGAGGTAACAGCGCATGTCAGGTCAGTCATCAACGCTGCAACAGCTTCCCAGGACAAGGATGCCCCAACCTTCGACGCCGACCGGACCCTGCAGGACATGTCGATAGCAGCACAGGCCGACCCCACTTATGTTCGCCTTCGTGATTGCATCAGTTCCGGGTTCCCCACAAATCGGTACGACCTGCACGCCTCCCTACTACCGTATTGGAAGCTGCGAGAAGCTCTCTCTACTGATGGCAACCTCGTGCTCTATGGAGCAAGAATACTGGTTCCTGCAGCCCTACGTCGCCACACACTCTCCAGACTCCACGACAGCCACCGAGGTGTCGAGGCTACCAAACGTCGGGCTCGACAAACCGTCTTCTGGCCTGGGATAGACTCGGACATCGCCAATACCATCGCCGCCTGCGAGCCCTGCCAGATCCTGCGTCCCAGCCAACAGCAGGAGCCCCTTCACAATGATGACCACCCATCAAGGCCCTTTGAGTCAGTATCAGCGGACTTCTTCCAGGTAGCGGGGGAAGTCCTTCCTTGTGGTTGCCGACCGCCTCTCTGGCTGGCCTGTGGTCGTCCCTTGCAAGGGTGACACCACCGCCTCCTCAACAATACGGCACTTCTGCCGTTACTTCAGAGAGGTGGGTGTTCCCCTGCGCCTACGCACCGATGGAGAACCTCAGTTTACAGGCAAAGAATTCGCCGACTTCACAGAGCGTTGGGGTGTACACCACATAACCTCGTCGCCACACCACCCGCAGTCTAATGGACATGCTGAGGCCGGTCGCTCTCCTGCCCAGGTACTGTATGGTCACCCTCTCCGTACGTGTGTGCCTGCCCATCCTCAATCGTTCACAGAAGATTGGCAAGAAAAGGCCCATGACTGTGACCGCCGAGCCGCTGCCAGAGCAGCTCAAGTGCAGCGAAACTACGACGCCCATGCCCGCCCCCTGCCCAGGCTGAAGGTGGGCCAACATGTCCGCATCCAGGACCCGACATCCCACCGATGGGAAAAGGTTGGGATCATCATGGGCGGCACACGATCACGCGAGTACGAGGTCCGCCTCCCAAGTGGTCGAGTGCTACGTCGGAACCGTCGCTTCCTGTATCCAGTGCCTGATCCGGGTCAAGCTCCCAACTCTAATCCCTGTGGTCCTTAGCCCTGACATGGAAAAGTCGTCACTTCCCTCCAAAACCCCTTGCAGGTCTCCAAGATTAAACAGGCCTACATAGTGTACAAAGCCCACATGTGCCACTTATGCAGTTTGCTTTGCACATAATTCCTTGATTAACTCATTGTATATTGTTTGCTTTGCACTTGATAGTTCACTGTATGTAACTTGCATAGTACGTTCAAGATACCTCTTTGAACGCAAAAGGAGGAGGGGAGGTGTGGATTACTCCATATATTATTGCATGTATATGTATTCTATTTCATGAACATTGTCTTTTGCTAACGCATGCGCATGAATCCACACTCCGCACATGCGCATGATAACTCTTCCTGCTTCTCTTGGCGCGAGTTGTACGCCTTGCAGTTCCCTCTCTGTGTTCACCTGTTTGCTGTATGGAATAAAGCAACTTATGACTCGGGATATTATTTCTTCATCCCTGCAACATTCAGTCTTCTCCTACAAGACATCATCACATATCACCAGTAACCCCCTCTTTTTCAAGGATTGTGCCCAGACCACTTAAGCTGTCATTCAAGGAGAGATGAGGTGACAGGTCTAGATAACATTTGTGGACCAAGGTGAGGGTAAAAACCCCTTTTGCGAAGGTTTGTTTCCTTATCTACTTACTGTCATTAAAAAGATATATGGGATGACAGGTTTAGATAACAGTGGTTGGCTCCAAAAGCTTGTTGTTTGAACAAGTGCGCATGCAGGAAATCCCCTGTCAATTAAACAGATATGAAATGACAGGTTAAAGAACCCTCTCAGACCTAAGGGAAAATTCCCTTGTTACTTCCCTCCCCAGGGGAAATTTCCCTTGTTATTTTTTTCACCTTCAGGGAAGATTCCCCGGGTGTTTCCCAAAAATGTCTTAGTGGCAACATAGGTTACTTCTCATAGTAGAATTTGGGAAGTTGGGCATTAGCCTGTTAGAGTCCATTTGAGTTGGTCACACTCTCTCTCTTATCCTCTCTTTCTTCAAAGGAGAGTAAAATTTATAATATAACAAATTTTTGTGGTCACTAGTAGTTTATATATCTTTTATGATCTGATTTTGGTAAAACTGCTTAGTCTTATAAGTGCCATATATAAAGTGTTTTTAGTGCTGCAGCAAGGGATTCTACAAAAGTGATACAAGCTTGTATAAGGTAAAGTGGAGTTTTACTTATTATTACCATGGTAAAATAAGAAATGTTAGGGAGATTTTGCCTTAGTGAAATTATTGTTGATAAATCTTTTGTGCATTTTTTTTTGTGTTCTTGTTTTGTGCATTTTTGTGTGTGTTCTTGTGTTTGCAATTTCATAGTTTTACCCAAACTTTTGTGTTGGTGATTTAACATTTATTTACTTAACATTTTACATGTTTTTGATACTTTAACATTGCATACTTGATTTGATTTTCATTTGTTAAGATTTCCTTTTCAAATCTTGAGTAATTCTTAAGAGTTTAAATTTTGCTTAGTTCATGTAATTTCTTGATAAATTAAAGTTTGTGAATTAATCTTGTTTAAGAATTAATTAAATCTTGTGTTGTTTTCAAGTAATGGTAAATTTTTCAGACTGTGAATTCTAATTATAAACTTTGAAGTTAAAAATAAATTTTTGTATTTAAAGTTCTTATACACAGTGTTTCATTTATTGACCACCAGTGAATAGGGGTATTTGTGTGTGCATAAGGCAAAGTGATAAATATGTTTTGTTCCCTTTAGTTTTACTGAAGTGGATTAAGACCAGGGAAACAATTGTAGTTGTTTGATGGAGTGATGCCCTTTTCCTCTAGTATATTTAATACCTCACACATATCTTGATAAACTTAGTTTGATTTTTCAAGTGATAAGTAAGTTTTAAGGGATGACTGTTACCTTTAGCATGCTCAGTTGTAATTTTATTGTTATGAGGGTGCAGGTACCTGGCTGAAGTGAGGTAAATTTTTTGATTTTGTGACTAGTTGTGTAATAACCAGGTACTTGGCACACTTCGTGACAATATATATATATATATATATATATATATATATATATATATATATATATATATATATGCAGTATATATATGTGTATATATAAAATGATCTTCCCACGCTTCATGAATCATGAAAAACCTCCGAAAAATTTGGACCTGTTAAAAATGGCCAATATACATCGAAATGTTGTCTTCTTAGTGTCTTAAGTTTATCTGATAATATTTATATATATATATATATATATATATATATATATATATATATATATATATATATATATATATATATATATAATCATGAAGCTACAAATGTCGCTTAATATCGAATTCACGCTACCTCGGGATATCTCTGTTGGAGAATTGTCGCCGAAGGGGAATTTATGTAAGTGATAAATGAATTGGCATCGTCGGGACACGAACCCGTAACACGAAAACCTATTCAGCGACTCCAGTAGACGTTACCCATTGATAACACTTATATAAATTCCCCTTCGGCGACAATTCTCCAACGGAGATATCCCGAGGTAGCGTGAATTCGATATTAAGCGACATTTGTAGCTTCATGATTGTATATAAATCACGGTGTGATAAAAATTTCATATGTATGTATGTATGTATGTGTATATACAATACATATACAGTATATGTATGTATGTGTATATATATATATATATATATATATATATATATATATATATATATATATATATATATATATATAGAACATTAATAAAAATGAAGCTTCAATTATATATGTGGGCAACTGTCGCAAAACTTGACAAAAAAAAAAAAAAAAAAAAAAAAAGAGTACCATCGTCCACTCCCAAAGTTTATGAAATATTTTCGGGCTGTCCAACCACTTAGTAGACGTCGTAATTCTTGAAATTCCCGAGAGGAAATGATGATTAATGTTTACACACCAGAAAGCTTAGGGAATTCTTGAACGGTTTCCGTAGGGGAAAATGCCATTTCTTCCGAATGGACAGAATTGGTGATATATGAATGATACAGCGCTGGATGAGGTTCTGTATTGGTATGGTGGAAAAAAAGACCATAGAAAGCATGCTTGAAACTTGCACAACAGAAGCACAAGTTCACTCCCACAAAGGAGAATTATACCGCCAAGTTGATGGTGTAGCCATGGGTTCCCCATTGTTAGTTCTCATGGCGAACACATACATGGGCAATTTAGAGGGCACTGTTTTCAACAATCACGAGAAACCAGAAATCTATCCAAGATACATCGACGACATTTTCATTGCAACAAACACTAGACAAGATATTCAGACTTTAAAAGACGTCTTCAAAGAAAAATATGTACTAAACTTCACACCATGGAACACAGCAAAGACCAAAAACTTACATTTTTAGATGTACTAGTAAACAACGAAACAAATATAACACACAGATATACATAAAGGCTACTAACATTGGACGCCGCATGAACGGGAAAGGTGAATGCCCGGAGGCCTATAAATTGTCTGTAATCCGTTCGTATGTACAACAGGCCTTTACCCACTGCACCACGTGGAAGACGACACACCTGGAATTAGACGGAATACAACAACTACTCACTCACAACGGATTTGAAGACAAGAGGATACAATCAGAAATACGCAAGCTTTTTGACAAATACTACAAGCAAGACAACACCACATACCAACACGACGAGACAACAGGACAACAGATAACAATACACTACCAAACCAACTTTAACAACTAATATAACAACGAGCCCCCTGAACCGACAAACATACAGGTGTATTAGTTAGTTAGTTATGACTGAGTTGTTTAACCAGACCTCTGAACCCTTTTAGGGTTCTACTCGGGCTGGGATTACAGGTGTATTGCAGACCCAACTTGCTTGCATCTCTTGTAATGAAAAATAGCACTTGCGCACCCACACCTAAGGAGATGACCACCAATGTAGTTTATGAATTCACTTGCCCCGAGGAGGAATGCAATCCTTCCAGAGAAAACCACACTGGCAGGACATCTACGACTCTCAGACGACGATTACTTGCGCACAGAAACACAGGAACCATCTTCCAACACTACACGGATAAACACGACAAGAAACCACCGTTGAAAGATTTAATAAACAACATTAAAATAAAATACAGATGCAATTTATATCGGCTCATAACAATACCAGAAGCAGTTTTTATAGCCACAAGCAAACCAAGTTTAAATACCCAGACGGAAGGCGACAGATCTTGGCCGTCGGCCCGCCAGAGAAACAGAACCCAAGGTTAAGGTAACCACTGCCGAGTGGAGCTACGCAAGAACACCACACAAGAAGAAATCAATAATTTTATTAGGAATATAAGATTTAGAAATAGAATGTAGAACCAATACAGTAATGTAGTTTCACCATACAATAACTTATTATGTAAATATTATGTAAACAACTAACCACCCCATTCTAAATTGTAAACCAAACATTGTAAACAAAATATATAGCGACCCCCTAATCCTATCCTGCCAGTATAAAGAGACCGGAGGATGCCTCTCTGTATTAGCTCTTTTTTAAAAAGCCTGAGATACCAGACAAAACGGACCATAGTAATAAATGGAAAACACACCGCGACTGCGTACTTATCCAGAACTTTGAAGAATTATTGAAAACAAAAGTAAGGAAATAAGAAAAAGTCTGTATCAAAGCAGTCAACGCCACAAATGCGATCGCCTACAACAAAAATGGTGAAAGAGAGAAACTCTGCCCTAAAAAAAAAAAAAACACATACACACACACACACACACACACACACACACACACATATATATATATATATATATATATATATATATATATATATATATAATATCTGTGTGTATGTATGTATGTATGTATAACACCACAAGGAAAAATTAAAAAACGGTTGTAATTCCTGACCAGTGTTGGCTTTATTGCTATGGCATCTTTAGAGGACTATAAGAAACAGCAGAAATTCATAATTTATATACTAGCAATACAGTACATGCGAATATGCATACGGTATTTGCACATGACATGTGTATGTATGCAGATTTCTACCCTCATGGGTGACAGGTTAATTTTTACAAATCCGATTATTTTGCAGGAACCTTGCTTCCCTTTCCCCTTTTATCTATCTCTCAGTTGCTTTCCTTAATATTTACACTTCTCGAATATTTTTTATATAAATGAATCAGCTTGTGCATGCCTTGAGTGATATTCATGTTCTCACAGAAAAACTCCTTTCAAAAAACTAGACTCAATGCATCATTATCATAAACAATCTTTTGTGGCCCTGCCCAGCTGATTGTATAATTGTTTTCACTAACATGCAAACAAATTCCACTGTTCTCTTGCGCATTCCTTACACAATGTTTTTCCACTTTGACCAATACAAAGTTATCACAAGACTTAAATGGAATCTAGTATACACATCCTTTAGTACTGTCGGGCGAGTTCTTTATAAGTACATGTTTCATGGTTGTATAGTTCTTTAATGCTACATTAACTAGAAAATTTTTGAGTAGGTGGGGAATCGCTGTGAAGTTATTATTATATAGTAGTACAAGCACGTTTTTCATGTCATAAGTTTCTTTTTCGTCATCATAAAATGTCTTTTTGACGCTTTTAATCCGTTGTCTAATACAGCCAAGATATTCAATTTTCTTTCCTATATCCATAAATATATTATATATACATAACTGTAACAAATAAAACACTATGAAGACCTGCATAAAATACCGTCATCACAGCTTCCATATTTACACTTGTGCCACCAAAGAATCCGAAGACTTCCAATATACAATCTTTTAGCCTTAAAATAAAGCTTCACTCTGAGTAAGAGAGACGGGAACTCTTTCTCCGGGCAAAATTGATACTTCAGTATTAAAGAAGTGCATATGGATATTTCATCGTTGGACCATCGGAGAATGTAATTTCCGGGGGGCGTATTTTACTGATCACTTGATTATCAATGGAAAATCATCAATGGAAGCGCCCCAGCATATAATGCGTGGGCATGCGGAAGACAGAGTCGTTGCTCATTGCTCCGTTCTGTAGTAAAATATGATAGGATATACTGTATATTAAGACTGAACATATTTTCCCTTTCGGTGTAATAATTTGATGTTTATCTGCTTATACACTAAACCATGATGACGGTATTTTTTTTCCTGATCTGTATAGTTTTTTTCCTTTTTTGGATTTGTGTTTAAGCCCATAAAAATATAAATACAAATATAAATACAAATACAAATAATATATATATATATGTGTATATGTGTATATATATATTATATATATATAAATATATATATATATATATATACATACATATATATATACATATATATATATATATATATATATATATATATATATATATATATATATATATATATATATATATATTCGACGATTTTTCTTATTTTTGTGCCTTGTGACAATGCACTAAGTCTGTTTGATAACTACAGCAGCCGAATAATCAGAGAACCATGGTTAGGTTCTCCTACAGTGAAATATTATGAAGATGTGAAAAATAGGTGTATTGATAGTAATGCACTGATGAAGAAATTAAGTCTCTCTTAATATTAGTACTAGTGTGTAGCCTACCTGACGAATCAACTTTCTCCGCACGAGAACAACCATGCGGTCGCCATGCGGCTGAGAGAAACAGATTCTCGTGATAATGTTTTATGTAAATATCTCCAACATTGT
The DNA here is from genome assembly GCA_039081455.1 of Macrobrachium rosenbergii. Taxonomy (NCBI): domain Eukaryota; kingdom Metazoa; phylum Arthropoda; class Malacostraca; order Decapoda; family Palaemonidae; genus Macrobrachium; species Macrobrachium rosenbergii. The sequence continues at coordinate 17,956,714 of JANJGK010000018.1, forward strand.
TATCGCCACCTTTCATGTATTGTTATCATCCTGTACATTATTATGCCAGCTATTCGGTTATGTATATCTATTTTATACTTAAATGTTTTACACCTATGCATCTGTCATTTTGCATCTGTGGAGAAACACAGATGGCCAGAGCTGATCCCCTTCCTTGATCTGTTGTGAAGCCAGGACTACTTTGCGGCTCGCACAACCGTTGCCTCGTGAATTTTGAATGACCCGGCGATGTATTTTCACGCAATTTTTAACGTTATAGAAACCTGAATTAAATCTTAAAAAAAAAAAAACTTACTTGTACCTATATGGAGAAAATTTTCGCACATTTGACACTGAAGGAATGACTGCTTCATATTTCCTGGTTAAGAATGAGTTATAAAGGATAATGATTTTTCCTTGGTGAAAATTTTCATTGAATCACACTCGGAACTAAACTTTTTGTAAAAACGCTAAAAAAAATCTTTTTGAAATATGGGTCACACTTTCAGCCTCCTTCTTTGTATGAGAGCGCGCTTCTCCACTCCGTCTAGAGCCAAGCAGTCACATAAATAACAGGCGCCTCTTTCGATGAAACGCAATGAACAATCAGGAAAGGGCCCCCTCCCCTTCTCTCCGGCCTAGTGTTCTCCCTCTGAAGAGGGTAGGTTGCAATATTTTGTTAAGCCATTCTCGAATGCCCCTGCACATAAATTCAATAGTTCAAAGGTTTTTATATAGATATCTGTCACAAAGAACGGCCTCTTTTTAAACCAAACATCAAAGAAGAGTTTCAGTGCTATCAGCAGGATGTCTAGTCTCTTTTTAGTCTTTGTTCTCTGTTTCTGAAATAAAGAGCCACAGAGATTTTCTTTAATGTTAATTTTACATATGAATTACGAGTAAAAATATGCCGCGAGAGGAATGAAAGCAGTCTTGTGGAGCTTATAGAAAAGAGTACAATTGCTCTATATTGACCTACAGTTGGTTATTACAAAGAGTTAGGGTGGCTTCGGGGTCCCATTCTGTGTATAGAAGGCCTCCAACAAAAGAGGCCTTTGTTTGCCAAAGTGTGTTACACGAAATGAATGCTACTTCTCCTTTTTCTCTTTCATGTAACGCTGTAATCCCAAGAGGAACCTAAAGGTAAAGACCCAGAGAAAAACACAGACACTCTCATACAAAGAAGAAGGTTGAAAGTGTGACCCATATTTCAAAAAAAATTTTTTTAGCTTTTTTACAAAAAGTTTAGTTCTGAGTGTGATTTAATGAAAATTGTCACCAAGGAAAAATCATTATCGTTTATAACCCGTTCTTATTAAGGGTATATGAAGCAGTCACTCCTTCAGTGTCAAATGGGCGAAAATTTTCTCCATATAGGTACGGATAAGTTTTTTTTATCTTGGATTTAAGATTTAATTCAGGTTTTATAACGTAGAAATTGCGTGAAAATACATCGTTGATACATAAGAACTCTCTCTCTCTCTCTCTCTCTCTCTCTCTCTCTCTCTCTCTCTCTCTCTCTCTCTCTCTCTCTCTTAGTAACTTACTGCACTGAAAATTTCTTTCTTCCACAATAGAGATTTTGTCCTAGCAAATTTAAGAAATTTTCGCATTGCAATTTACTTTTTTTTTAATCTTAATAAGGGATTAAAGCACGAAATCAGTTATAATGTTACTGTAATATTTATTCTTTTATTACAGTTTCAGAAAAATGTCTTAATACAAGAGCATTTCAGAGCATCTACTCCTTCTGAAGCTCTTAAACAACGAGTCCATTAACTTTTCTTACTATCTGTACCTCACTACTGCCTTTCCTTTACCCTTTCGCTCTTATTTTGTATAGGGCCTTTTATTCGTTGATCTCTTCATCGCCATCAACACGGCACATTTTGGGTATCTTTTCGTCATTTTGGGAAAAACTTACTAATTCTATAACATATTACCACCATAAAATCATCCTTCTCGTATCTCTCTGTACATTACTCTTTCATCTCAATTTACTCAACAAGCACTTGGAGAAACCACTGTAGCCTACGTCAACAACCAGATGATGAACATTAAGACTTCAAACAGAAAAAGAAAACTTACAGCAGTTTGCTCCTAAGAAATTATCCTTCAGTTCCAAATCGTTCATCACCTGTCTAACAGTTCACGTGCTTTTTCATTTTACCATTCCACGCGCTAACTCACACTAATCTTGGCAAGACCAACACCTCATTTCTTCAGCAACCTAGATTAATCTCATTACTTTACCCTCATTGTCTCGTTCTCATTCACCTCTGTTATTCTCCTCCTTCCACCCCTTTCAAACTCATCAGCTTCATCAGGTTTATACGTTTTCTCTACTGTTATTAAGTAACGCTGGATCAACCGTCATTATCAGAGACCCCACAGTTAATTCTAAACTTATTTCCATATTCAAAAAGCCCTCATTTACACAGTCTGTCCACTCCTAGTGTCTCAAATATTTCTTCCCAAAAATCTATCTGATTACCATGAACACAGGACGGAAACACTGAACGTTCATAAGCTCTCATTCATTCATTCATTCATATATATGTATATATATACAAATATATATACATATATATACATATATAGATATATATATATATATAAAAATATATATATATACAGACATGTATGTATATATATATATATATATATATATATATATATATATATATATATATATATATATATTTATATATATGTATGTATGTATATATATATCTAGATAGATAGTTAGTTAGATAGATAGATAGATAGATAGATATATTATGTACATATATACATAATAAATATATATATATATATATATATATATATATATATATATATATATATATATATATATATATATATATATATATATGTGTGTGTGTGTGTGTGTGTGTGTGTGTACTCCTGCGAACTTCCCAAAATCTACACGGTTTACTGACACATAATAAGGATCTTTCATGTTTAATAAAAGAAACCAATGGGAAAAACATAGTTGAGAATCTGACTTCTGTGCTTTGAAGAAATCACCATATTTTGCTGATTTTATATGTAGTATAAATTTATTCAAACTCAATAACTGTTATGAATATGAATGCAGTGAAAGGAAACACAAATTACAGATTTTCTTAAAGAAAATACAAGGAAGGTAAATCACTTTTAATGTATAACTTTTATAAGAAAAAAAAAAAGAATTAACTGCATAACATGAAAAGCCATTTGGGGCAGGGCACCTCCGAAGCGCAGGGGAAGTTATTTATATTATGATGTTTTAAAATTTTCCCTGGAATTATTTGAACTAATAGGGTAGTATATTTTTTTTACTGCTACCAGTTTTTTTTACGACTGTTTGTTATGAAACATATAAGACACGTATTACAAAGGATTTAAAACAGGCATAATTTTTATCCCCTT
>JANJGK010000018.1:17962606-17970106 GCA_039081455.1 Macrobrachium rosenbergii
ATATATATATATATATATATATATATATATAGATATATATATATATATATATATATATATATATATATATATATATATATGCATGAATGTATATGTATTGTGTGCGCCTGGGTATGGGTGTGAGTTGGAATATGTACCCATCTAATTGGAAATGTACTGTAAGTTCTGTCCCCTTATTTACTTGGCATAAGCGTCAGGAAGAAAGATTATTCATTAAAATATTTCATACCTGAAAAGGTAAGGTTCCATACACCCTCAACTCTGACTACGTCCAACAGCAGACAATATTTTTGCCAGGTCAGTGTAAAAGCAGAGCACCAGTTTACTAATTATTAGTACCATTTTTATTCATAGAACAGTCTATACCATTAACGCTTCAGAATTTTTATCAATTTTTGGTTGGGAAGCTTTGGCTTATTCGAAGACACTATTTGGAAACGATAGCTTTCATAAAGCTCGACCAGGACTCGACTTAATATTAAAGATTCCCTTTTGGTGTATAAAATTTCAAACCCAACTGGGTGATTAGCAATGCCACGTTTGTGTCTAGTCTTCAGTTTGCTTTTCCCGTATGACCAGCGAGTCTAATATACTCTAATATTGGAGATCATTTCATATTCCATTATCATTTCCTTTACTTAGGGAATGAAATATCTTTTCACAGAACCTATTTTTACATTACATTTCCTGGTTTATTACTGAATAATCTTATTAGTTCCACCCCTTCCCTACTTCAATCTCCACTAGAATCCAGCTGACTAACTCCGTACCAAAAAGAGATTTGCATTACTGTAGTTTTACTGAACAACCCCAATGTCATGAGAGAGAGAGAGAGAGAGAGAGAGAGAGAGAGAGAGAGAGAGAGAGAGAGAGAGAGAGAGAGAGAGAGAGAGTAGTTTATTAATCAGTAATTATTATTTCACATATTAAATTTTTTTATATAGTTTTCCCTAAATCCTGGAATTATAGAAAAAAAACACGCTTTCACATCTGTTTAGGAAACTACTGTCAGATAAATTATAAAATATTTTAAATGAAAAGGACACATACATAAACTGTGAAAAGACAGAGAAAAATTTGTATAGCTAACATTCTTTTGTTACTGATCATTACATGAAATTTCACGCACTCTGCAGCTCACCTGCATTATTCTCCAAAACCTCAGAAAACTGATAAGGCGAAAGGGAAAAAAGTGGACCTTCAGAAAAGCAGCAAAGTCGTGGCGGGAAAATATTAAGACTTGGTCGGTGGCTTCACAATCGCCGAACTTTGAAACACGATAATAGAATGTAAGAAGTTACATTTACATTATTCTGTTAAGAGTAATCAGCTAGGAGAATATTCGTTATTTGTTAAAAAAAAATTCTTACGTTTTAAAATCATAACGTTCAAAGAAACACAAAAGCAAACTTAACACAAAAGAAAAGGAGTTTCAACTTTGTTATCTGCTTCTTTTTTAAATGAATTTCTCTTGATTTCCGTTGGAAAAGTTTAACTCCCGTGTCATAATAGATGTTTCTCCTAATTACCTAAAATGGTTTTTTTTTTATGACCGTATAATGTACAATCATTCAATGCATTATATTTCATGAACATTCATATTCTTTCAGAAACGCTGAAAAGAGAAATTCCTTATGTACTTATATATAAACAGACTTATGTCTTTATGTCTGTTTGCATGGATTTGTTACAAAATAAAGGTAGACCGAAATCTGGAGAATTCTCTCACTAACCCAAAATTCAAGTTATTTCTCAATGAAATACTAACTTCTACCTACGCCATTGCTTAAAAATGTTCATCTAATACTATCAAAGAACATTTAATAATTATATTTTTCTTAAAATGCATATGATCCAAAAATTAAACGTTGATTTCTTTATTTGACTATCAATAAATGAATACCACCAGAAAATATTTCTTTTATCTGTATATTTTGCTTTGAAAAATTTATATTTCATTTCCTTTTAGTCAATATGCCATGCGACATACAAATATATCTTTCATTTCCTCTATCTCCCTTGCTCACGAACACATACACGCAAACACGCGTGCACACACTATATATATATATATATATATATATATATATATATATATATATATATATATATATATATATATATATATATACTCGTATATATATATATATATATATATATATATATATATATATATATATATATATATATATATATATAATATATATATATATATAGATATATATATATATATATATATATATATATATATATATATTTATATATTTATATATATACATACAAATATATATAGAAATATACAGTATATATGTATATATATATATATATATATATATATATAATATATATATATATATATATATATATATATATATATATATATATATAGATTAGAAATTTGGGTGTTCAATTACTATGTTACCCAATGAATAAATCTTTGAATACCTAATATATAAGTGATACCTCCTTTTAAAATTTGTTTGTATGCATGCAGTTTTGATGTAATAGTGTATGTACAAGCAAAAAAATTCAGAAATTAAATTACATCCCACCACTCACTTCACCACATTATGGGAATTAATGTCTAAGCGATGATGAAAAACTGTCAAACTAGAAACCTTGTATCATAGTTCATTGCATCGTTATTTTATTCATTATCGCAAAGTCTTCTTCCATAGGTATGAATTCAGACAGTTATTGAGTTCTGGTACAAGTTTCTTCTCTGAATTTCAAGAAGAATAATGCTTTTTTTTTTCTTTAGATTATTATTTTATGCTCTTTAAACTTGGTATATTATAAGCATAATATATCTTGCATAAATTATTTATTGCTTTGTCTGTTCTTCATATATTGTCTCCATAGTCAGGAATCACAGTTGTTGAGGCAATTTATCTTATAAATCACTGAACAGCATTTAAGATGATAACAGCCACTGAAACAATTTAAAGTATATTTTTCATCCCTAATTCTTCATCCTTGCAATGAATTGCTTTTTTCTAATCACTGATTTATCGAAAACTTATTATTCTTTCCCAAAATAGGGATAAATTGGTTATTAGTTTGATGTGGTTTCTTTGACCTCTTTGGTCATTAGAAACAGAGGTAATCACTAAGCCGCTTAAAGACAGCACTTCGGGATGATTTGATTTTAGAGAAATTCTGAAATATGTTTGTGTTATTTTGCACTGGAAGCAGAGATACATTATTTTCCGTTCATTTGATTTAAAATTAGGTTCTTTCTTCTTAAACACTGAATAACAGACAGTTCGGTATATAACTAGAGGATGATGATCTAGAATAAATGAATACAATATGTCAGATAGATAACGCAACATAAATGAATATGTATTTCCATAAATTTACGATCATCTTTCATACCTTATCAATGAATTGTGAATACTGGTAGGTTTTATGTGAAGAATTAATTTATACGAGAATATTTCCATAACTTTACCAAACCGGTTTTTCTTGCAGAGCAAAATATATTCATATAATTTTGCATTATGTGGGAATACCTTAAAAGATATTTGCCGGTAAATTACTAATACATTCTCTAGTTATTTTCCTAATCACGATGATGAAACCGTTTGTCATCGGGTATTGAATTTAAAAAAGCTTTCATGAAATTGATTCAGCCATGCCAACAATAAATGTTCTTTTTAAAACCAGATTCCAGTGTTTGTGCCTTATTAACTACCTTTGTTCTCTTAATTTTTTTCCAGTGCATCCATAATCGCTGAATTACTGAAATGATGAAATACACCATACCGTCCGGAGGAAAAGTATGTCAGTGATTTGAATAATTTATATTTTCGTGTCAAAAATATTTATAGCGTAGGAATATATATATATATATATATATATTATATATATATATATATATATATATATATATATATATATATATATATATATATATATATATCAAGGCCATAAATACTACTTGAAACAAAATTTACTTAACTTTGAGAATAATTTTTACATCAAATGAATTGTATAATAAGTACGTATGAGCCAACAGGATTCGAACGTACGTCTTTTGGTTTCGATACAAAAATGACAAAAAAACTTACCTACTAAGGTACCAAGAGAGATATAAGTTGATTTCGAGTCTGTGGTACATATAACTATCGAGTTCTGGCTTTGTTCTTAGAATTCTAAATGAACCATATCTGCCGTGATCAAGAAGAGCTATGTTAGCAACGGGTCATTATTTTGAGATATCGCTCTCACTAATTCACACCCAACTTACTTTATTTTTTTATATGGAGGTCACATCAGCCAGAAACGACAGTGTAGAACTCTTCCATGCAAATGAGAGAGCACTCAAGACTAGGAAGGGGACCAGGTACCTGACAAGATTTAGTTATTCAACTTCTTCTCATGCTATTAGACCGGTACAGTATAGAATTTACTTATTTTCTTTGGAAAGCAATTGGCAAAATTTTTGAAGTACTCCATGGACTGAAAAAAAAAATATCATCTGACTGTTCTTGACGTGAAAATGACAGTAAATCTTGTTAATTCTAACTTTCTATGTACAAAATTTATATTTCGGTGTGAAACGTAAAGATATAAATGTAATTGCTGACTCCCAGGTGTCTCACGGTAAGCAAAGGCAGTCATAATTACAATGACAGCATGTTAAACAACACTTTGAGCGAGATAGAAGTTATGACTTACACTGCTCTACAATATAGTGAAACATGTCAAAAACGCATCGACAATCTAATGCACACACTCACAAGCAGGTATAATACAAGCCAAAGACGTATTTGTTGTTCTAACCTTTCCCCGCGCGATTATCCATTACATGCTGAAATCCATTCACCGCTTACGGTCGTTGACTTTTTTTAACCTTTTCGTGATTTATATGCAGTTAGTTACCGACGTCCGTTTATGACATGTATTGCTGTAAATGGTTGCACCCTAACGTTACAGGTTAAATTTTGTATGTTATTGTACTGCAGTGAACAGTATATATATCACAAACTGCATACGTCTTTGACTTGTATTGTACCTGTTTGTGAGTGTGTGCAGCCTAAGACATAACTTCTATCTCGCTAAGTGTTGTTTAACATGCTGCCATTGTAATTATACTGTACTGTATAATTAAAGAATGTGTAATTTGTTAAATTAGTGATATCACTACTGAAGAGTTGAATATAATCATAACAAATATCTTCGTCAATATGAACAAACTAAACAATAAAGATTAACTGAGAAAAGTTTTGCAATAGCAATAAATGAAAGTATACCCATTGTGAAAGCTGAGATACTCATGGCATTTATAGTCTGAAATAAAAGTAATTAACAAAAGAAAAATTACAAAATTTTCAGGGATAAAAATACATACACACTTGGTATGAGAATTAAGACACAAGAGGCGGAGACGAGTGGTGAAATTTGTAACGGCATAAGAAACACATGAGTGTTGGTATTTCAGAAACCCTGTGCGTAGGATGGCGTTTTAAGATATGATGAAGATGATGAGGGAGTGTACATACACACACACACATATATATACATATATATATATTATATATTTTTATATATATATATATATATATATATATATATATATATATATATATATATATATATATATATATATATATATATATATATATTTGTAGTTAGCACCTAATTTTATGTCTTTATGTTTCGTTCTGAAATATAAATTTTTTACACGGAAAGCCAACATTAAGAAGATTTACCGCTCTTTTCACTACAAAAATTGGTTAATCACTGTTACAGGTAATAGAGGACTTCGGTATTTGCTAACGCCTTTCCTAAGACATTAAGCAAATTCTGTACTGTACAGGCCTAATAGCATGAGGTGAGGTTGATTAACTAAATCTTGTTAGGCACCTGGGCTCCTTGCTAGGCCTGAGGGTTCTCTCATTTTCATAGAAGGGTTCTACACTGTCGTTTCTGGCTGATGTGGCCTCCATATAAAAAATAAAATAAGTTGTGTGTGAATTAGCGAGAGCGATATCTCAAAATAATGACGCGTTGCTAACATAGCTATTCTTTATCGTGGTGGATATGGTTCATTTGGACTGTTAAGAACAAAGCCAGAATTCGATAGTAATATGTATCACAGACTCGAAATCAACTTATCTCTCTCCTGATAGCTTAGTAGGTAAGTCTTTTGTTGCTTTAGTTTTCTGTACAAGAAAACTATTGTAAAAGAAAACTTTGTCTGTCCATCCGCACTTTATTCTGTCCGCCCTCAGATCTTAAAAATTACTTTGCTAGTGGGCTGCAAATTGGTATTTTGATCATCCACTATCCAATCATCAAACATACCAAATTGTAGCCCTCTAGCCTTGGTAGTTATTATTTTATTTAAGGTTAAAGTTAGCCTTAATCGTGCTTCTGGCAACGATATAGGATATGCCACCACCAGGCAGTGGTTAACGTTTCATGGGCCGCGCCTCATACACAAATATACCAAGACCACCGGAAGATAGATCTATTTTCGGTGGCCTTAATTATGCTCTGTAGCGGCTGTACAGAAAGCTCGATTGCTCTGAAGAAACCTCTGTGGATTTTTTTTTTTTTACTTAGTTTTTATCAAAGCCAAAAGACGTACGTTCGATTCCTGTGAGGTCATACATACTTATTTTATAATTCCTTTGATGTAAAAATTATTCTCAATGTTAGGTAAATTTTATTTGAAGTAGTATTAATGGCCTTTATCTATATAAAGGCCATAATTATATATATAATATATCTATATATATAGTATATATATTATATATATACATATATATATATATATTTTTTATTTATATATATACACAAACACATACATTATATATCTATATATATATATATATATATATATATATATATATATATATATATATATATATATATTTATATTTATTTATATATATATACATACATACACACAACACACACACACACACACACACACACACACACACACATATATATATATATATATATATATATATATATATATATATATATATATATATATATATATAATTTATAATAATGTGTCTGTGTGGGTGTGTGCGCGCGCATCCATGAATCTACGTTTTTGGGTGTATTTGCGCTTACGTGTGTGGGCTTCGATACAACGCAAGCTCACACGACTTCACATAAAAGAGTATTGTTTGTCTTGAATTTTTCAGGAAAACATATTTCTTTACACGATATATCAAATTTTTCAGCTAAATTACAAAACTTTCACACCTACTCAAATCTATCCATCAAAAAGGTAACATAGAGTGAGTCCTCATTATGCCAGACATCAAAGAAGAACTGGGATGCTATTAACAGGAAGTCATTTTCTTCCTTTGTGCCTTTTCATCCTTTGTTCTTTCTTACGCGAAATGAGGATGTTTCCCGCGTGCTCTGTTCCATACACAACACAAGGTTTCAATAATACAAACTTTGAAGGATAATATACAGTCGTCTGCGTATAACAAAAAGGACAAAGGGTAGGCTTATATAATGAAAATA
>JANJGK010000018.1:17980106-17988123 GCA_039081455.1 Macrobrachium rosenbergii
AAATCAATAAAGCATAATTGCTTGTTTATACCTTATGTAAAGAAAATAAATACCAGTCCAAAACCTGTAAAAGACCCTGACATAAAGGCTAGGGTACGGAACAGTGAATAACAATGGATGCATTATATCGACCTAACCCTAATTAAGTAAATGGGAAACCTGACACGGGTTAGCTACAATAGATCAATGCACAGATGCTCCCTTTAACTGAGAACATTCATCAGGAAGCCAGAGCACTGATTGACCACTGTGTATTACCCTCATGGTACAGTGAAAATATGTTTTGTATTTGTTATTAAGGAAAAATTAATACGTTCCTCGTGCGTATGATTTTTTAAAGTTTTAAGTCACCGTCTGCAATCCGGAGATCCTTTCAGCATGTTTACTGTGTTACCTATTAAATTCTGGTTTCTTTATCTGAAAAATCAACAGCCATCTCCGTCCTAGGATATATTTTCTTCTTTCGCTCATCTGCTGGAGCAAAATATTTTTGCTATATTACGGGCTATTATTGACTGAAAGGGAAATTTCCTAAATAAAAATATTTTTATCTGAAAAATGCACTTTTGTATAATTGGATATATTACTAGAGACAGCCTAGTTACTCAAATCCTTCAGCATTAGCTGAAGGAAACAAAAATCATGGAAGTTTTGTTTTACTTCTTGTTGACGAATATTTATTTTAAACAGTATGCTTCTTATTTAATTTTTCTTATGCCTACTATTCAGTGAGAAGTGGATTTAAAATTCAAAGCCCCACATATTCATACTTTTCACCGTTCTGTAAATTAGGAAACGTAAATGTTTTTATTTGCGATAAAACTCAAAACTCGTTTTCATTTTAATCGGCTTTCTTAAAACACATCCTTCTAGAATATTACTACGCATACTACTTCTAATATAATACTTAAACCAATAGTAATACAAATGGTATTATTATATATTTCTCATCTATCCTGGCACAAGTGAATATCTCGCTTTTGCTAATTAATATTGATATTTCATAATTAGTAAAAACGAATGCAGTGTAAAAGGGGATATACACACACATTATAAATATATACATCATATATATATATATATATATATATATATATATATATATATATATATATATATATATATATATATATATATATATATATATATATATATATACATATACACACAGGGTGTAACATGATTTTATGCAAATATTTCGGGAAATGAAGGAAAAAGTAATTCTGAGCAGAAAATGTTCCATAAGGATATGCACTTCAAGGCTTTGTTTGTCAGTGGGGGGGAATTTTGAAATAACCGTTTACCATTAGCACTACTCTCGGGCGAGTAAGATGGTGTACGGTTGTCAGATTAGCCAGGGGTGTGTGGGGAGACGATGGAGCAAAAAGGCCAATATAAATAAATATATCTTTGTCAAATGTATTCTTTAGATACTGAACAAAAGAAACCCTCTCCCACTCCACTAATGGTATTCATTGGACACCAATAAAACAAAGAAAAGATAGCAAGCCTCTTTGAATCTCCCATCTATCCAAGGTAAGCCTATTCATTACACACCCATCAAAGATCTAAAATGTATTTTAAAATCTTCCCCTCTCCTATAAAGTATTCATCAGACACCAGTGATGGGCATAGACATAGTCATGATTCCTGATTTAACAGTTCTGTGACTAAGTGGCAACAGAGCACGTTAGAGTTAAATAACCACAAATAAATTTACAATACTTACTTGATCCGTAAAACCTTACAGTACCTCTGTAAGCTAACCATTAAAATTTAATCACTTGCAAGAAAAAGGATCATTATTAACAGACGTGCACTCTGCTTTTCTCATTCATTTCATCCCCACCCCAATCCCCTCACCCAACATCCCAGGTTACTCTGACCTTCCGTTAACAAGCTCCCATGCACGAGAGCAGCAGTAATGATGAATGGTTATTTTAAAATTCTGCTCACCAACAAACGAAACCTTAAAATGCATTTCTTTATAGAACATTTTCAGTTCAGAATGAATTTTTCGTTCATTTCCAGAAATATGCATAAACTCGTGTTACACCCTGACTATATATATATATATATATATATATATATATATATATATATATATATATATATATATATATATATATATATATATATATATATATTCATGAGGCTACAAATGTTGCTTAATATCAAATTCACGCTGCTTCGGGAATATCCCCAATGGAGAAATATCACAGAAGGGGAATTTATAAGGATAAATGGATCGGTACTGACGGGTCTCGATCCCTCGACACACAATTACCTTCCAACAACTCCAGTTGACGGTCTACCCACTGAGCCATCAAGAGATATATGAGTTAATGCCGAATCTGCTGTACTTATTTAACCGTCGAGAGCGGGAAATTATACTTAGCTTCGGCATTAACCCAACTCCACCACGACAGCTCATTGGTACGTTTGGAACAAGCAGCTCTTATTATGAAATTTTTATCACACCATGATTTATATACATTCATGAAGCTACAAATGTTGTTTAATATGAAATTCACGCTACTTCGGGAATATCCCCGATGGAGAATTATCACCGAAGAGGAATTTATAAGTGATAAATGGATCAATACTGTAATTATATCGCACTATGAAAAGAAAGGAACACAGTGGGAGGAAAATAGCGAACATGGCTGACGAAAAACCTTAAACCCTGCTACTTTACCTTTCTCTAGGAGCTGAACTTCTCTTCTTATGAGGGCCAGCAAGGTGGGGGGCAAGAGAGTTAATTCACATCAAAAGTTACTTTGGATACTGCCTGCCGCGTGTCCCACATAGGCAGTTAAATAGAGCAAGGGACAGAGCTCTGTAATCCGTGTCCACGCCGGAAATTCTGAAAGTTAGCTTCTCTGTCCAGGGCCCTTCATAGCTTCGGAAGTTACAGCTTTCTCTTCCTAGATGGCGTTGTGATGACTCTGCCCATGTGGGAACCGCAGGCAGCATGGTTTCAAATTCAAAATGGCGTAACACATGCGGTCAGCCCACCAGCTGGCCTGCCTCGGGCGACGATTATCTCTGGTCGGGTCCATACATGGAATTTAGGGATTTCCGACAGCACTCTAGACAAGAAAGGGGTTTAAAGGGGTTTTCCCCCAAAAAAGGCAGTGATGAGAGGTTTTAGGGGCGAATTTCTTACAGTGAATCATACTAAATTGATCTTATTTAAGTACTTAGTCCTTTTACTTTAAATTAGTTCGGGAAAAGGTGCATAGGAGGGAATATTCTTAATACTTCCCCCGCCTTCATGACATTTACACCCTTAGCCGGGTTGAAATGGCTAAAGTTACCTTACTGCAACAGGCAATAATTTCTCTTCACAACCTTAGTCTAAAACATAATATTTCTGCTAAACATCAGAATCAATTATAAACAAAAGAAGTCACTTACGCCTTTTACTTTACGTTACAGAATTAATTTACGCTGCTGGCAACAGTAATAATTTAACTGTCTAAGAAATGATAATAAGCAGCATCTAGTGAAATATAAAATAGCTAGATTATTACATAATTGCAAATAAAATTGAACCTACCATCGTGAGGCTAATATTGTTATACTCAAAATACTCCATGCACTTATTAGTAAACTTTTAGTCAAGTTCATGCGGTTAATATACCTTGAGGAGGCAATACAACGAAAGTATTCTTGGGGTTTGTTAGGTGTTGCCACGATTTTGAGAGTGACGGCTTAGTGCCATTTGGGGCACTAATAACACTTGTGCCAGGGGCACATATTATAAGTACAAGTGATGTATCAATACATAGTACTGGCTATGGAAGCAAGAGGTTTTAAATTACTAGGAAAGAACAATAATAAAAGAGATTATCTCGCTTTGGGAGTCACTGATAAGGCATACTGGCAACATGGCACTGACCTTATAGGTGTCTTGTGGCACTCATCTATTTACGTGAGGTATAGCAGTGTGCATAATTTACACAGTTTGCGAGTCTGGGACTCGAGATTCATCACAAAAGAATAACAAAAGAATAAATGACGGACACAAAGTAATTATTAATTGTTGTAAAGAGATGATGATTAAGTATGCCAAAATTATATTCCTTAGCCCATGGAAATGGCTAGGTTCATTCTTTAACCCAAAAGGCCTCAAAGGGGAGTCATAGGACTCACCAGTGTCAATTGCACTCTGCATTAGTAGAGTGAAAACAGGGTAAAATATGAGGTGTAAAATAATATGATTAATAGAACAGAATAATGAAAGGAAGAAAATGTTAAAGGAAAAGAAGGAATTACAGAGTTATAAGGAAACTAAATAGGGGAGGAAACCTGACACCCTCTTCTGGATAGAGGTGCCAAGTCCTCTTAGGATAGAGGGGTGGCACTGTGCCAGGTTGGCTCTAGTGCCAAAGGAGCTCAGCAGCTCTCTTTTGGCAATCTGGAGCCATCTACGCCCATGATTTTCTTCCGTGGACCTGTTTTAGGGTGATGGTTTTCCTTGGTGGGGAAACCGGTCAAACCAAGTCTGAAGAGGACAACTTAGTGCTGCCCGGGTTGGCTTCTTTGAAGACCGCAGCAGGGGCACTCTTTACAGGCTCTGCCCCAAGTTGTTGCAGATGCTTGAGGCATGGCAGAATCCTTACTCTCACTTGTGTCTGTGGAGGACTGGGAAAGGGAGGAAGATGTTCTGGAGGGCATGGGAGGCTCGCAGGTTGAAATGACCAGCTCAGGCACGGGTTGCGAGGCCGCACCTTTGAGGGAGCTTCTGCTGTGGTCAGAAGAATCCATCTCTCTTACTGGCACTGGTAGCGGAGCCAAACTGGGCAAAGAGAGGGGATCCGAAGTGGGATCTCTCAAATGGAGTTCTGGGGTGCGTTCTGGCACTGGCACTGGTATAGGATTTGGAGATTGTCCGCCGTTCAGGACAGATGGAGCTTGGCACTGCTCAGTGCACTCAAGTGGCACTGGCAGAGATTGAGAGTTAATTCTGGGATCTCCAGGAGGGAGATCGATTGGGTGCCTTGTCGCTGGCATTAGGGCAGGGCCTGGCACAGGACTGGGCTTTGAAATCTGCATGGAAGGAGGTGGCCACTCCACAGGGTATTCAGGTGGCACTGGCAGTGGAATGAATGGAGGCGCTTGAGAATTACTCATGCCCAATGAATAACTTGAGGGACTTGGGAACCCAGATTGTTGTATTGTTGATGGAGACTGGAAGTCTTGTCCCAGGAGAAGGTCATAACCTCCAAGAATGTAGCTTGCTACAGCAAGGTTGCTGATACTGGACGTAAGAGGTCTCGTGGCTCTCAACTGAACAGTAGGTAGTAACATTTTAAATTGATTGATACCCTCAATTGTGACAAGTTTACATCTGTTAATGCTAGCTCCATAGGGAACCTTGTCTTTCCTTATGCGGGGTAGCTACCTCGGGGGGAAAATAGCAGACGTGGCTGACGAAAAACCTTAAATCCTGGTACTTTACCTTTCTCTAGGAGCTGAACTTCTCTTCAGCAAGGTTAATTCACATCAAAAGTTACTTTGGATACTGCCTGCCACGTGTCCCACACAGGCAGTTAAATGGAGCAAGGGACGGAGCCCTGTACTCTGTGTCTGTGCCGGCAGTTCTGAGAGTTAACTTCTCTGTCCAGGGCCCTTTATAGCTTCGGATGTTACAGCTTTCTCTTCCTAGATAGCGTTGTGATCACTCCGCCCACGTGGGAACCGCAGGCAGCATGGTTTCAAATTCAAAACGGCGTAACACATGAGGTCAACCCACCAGCTGGCTTGCCTCAGGCGACAATTATCTCTCGTCGGGTCCATACCTGGAATTTAGGTTTCTGACAGCACTTTAGACAAGAAAGGGGTTTAAAGGGGTTTTCCCCCAAAAAGGCAGTGGTGAGAGGTTTTAGGAGCAAATTTCTTACAGTGAATCATACTAAATTGATCTGATTTAAGTACTTAGTCCTTTTACTTTAAATTAGTTCGGGAAAAGGTGGTGTAGGAGGGAATTTTCTAAATATAATACACACACACACACACACACATATATATACAGTGTATATATATATATATATATATATATATATATATATATATATATATATATATATATATATATATATATATATATTTGTATATATGTATATATATATATATATATATATATATATATATATATATATATATATATATATATATATATATATATATATATATATATATTTATATATATATATATATATATATATATATATATATATATATATATTGTATATATGTATATATGTTTATATGTATATATATATATATATATATATATATATATATATATATATATATATATATATATATATATATAATCGTAGAACTGGAGGAAGGAATGAGAAAAGGAGTTGACCAAGCCCTTGGTCAACTCCTTGTTTTGTTCCTTTCTCCAGCTGTACGACTGCATTAAATATCAGAAGTTCTAGCGATAGATCGTCAATATATATATATATATATATATATACATATATTATATATATATATATATATATATATATATATATATATATATATATATATATATATATATATATATATATGTGTGTGTGTGTGTGTGTGTGTTTGTGTGTGGATGCTTGCTTGTATACATGTATATACTATTAGGCTCTTATTTTTACTGTGATAAATAATTGGTAGAACGCATAATATTGCTAGGATATAAAACAATGTTCCATTCGACATTCAATTTTTCACATGGGAAAGTTACCTTCGCCGATTTGGTTATAGAGGGTATCATAGGATGATTTGAACAGTGTTTTTATGTAGTTCTTTCACTTTGAGAAGAGGCATGAAAATATGTTTGAGAAATGTGTACAACCTGTGAAATTTGGCATATATTGGGTAAGTTTTAAAGAAAGACTAGGAACTTGTTGCATAGATAACCAGGAAGAGTCGTTGGAGCAGAAAGGTTTTGATCCTTTTCACTTCAGACACCAGCTTCTGACGGGAGCTTCCAAAAAAGGTATATCCTAACTTACGTCCCAGTCGTGGGCTCAAAACTATCATTTTCGGTTTCGTGCAGGGTGCTTGGAAGAATACTCGACAGTCAAGGATTTTCATACATCTGCTCAAAATTCAATCTATTTCTCCTATAAATTATTACTCAGCCACTTTGTATCTTATGTCAAAGGTGACAAAAAATTAATGGTTGCTACATTTGGGTTTTTCAGTCGAGAAACATGCCAAGTGCCATTTTTAAAATATAATAATTTAAATTAAAAACTACTTTGACCCAGGATGGCGCTTGGCATGTTTCTCGACTGATAGCCTCATTTGATACTTCCCTTTCCCAAAACTTTCTCTCTCTCTCTCTCTCTCTCTCTCTCTCTCTCTCTCTCTCTCTCTCTCTCTCTCTCTCTCTCTCTCTCTCTCTATTGGTTTTCAATACCTCACTAGAGTTTTTGAATGACATCATACTAAATTATGCAAGAGCTAAAAAAATTCATATAATTGCCTATTCAGTCAGCTGTTTGGTCTCTGCTGTCTTCATTCTTTCTCTCCATTTCGACATCAACTGTTCAGAAATTAACGGAGCAGCGACGAAAATAATTATCATAAATCAGAGAGCTGTTCTTCGGGAGGACTTGCGCATGTAACCAAACCAAAGACCAGGCTATGCCCTTGTTTGACTAGATGAAATAAAGAGGAAAATATACAAAGATATTCCTAGAAAACAGACTCCAGTGACACGGGGGATGAGGGTGGGGCGAAGTTAACTGATGCACACTAACCGTATCTTGTATTTTCGGCCTTCAGTATTTGTAGATCTGGGAAGAATTCTTCTGTGTAATTTAGGTTGGGGTTTGGGAAAGAGCAATATTACTTACAACTAAAATTGTCACTTCGGGAAAAAGGGACATCGAAAAAGAGGAAAATGCATTTTTTTTTTGTCTTGTTTAAAGACTCTATGACTCAGGTGTCCAAGGTCGAAAATGATAGTCAAAGTTATATTGTGCTCGTCTTTGGATCCATCCTACATTATATACTC
>JANJGK010000018.1:17993223-17998223 GCA_039081455.1 Macrobrachium rosenbergii
GAGGATTTGGTTAATAAGGAACAGGAAGTAAATTCGCTGAAAAATTCTTTGGAAAATGAAAAGCAAGAGAAGAGAATTCTGAATGATGAAGTTCAGCAGATGCGAAACTGGGTAGCTGAACTAGGTGGTCAAAACGCGAAGAAGGAAGAGGATTTAGCTAATATGGAAGAAGAAGTAAATTCACTGAAAAATTCTTTGGAAAATGAAAAGCAAGAGAAGAGAATTCTGAATGATGAAGTTCAGCAGATGCGAAACTGGGTAGCTGAACTAGGTGGTCAAAACGCGAAGAAGGAAGAGGATTTAGCTAATATGGAAGAAGAAGTAAATTCACTGAAAAATTCTTTGGAAAATGAAAAGATGGAGAACAGAATTCTCAATGATGAAGTTCAGCAGATGCGAAACTGGGTAGCTGAACTAGGTGGTCAAAACGCAAAGAAGGAAGAGGATTTGGCTAATAAGGAAGAAGAAGTAAATTCACTGAAAAATTCTTTGGAAAATGAAAAGATGGAGAACAGAATTCTCAATGATGAAGTTCAGCAGATGCGAAACTGGGTAGCTGAACTAGGTGGTCAAAATGCGAAGAAGGAAGAGGATTTGGCCAATAAGGAAGAAGAAGTAAATTCACTGGAAAATTCTTTGGAAAATGAAAAGATGAAGAGCAGAATTCTCAGTGATGAGGTTCAGCAGATGCAAAACTGGGTAGCTGAACTAGGTGGTCAAAATGCGAAGAAAGAAGAGGATTTGGCTAATAAGGAACAGGAAGTAAATTCACTTAAGAATTCTTTAGAAAATGGAGAAGAAGAGAAAAAAAATCTGAAAGAAGCAGTTCAGCAGATGAGAGACTGGATAGCTAAAGTAGGAGGCGCAAAGGCCAAATTGGAGGAGGAAATAGCTACGAAGGACCAGCAAATAAATTCACTGAAGAATTCCCTAGAAAATGGACAAGAGAACAACAAAATTCTGAAAAAAGAAGTTCAGCTGATGAGAAACTGGGCAGCTGAGGTAGAAGGTGAAAAGGCCAGCATGAACATAAAATTAGCTCAGAGGGACCAGGAAATAACTTTACTGAAGAATTACTTAGAAAATGAAGGAGAGAAGAACAAAATATTGAATGAAGAACTTGAGCAGACGAAGAAGTGGCTGGCTGAATTAGAAGGCACAAATTCAAATATTAAAGTTAAACTGGACCAAAAAGATGAAGTGATAACTTCAATGGCAAATGCTTTAGAAAACGAGAGGGAAATAAATAAAAATTTGAGGAAAAAATTAAGGAAGCAGGTCAAAAAGCTGGATCACATCATAGCATTGACACTAACTATGGATCACTCTCAGGATTCAGACAAGGATTACAGCAAAGGGTCATTGCCTTCCGCCAAAGTTGACAGTGAGAAACATTCAAGTGATACAAAATAGAAGGAATTTAATGAAGAAGGATGATGGCAGAAGGAGTGCTACTTTTTGACCAGGATGGAACAACAGTGACTGGTCGTTTGGCCCAGAGGACATGGACCAAGAGTTGACTGTTGAGCCTGGAGTGTTTTCCCAGTTGAGGCAACTGTCCCCCCCAGACAGCTACCTCTCTGGAAAACCACTTTTAGCCAACAGCTGGTGGTCCTAAGGCTCTCATGGACCAAGAGTTGACTGTTGAGCCTGGAGTGTTTCCCCAGGTGAGGCAACTGTCCCCCCCAGACAGCTACCTCTCTGGGCAAGCACTTCTGGCCAACAGCTGGTGGCCCTAGGGCTATCTTCGACCAAGAGTTGACTGTTGAGCCTAGAGTGTTTCCCCAGGTGAGGCAACTGTCTCCCCCAGACAGATACCTCTCTGGGCAAGCACTTTTGGCCAACAGCTGGTGGTCCTAGGGCTCTCTTGGACCAAGAGTTGACTGTTGAGCCTGGAGTGTTTCCCCAGGTGAGGCAACTGTCTCCCCCCAGACAGCTACCTCTCTGGGCAAGCACTTCTGGCCAACAGCTGGTGGCCCTAGGGCTATCTTCAACCAAGAGTTGACTGTTGAGCCTAGAGTGTTTCCCCAGGTGAGGCAACTGTCTCCCCCAGACAGATACCTCTCTGGGCAAGCACTTTTGGCCAACAGCTGGTGGTCCTAGGGCTCTCTTGGACCAAGAGTTGACTGTTGAGCCTGGAGTGTTTCCCCAGGTGAGGCAACTGTCTCCCCCCAGACAGCTACCTCTCTGGGCAAGCACTTCTGGCCAACAGCTGGTGGCCCTAGGGCTATCTTCAACCAAGAGTTGACTGTTGAGCCTAGAGTGTTTCCCCAGGTGAGGCAACTGTCTCCCCCAGACAGATACCTCTCTGGGCAAGCACTTTTGGCCAACAGCTGGTGGTCCTAGGGCTCTCTTGGACCAAGAGTTGACTGTTGAGCCTGGAGTGTTTCCCCAGGTGAGGCAACTGTCTCCCCCCAGACAGCTACCTCTCTGGGCAAGCACTTTTGGCCAACAGCTGGTGGCCCTTGGGCTCTCTTGGACCAAGAGTTGACTGTTGAGCCTTGAGTATTTCTCCAGGTGAGGCAGCTGTCCCCCCCCCAGACAGCTACCCCTGGGCAAGCACTTTTGGCCAACAGCTGGTGGCCCTAGGGCTCTCTTGGACCAAAAGTTGACTGTTGAGCTTGAAGTGTTTCCCCAGGTGAGGCAACTGTCACCCCGAGACAGCTACCTTTAGGGGCAAGCACTTTTGGCCAATAGTTGGTGGCCTTTGGGCTCTCTTGGACCAAGCTCTCTTAGGCCAAGTCGACCGTTAAGCCTAGAGTGTTTCCCAAGGTGAGGCAACTGTCCCCCCCTGACAGCTACCTCTCTGGGCAAGTACTTTTGGCCAACAGCTGGTGGCTCAAGGACTGCCCACAGTGCCTCTTCAGAGCCACTCTTGGGCTAAGAGTCAACTGTTGAGAGTGGAGTGTTTCCCCAGGTGAGGCAACTGTTCCCCCAGACAGTTACCTCCCTAGGGAAACACTGCAGGCCCAACAGCTGACTTTTGGTCCAAGAGTACTTCCGAAGAAGCATTGTGGGAGTCCCTGGGCCACCAGCTGCTGGTCAAAATTGTTTGCCCAGGGAGGTAACTGTTGGGACAGTTGCCTCACCTGGGGAAACACCCGTGGCTGAGATGTCCGGTCGTTTGTATCCCAACCCTTGTTCCCAAAGACTCCATTATCAAACTTGCATGACCGCCGTCGAGAACAATGTTAGTTACCAATAAAGAAATCCTTGACGGATTAATGTGACAAAAACGCGCAAGTGTCAGATTCGTCTCTTTTGTCGGAAGTGAATTGAGAGTGTGTCTACATGTTAAAAAAATCACTTTTCCCCTTCAGAGGTAAAGATGGGAGGGAAAAGAAGGAAAACACATTTATACTTCTCGAGAAATCTGCTTAACTGGCAACAGTAAGAGCTCCAACAGAGAGAAAGAGAGAGAGAGAGATATAGTACTACTGGGAGTTACTGCTCGCATAGTTGTCGATTAAATCAGAATTTTTATGCCTTTGATATACACTAGATCTGCCTGAGTGAGGGAATCAGGTAAGTAAGAGAATAGACGCCACAGAAGTAATGGCGAAATATACTAAAATTTCACAATTCACGAGGTGCTGAGTAATCCCTGAGTAAGCTAAATCGCAAGGCCACAGTTTCCAGATTTTATGATTGGTTTTATGGCCCTGGCCGCGATATACTCTCTCACTGTTCTAAGTTCGTGGAAGGTGGTTTACATCAATCAGTACTTCTAGTCTCTCTCTCGATGAAAAATAACCCAGGCTTAATTATTGAGAGAACAATAATTAAGCCTGGGTTATTTCGCATTGAGAGAGAGAGACTAGAAGTGCTCATTGATGTAAACCACCTTCCACGAACTTAGAACAGTGAGCGAGTATATCGCGCCCAGGGCCATAAAACCGATCGTAAAATCTGGAAACTGTGGCCTTGCGATTTAGCTTACTCAGGGATTACTCAGCACCTCGTCAAAAGCTAACACCAGCTATATCTATAACCCCACCTTCAATAAGAGGCGTTTTCATGGAAATTCCATGGAATTGGGGGCTGGACAGCTGGACAAAGTGATGTACTTCAACAACCTCCAATCAAACATTCTAGGGAGGAGTCTTTTACACCCCCTCCTAAGATCATTTCCAATCAAATCCTCTAAGGAGAGATTTGAACAACACCCACCAACGTCCTTCCCAATCAACTGTTTGAGGGGAGGCCTTACAGATAAATTCTTCCAATAGTACACTGGAAGGAGGAGGAGTTGTAGATAACCAGAAATCCCAGGGGTTCCAGAGAAACAAGACCAGAGCAGAGCAGCATTCGAGTTCACATTCACCACAGGGAGAGTTATATCTCCCCTTGCCTTCATGCTCCCAAACAGACTGAATTGAACTGCCTAATAAGAGTGATTTTGTTATCATAACTATAAATGTAATTGTACTCAAGTTTGTAGTTAACTTTCGTCATCAAAGTAAGAAACTACAATCTCGTCTCTATTACGCCTTCTGAGAGATACCAGTACTTAAGATAATTTCCCTTCAACGACAGCAGGTTCGAGAACGCAGTGACGACGGAGTCGACACTTAGAAGAATCTTGCAGGTGAGAGGGAATAAAAAATTTAGTCGGGCACGACATCATATATATATATATATATATATATATATATATATATATATATATATATATATATATATATATATATATATATAGTAAATGCTTAAAAAATCCCGGTAGATGTGCGTGACTTCAGTATATAAGCGAATACCATAGGAAAGTGATAGGCAGAAGCTCTGTATCAAGCTCTTTCACGAATTTATTAACACACCTTTTGTGCCCCGAAGATGCGTAAATAAACACGTGAAAGAGCTTGGTACTGAACTTCTGTCTGTCAGTTTCCTGTGGTATTCGCTTATGTATATATATACATATATATAGATATATGTGTGTGTGCGTCTGGTTGTGTGCGTGTGAATGTGTGAGTGTGTGTTTGTGTCTGTGTGTGTGGGGCTAC
>JANJGK010000018.1:18003223-18005723 GCA_039081455.1 Macrobrachium rosenbergii
ACACGGATAGCAAAGCGTCCGCCTCTCTGACAGGTGGGCTGCAGATTTGAACCCGCGCCACAGACCTCTATAAAGTCCGAAGCTGCTGTTGTAACCGACTTGGCCATCGAGGCTCTATGAAGAGGACTAGTGCGTAAGACCAATAAATGCATTATAACGACCTAACGTTAAGTAAATGGGAAACCTGATGCGGGTAGGCTACAATATATCGATTCGCAGACGTTCCAGTCAACTGAGAAAATTCATCAAGCAGACAGAATACTGAATGATCATTCAGAATACTGAATGATGGTAAAGAATAGATAAATATCTTATATTTTTCAATAAAGAAATATATATTAGTTCCTTGTGGATAGGTTTCTTTTAATTTGACACCGTCTGTAATCCGGATTTTTCCCTGAATATTTACGACGTATTATCTATTGAGGTTTGATTTTTCTATTTGAAATATTAACAGCCATCTCTCTTCTAAGAAAATATATTTGCTTTTTTTCTTCGTCTGTGGGAGTAAAATATTTGTTGTATATAATAATATTTTGATTTAAAAAATGTACTTTTACATCTTTCGATATATTAACAAGTAAAACAAAACTGCTCAAATCCTACGAATTTAGTTGAAATTTACATAAAAATCCTCGTAGTGTAGATTTCACATGTTATTAACGAAAATTTGTTTTTCACAATAAATTTCTAATTTTTCATATTCTTATTCCTGTTATTCAATCCGAAGTAGGCTTAAAACTGAAAGGCTGATGTATTTCTATTTTTACCCACGTTCTGAGAGTAAGGAAACAAATATTTCTATCTGAGATAAAAATATAAAATGCGTTTTCATTTTAATCGACTTTCTAAATCCATCATCTATCTAGCTACTATTAAAAAAAAAATATATTTTTTTTAACTATCTTGGCATAAGTGATCACAACGTGTAAAAGTTTTTGAAGCTGTGGAATAATGTATTATTATCTTGAATAGAAATATAGTCACTACTTATAATTTTTATCAGTCATTTATAAAGACAATAATGTCTATGAATATTTGGGAGTGAGAAATTTTAAAAAGTTTTAATAACTGCTCTAAAGTTGTCGGTCATTATATATATATATATATATATATATATATATATATATATATACACATATATATAATATAATATATATATATATATATAAATGTATATACAAGAATATATATATATATATATATATATATATATATATATATATATATATATATATATGTATATATATATATATATATATATATATATATATATATATATATATATATATAAATGTATATACCTGAATATATATATACACTGTACGAGTATATATAAACATACATTATATATATATATATATATATATATATATATATATATATATATATATATATATATATATTTATATATATATATATATATATATATATATATATATATATATATATATATATATATATAAATATTTCTGTGACCTGCAAGAAAAAGAAATCATAACTGAAAGACCAGCAATCCAGCTGCCTATAATAATATGCTTCATCAACCCTTCCCCCCACATCCCTAACTACTCCGACATCCCGTACGATCTTACTTGCCAGACAGCAGCGTTAAGAATAAACGATTATTTTAAAAATTTTCTTCAACGACAAACAAAGTCTTAACATTTATATGTTTACAGAACATTTTCTGCTCAGAATGACTTTTTCGTTCATTTCCCTAAATATTTGCATAAACTCGTTTTACACCCTATATATATAATTATATATATATATATATATATATATATATATATATATATATATATATATATATATATATATATATATATATAACATATAACATAGAAAATATAATGTATGTACAGTATATATATATATATATATATATATATATATATATATATATATAATATATATATATATATATATATATATATATATATATATATATATATATATATATGTATATATATATGTATGTATATATATATATATATGTATATATACATACACACACACACACACATATATATATATATTATATATATATATATATATATATATATATATATATATATATATATATATATATATATATACATATACCTAGTCTTGAATAATAAAATAAAATATTAAGTGGTTATATCAATGTGATGATCAAATAGGGACTGAACACTCGCACACTAATTAACTGGCAAATATGCATACATATTGTCTTGGGGATCTCTTACTTAATGATGTTACATAAGTACGTATCTTCAGTTAATCTATATCGTCCAATTTCTTAAGAGTATGTTCAAGAAAACAGAATTAGGGGAGCGGGTCTTTTTTCTGGATTTTTTATAATTTGTTTTTATTTATATGTTAGTAATAATTTCACTGAAAATACGCCAGAAAAACTACTGAACAATGGTTTTGAGAGAGACAGGGTGCAATGGGGAACGACTAAGTTACTCCTGGGAATATCATATATTATATATATTATATATATATATAT
>JANJGK010000018.1:18008223-18048223 GCA_039081455.1 Macrobrachium rosenbergii
TTGATACAAGCTAAAAAGAATTAGAATAAAAATCATAATTATTTATGTCTCAATTGTACAGACGAGACATTTATTTATAAATGATTTGCGCTCCCCTAACAACAAAATAACGCACCGAGAAAAATTCTTTTCAGATTTACAAATATTCCAAACTCAAAGATGCAGGATACAATTGGGAGTGGGGTCTAATTAAATTCGTATTGTGCGTTTGATTGCAGTTTCTTGACAAGGAATTTCTTTTCATATTTTCCTGCTAATTTCGGCCATTCAAAAAAGGGTAAAATTTGACCTTTCGTTTTGATTCCTTCATTCAACATATTGCTTAATTTCTGTGTATTCCCCCCATGTGACGACTCTAGTTTATAGTTTCCTAAATATTTTCGCTGCGAAATGTTATCATTTTTATAATAGCTGATATCACATTTAAACCTGGATAAGCCTTTAGAAAGGAAGTGAGATGAAAAAATGGAAAGAAAAAATAAAGATAACAGAGATCAAGTTGAAAGATAAATTGATTTTTATACGATTTTTTGAGCCATTTCATCATTTAGTATTACCTTATTAAAAATCACAAAAATAGTGATACATTGAACAGTAGCTGAGAGAGAGAGAGAGAGAGAGAGAGAGAGAGAGAGAGAGAGAGAGAGAGAGAGAGAGAGAGAGAGAGAGAGTTGTGGGGGGAGAAAGAGAGAGAGAGAATCTGAAGTTTTGGTGAAAATAAAAGAATCAAATGTAAAATCCATTCTTTCTTTATCTATGCGATGAACTACAAGTAACTGAGTAACAATCCGGTATTTCAGGTCATTAAATCACAAAAATAGACTGAATTTCAGAGGAAACCTGTGAAAATCCTAGACTGCCTAGCCTTCGACCAAGCACCCTGCTCCATACCGAAAGTGAGCGTTTGGAGCCCTTGGTTGAGTCATAAGTTAGGGCATACCTTTCTTGCAAGCTCCCGTCATGAGGCGGTATCTCGACAGGGATCAAAACCTTTCTGCTCCAACGATTCTTCCTGGTTATCTATCTAAGACGTTCCTAGTCTTTCTTCAAAACTTACCCATTATAAGCAGAAAATGCACGAGATTGTACAGACTTTTGTCAAACACATTTCCATGTCTTCTTTCCAAATTAAAGAACTACATAAAGACTCTTTGTTCTAGTTATCCTATGATGTCCTCTTTCAATATTTTGACGATGGTAACTTTCCCACGTACAAAAATGGAATAACATAAAGCACACTGTTTCATATCTAAGCTCTGTTATTAAATATACAAATTGTCATTGTAAAAAAATTAGCCCTATATATATATATATATATATATATATATATATATATATATATGTATATATATACATACATAAATATATATATGAGTATATATATATATGTATATATATATATACAAAGTATATATATATGTATATATATATATATATATATATATATATATATATATATATATATATACATACATATAAATACACACATTGTTTACGTGTTGAACAGTGTATTTATGAAACAGTGGAGACAACACTACTTAGGTGTGCTTCCATGCGTTATCTCTCCCTAAAAACAGAAAACCTTCCTTCCATTTGTCCGCCCATTTGACTTTTCCTAAAAATTTATTGGTAAGCCGGATTACATTGGAATATGGTTGGGTGGTAAGGGGGGTTGGTTGTTGGGTGGGTGGAAGGGTCACATGGATAACGGGGCTTTGTTTGCTCGTATTTTTATGTGGAAATAATACTGCTTTTTATTTAAGAAAGCTTTTGCATATATAGCTACAAATGGAATCAACCTAGATTCATTTATCTGAAATAAGCTTCGTTATGTAAACTTTACATATATAAAAAAAGATAAAAATATAAGTAAATCGTTTCAATTTTACAAAAGTTATGATGTGCCGAAAAAAGAAAGATAAATCTGATACGTTAATTTACTTAGGTTCAAATAGACGCCTAAAATGCAATCTATTATATTTTTAAAGTGTAATATATTTTTTGATTAAAAATAAAAATCCCAAATGATGTTCATTTCGTGGTACTTTTCTTAATAATTTGTTCTTCGAAAGAGTATTATTGTGAAAGCTTTCAATTTGTCATTCCATGATGAGATGCAACATTAAGACGAAAGAGTGCTGACGCAAACATCTCTTTTTAACGCCAAGGTATAAGTAAGAAATAGAACTTGTTTAAAGGAAACGCATTTATAAATGGATAATAATACGAGAATTACAACGAAATTTTTAATACTACTTATCAATGAACATATGATGCACGGTAGATCAATTGTAATGAATATACAATAGGAAGTAAAGAGGTAAATGTAGCCTGAAACCCATTTTTTTGAGGGATCTTGAAAAAACTAAAAGTTTTTTGCGAAGCTAAAGGATTATTGTACCTTTTACCTGCATGAGGCTGATAATATATCAAAGGATAATTTTATCACACTTGTGTTCAAGTGTCATAACATCTATCTACTTACAAAGTTTCCCAATAGGGGATTTACGGATAAATGGTTCCGCTTGTGGGAGATTGCGGATTATTCAAATTAGAAAGGTTACGCAAACTACTATGAATATGTAATGAGTTTAAATATGTACAGCTGCAGGCAGAATCCCAAGTACTTTCCTCATGCTCGCCCTCCGCACATAACTAGGATGTGTTCCCTGATGAAACTACATGTGAAGGGAAAAGTACGAAATCTCAGAACTTTTACAATTTTATCTTTATCCTTTACATTATTCAGTGTTTCAGGCTCTCAAAAGCTCTCGTTGCACATGTTTTTAAATATATATTTCCATCTACGATATTGTGGATTTTCCGTAATTTTAATGACTCGAGTCGTGTTCTCTTTATAAATGTTTGTGCGTTTGTGACATCAGGCTGAAACAGAGTCACCATTTAACAAACGCGACAAATTTCGATATCAAGAATTCACAAGTGTTTGGAAATCTGAACTCTTCCCTTTACAGCCACCAGCATTTTACTGATAATATGTTAATAATATTGTATTTTCCTGATTCTGTGTTAAAGCTACTTATTAACTGCTTCCTATTTATAGATATATTTCTAAAAAAGATTATTCAGCTATAGCTAACCATCGCCTGTTTCGAAAATAAATCATATATATTCTATTATTTTACGTAATAATGAACATGCTATGGAAGATAATGAATGCAGTGATAAGGAAAAAATCCAAAGCTAATGACTTTAAAATTTCGAAATATTAACAAGATTTCATTACGCCTCCAGGAAAAGTATAAAAACACTATAATTTTTGCAATTTGAGTTACTACTAAAAGACATGAATTCCACTAGACTCGGTTACAATTAAAACATTATTACACACACTTGTCCATTAGCAATTGGGTTAATTGAAAATCTTTATTTCTCTGTCGTGCAAGAAACAGGATGAGCATGAGATAGAGCAAAAAGGGTATGAATGAGACGCGCTTTTCTGAATCCTTGAGTAGAATATGAGGTGTAATGCAATATGATTTCATGCCATGTATGCAGAGAAAACCTTTTTCGTAATATTTCTGAATGCGCATTTTGAATATATCAGAATATCTTTAGGTAGGTGTTTGTCTGTTTCTCTGTCTGTATATTAACTAAATGACTTTGGTCACCCTTTGGATGACCTCTTTCGTCACCCTTTGGATGACCTCTACTGGGTCAGCCCACCAATTAACCGTATATTGAAGTATCATCGTCTGTTGAAATCAATAAAAGTGCGCTCTTACAGCAACCTGACCTTGAATCTCTCTAAGAATATATATATATATATATATATATATATATATATATATATATATATATATATATATATATATATATATATATATATATATATATATATATATATATATATATATATATATATATAGGTATGTATATATATAGATATATATATATATATATATATATATATATATATATATATATATATATATATATATATATATATAATATATATAATATATATATACTGTATATATATAAATATATATGTGTATGTGTGTGTGTATGCGTGTGTGTGTTCTCTCTCTCTCTCTCTCTCTCTCTCTCTCTCTCTCTCTCTCTCTCTCTCTCTGGCAATGAAAAGATGGTTAATTCTTTTTCCACTTCAACATCACTCTCAGCTGATTATGCGGAGGCCAATTTACTGAGGGAGAAAATAAGAGGTTATTTAAACGCTGATCCCTTCCTAAATTAGTTGGCTAGTTCTTTTGCCCTTTCTCTTAATGGAAGGAATGTTAACTTGGGAACTGTGCAGAATGACTCGTTTGACCAACTACTATTTTTTTTTTTTTTTTCAATTAAGGATTCTTTTCGATTACGGTAATATGGCTCTCATGAGAATCTAAAATATGCCTTGTGATGAAAAGGAATTTTTATGACTGATTTCTCTGTAGGTGGTGAGTGTTATTTCGATGGCAGTAAAACCATCGTGTACCGGCAGTCGTATCCTTCGATTTTGCCACACGTGAAACTTCTTGTAGAAGGTCCTTTCCTTCTATTTTGCATATGTTATACTTGATATTGCTGGCTATTAGCACTCATTTTAAGTCAAAACAGTTCTGCATTCACATAAAAACGCCCCATAACTCTATTTACATGAAAATGCTTCATATTTACATATCACAGGCTCTGTAAACCTTTGAAACCTGCGAACATCATGGAAATAAACCCTCAGATCATCTGTGGGGTAGGGCTGACAACCTCACCAAAAAAGTGATTGTTTAAATAGAAATTGCATTAACTTCCAGAGCCACCAGTCCGAAGTAACTGGTGTATTACGAAAATATTCTCTTCTATTAATTACCATGATATTCAAGTATAGGCTAAATAATAAAAATTAAAGAATTCCTGGGGATTTGTCATCCCTGAAAGGTGGCGGCTCTAGAAAAAAAGACGACAAAATTCTCTGCCACATTCATACAATAACAGCTGGACAAGGGACGGTCTGTTAAGTAAAAAAAAAATTATAACATTACGTGCATCAGATACCTACATTTGAAATTCATCCATATCTCACACATGGTCACCCCATCCTGAATATTCAGTCCATTCATTTCTAACACTTCTTCATTCAGACTATCCACCACTTTCTACGTTTTCTCTACTTTTTTCCTCTTTATTTTTTTCTTCTTAAAACTCTTGTCTGATTACTTTTTTATATCCAACCTATTTTATTCCATTTTCTTTCAAGTAGCCAATCCATCTCAAGACTCTAGGAATTCGTCTTTCCCAAGGTGAACTTTTTCCTTATTATATTACATATTTTTCGTAGTCTCACATATTTAACTCTTCGAATGTCATTTACACCATGAAATCTACTCATTTTAAACGTTTCAACTTTTATTTATTTTTTTTGTCGTTCTTTCTTAAAGCACGCACTTAAATTCTCTTCAGGATTTCAGGGATTTTCCAAGCCACCCTTCCTTCAAATATTCTGTGACTCTACCCTTCTCTTTTCTCTTCCTTCCGTTGTCAGTTACATTCACTCTTAATTAGATATGCAGATCAACCACTTCCATTCTTTCATCATCAAAATCAACCTCAACTGCTCCATCAGCCTGGTTTCCATATACCTACATAACAACTGTAATGAGTTAAAATATGTACATCTGCGGGCATCATCCTCAGCACTTTACCCATTTATGCCCGGTCTCCGCACATAACTAGGATGTGTTCCCTGATGGAACCCACACGAGAAGGGAAAAGAACGAAATCTTAAAACTTTTATAACTTTTTCATCTTTAATGTCCACTTTATTCAACGTTTCAGGCTCTCGAAAGCCCTCGCTGCATATATTTCTAAATATATATATTTACCTCTACATATTGACGATTTTCCACCATTTTAGTGACTCATATCTTGTTCTCTTCACAAATGTCTGTGGTGTGTTTGTGTGTAAGTGATATCAGGCTGACACCAAAGAGCCTTTTAACCTTTACATATCATGCAACTTAGAAAACAAGAGGTTACACTGGTAACGAAAACTGAACACTTCCCTCCCCTTCCAGTTACCAGTTTTATTACTTATATATATATATATATATATATATATATATATATATATATATATATATATATATATATATATATATATATATATATATATATATTGTCAAGGATTTACATTCCTCCCTCCTATTTAGCTGCTATCTGGCTAACTTCTAGGGAGAATTATCATTTCAGTTAGCTTATAGCTGGCGCCAATATGGCGGAACTCAGTTGTTTTTAACTTATATGGGCAGAGAACGCATGCCTCTGCGGCCTACAGGAAATGCCCAGGCAGGGTAGACAATGGGTCTCCCTCTTAAAAACCCCCCTGCTACCAGAACACACCTAGATTCCCCCTCCCCCCCTTTGGGGTCATGTTTTCAAAGTAGGCTTAGGGAGGGCGTAAACCACTCGGGGGGGCGGGGGGAGCTAGAACCTTAAACCTTAGGCTCATTATCTTTAAGACTGCTATTCCTTTGACCTGTTTACTGGCAAAGAATTCGCTTTCAGGTTTGGGACCTATGGCTCCGACGCCCGCTGGAAGCAGCAAGCCAGCAGAGCCCTTCCAGCGACTGTCCTGATCGTATGTCTTCGGTGGCGGCCCAAGTTCACGATCGTACGCCCAAGACGTGGTATTTCGGAGCTCAAATATTCGTCTGAAATAGGTAAGCCGAGAGTGAATTTGGTGCCAGTCACCCCTGTCTCTCTCCACTAAATTCATTCCATTCTCTCATTTATCTTCAAGTTTAATCCCTTCCTTTTCCCAAGCTTCCCCCTTTGTGTGACGGCGAGCACGTGTTCCTTGTTTCAAAAGCCCAATCCAATATGATTCCAAGACTGTGATTTTCTCATAATTATCTTCTGGGCTACGTCATGTTTAGTATTTAAGAACGTGTATTGGGTGATATTTTATAGGTAGATTCCATTTCTCTTAGTCTGAGCAGGGCTAACGCAGAACGTCTCTTTCAGGGGAGACATGCGGCTGATCGCAATTCCATGCTTCAGTATCTCGTCTGCCACCAAAATCCTGAAAATTCCTGGTCGCAGTCATTACCGAATTCCGTTGTGGCCTGAAATGTTCATATGAGTTATTCTCCCATCCTGGAGTTCCACCATTTGCATTACCTGAGACTATTTCGTGTAAACAGGGTAAGACTAAATGTTATTATTTCTCATTGGACTGATTGTGTTGCACACTGGCCCCATTTTTAACCAACTTGATTGTTGCCAATCTTTGCATTCTTATTCCATGTGTCCTATTTATGAGTTTGCCCCCCTAGTTATCATGCTGTTTGTTATCTCATTGGTTATTTGCTAAGTCTCTATAAATAAATCCCTGTAAATTTGTAAAAGAATTCTAATTCCAATATGGTGACCTTCTGCATTCAATTGTAAATCCAGGAAAATCCTAAGGTAAGTTTTCAAATAACGTCTCCCTTTGCTCATAAACTGGACTTTCTTGGTTTCGTGGCAGCATCAATTATAATTTTGTTTCAATTTCTCATCAAGCCGAGGTCCAGTTCCTGACAGTGACGACCAAGTGCCAGGATTAGTCTATTAGCGTTAATTAGCTTCACTATTAAGCTAGACTAGAAAACCAGGAATATATAAAATCGATTATCTCATTCACGATAACCATTTCATTATTCAAAAGCACAGGAAGCGATCGGAGCCGACGTCTGGAAAACAGAGTGTGTGCATGTTTTAATATTAAGAATCAGGGAAGTATTATTATTTCTTTAAAGAAACGCAATTCTCGTATCGTAAGAGCGTTCATAACAAGGGAACGCATAGGGTTCTTATATTAGGAAAACAGAGAGGAAGGCGCGAAATGTCCGTCCCGCAGAATCTCTAGAGTGTAGGACAAAAGTGTCGAGTTGTAAACGAGTAAACTTAGGAATTAGGAAGTGGTAGTTAGGGAATTTTGCATGTGTGCGCTAGGACCAGTAGCTAGGAGTTTATTTCGGAAGAGTTACAGCAAAGAAAATGTACATTTCTTGGTTAGTGATAAATTTTGAAATAACGATTACTTTACAGGAAACCGTATAGCGATATCTGGCATTTATACGGCCAGCGAGAGACAGTTGTGTTCAAATCGCGCATGCGTAGAACTGTCCCAGTGTTGGAAGAAAAACAGTTCCAAGCTTAGTTATTTAACGACCGCCCCAGTGCATATTAAAGTATATTAACGTAAAGTAAAGACAGTGCTGATATTCGAAGTTAAATAATTCATTTCGCATTTTAAAACCCGCATTTAACAAGAAAGTAGAGTTTTTTTTCTCTTCCAATTCCACATCGTTCTGTCGCCGACAAACAAGACACTACGAATCAGATGTTTTCCCACGCGTATTCGTTCCCACAATGTTCGTTCAAGGAACGAGCCTCCTCCTTTTGTGCTTAACGAAACTCGGGAAACTTTGTGAAACAATTTGAGACACCATTGCGTCCATACCCTAAGCAGTAGCAATTCCCTAATATACCTAACTTAACGTAATTTCACAACCATAATTTAATTTTCGCTTAAGCGCAAAATAAAGGGATTAAAATTTCATAACAAATACGTGCCATTACATATCGCTCACCGAGAGAGAGAGAGAGAGATCTTTTTCTACCCCTTCTCTCCGTGAGATCCAAACGCAAGAAATTGAAGGGACTGGGAAGGCCGGTCGCAGGAAAAGAACCCACGTTACCATAATCACAAGGAGGTCGCGTTCACGGCTTCGTAGTTACCAAGGTCTATAGACCTTGGTAGTTACAAGCATATCGAAAAAAGCGCGAAGAATTCGAGAAGTTAAGAGGGCATTGTGGCTATTAGAATTACATACATATACACACACACACACACACACACACACACACACACACACATATATATATATATATATATATATATATATATATATATATATATATATATATATATATATATATATATATATATATATATATATCTGAATTTTTATCATATCACCGTGACATTTTATATACACTAACATTAAGCAATAAATGTCGTTTCACATCTAATTCGCTATACAATGGAAATAATTAAAATTGATGGGTGGTTTGAGCCTGCCTGTGACGAATCACTTAGTTATAATACCTCTTCGTATTATTTCCGAGGTAGATAGAATTAGATATCAAACGACTATTCAGGCTCAATGTTTATATATACAGAATATACATATATATATATATATATATATATATATATATATATATATATATATATATATATATATATATATGTGTGTCACACACATATCTGTGTGTGTAAATATGAATGTATGTACTTATGTATATATACATGCGGAGAGAGAGAGAGAGAGAGAGAGAGAGAGAGAGAGAGAGAGAGAGAGAGAGAGAGAGAGAGAGAGAGAAGACTGGGTAGGACATAATAATAATAATAATAATAATAATAATAATAATAATAATAATAATAATGACTGTATTATCATCAATACATATATATATATATATATATATATACATATATATATGTATATATATAATATATACATACATACATATATATATATATATATGTATGTGTATATATATATATATATATATATATATATATATATATATGTACTGTATATATATATATATATATTATATATATATATATATATATATTAACTACAGTTAAAACTTGATAGACTGGTGAAAGGAAACACGCGATCACTAAATAAAAAAGAAATACCGGCAATGAAATATTCGCCTAACTGCGAACTGAAACGTTCCCAGGAATACAAGAGCAGCCCTGAAGATTTCCAGACCAGTCAGGCGTCAAAAAAATTAATCCACAATACAAATTTTATCGTCAGTAAACTTGAGGGCAAAAGAGAAGAGTTTTGCCTAAGAAAAACCGAGGAGAAGACTGGACTAGAAAAAAATTATTTCAGTTGAGGTAAAAAGAAAGTGTTGCTAATTTTCTACCAGCAGTCTATGACAATCCTGTCGAAGGAAGGACTTTAGTTAGAACCTCCGGGCTCCGGGAGCAAGAATCCTTCTTCATCCAAACACGAAGAAGAAGAAGAAGAAGAAGAAGAAGAAGAAGAAGAAGAAGAAGAAGCACGCTTCGGAGCTGAGCCAGGGACGAGGCGCTCCGAAGCCCGTGCTGGAGCCTTCCTCGGATCGAAAAATGCCACTCGTCAGTTTTAGAAACTAGGGATAGTGACAGCTGACGTATTTGGCAAACATTTCATGATGTTTGCTTTACTATACGTAGTATTTTGTGCACTATCATTTGTGGCCTGTGGTTTGTTAAACTCAATTGTTGAGGACCTGATGAGGCTCTATTTGGCTGAAGGACCTTTGAGTGGCCCACAGGATTTATATCTTATAAATGTGGAATCTGTTAATCCACGACAAATGGAAGAACAGAACTTTTGGACGCCGGCCAATGCCGTTGCCATCACTTGTGTGGGTATGGCTTTGGTGGCTGGCCTGGCGGTAGCTGCTTATAGAATACACACACGACATGGAAAATACGTTCATGGACTGGTAGAAGATCTGGAGAGACAAAAAACCGAAGTGGCAATACTGAAAGATCATCGGGAAACGGAAGAAAGAACAACTGTTGAGAAGGAGAAAGAGCTGGAGGAGATGAGACAACAGCGAGAGCGATCGGACGCTGAAAAGAAGAGACTGGAAGAGATTCTGGAAAGAAGTCAAATCCAGGAAAGTAAAATGGAATGTCTCTTGAACAGAACCAAGGAGGAGAACGACTCTCTACAAAATCAAATTGTGGAGAAAGATCTTTTGATTGCAAGGAACGCAGAAGAAAGAAGAGAGATGAAAATTCGTTTTGAAGAGGCAAAGAAAGGAAGAGACAGAGAAATCGAGATTTTGGAACATGGAAGGGATCATCTAATAGCTGACAAGAGGTGTTTAGAAGAAAGTTCAATGCAGGCTATAGAGACCGAAAAGAGACTGGAAAGGATAAACATGGAGATGATGCTGGAAATAACGTCTCTGGAAAATCGCGTCGACGAGAAAAACTGGTTGCTGATGCAGAGAGAAAAAGACGAAAAAGAGATGAGAAATATTTCCCAAGAGATGATGGTGAAGAAGGAGAGAGACCTGGAAAGCGCTCTGGAGAGGGTAACTGGGCTCGATTTCAGATTAAAAGAAGCTGAAGCCACCAATCGAGCGTTGGCCTCACAGAATGAATGTTTCAAGAGTGAGAATGACCACTTACGAGAAACCCTAGCTGAGAAAGAGGGGAAGGTTGACCATCTGAAAAATTTACAGGAAGCATCAGTGCAAGAAGTAGCTGGTCTACGAGAGAAGAATTGCGACCTAGAGCAACAATTTGAAAAGATTAAAGAAGAGAAGGCTCAGAAAGACCGGGAAATAAATTCACTGAAAAATTCTTTAAAAAATGAAAAAATGGAGAACAAAATTCTGAATGAAGAAGTTCAGCAGATGCAAAACTGGGTGGCTGAACTAGGAGGTCAAAACGCGAAGAAGGAAGAGGATTTGATTAATAAGGAACAGGAAGTAAATTCGTTGAAAAATTCTTTGGAAAATGAAAAGCAAGAGAAGAGAATTCTGAATGATGAAGTTCAGCAGATGCGAAACTGGGTAGCTGAACTAGGTGGTCAAAACGCGAAGAAGGAAGAGGATTTAGCTAATATGGAAGAAGAAGTAAATTCACTGAAAAATTCTTTGGAAAATGAAAAGCAAGAGAAGAGAATTCTGAATGATGAAGTTCAGCAGATGCGAAACTGGGTAGCTGAACTAGGTGGTCAAAACGCGAAGAAGGAAGAGGATTTAGCTAATATGGAAGAAGAAGTAAATTCACTGAAAAATTCTTTGGAAAATGAAAAGATGGAGAACAGAATTCTCAATGATGAAGTTCAGCAGATGCGAAACTGGGTAGCTGAACTAGGTGGTCAAAACGCAAAGAAGGAAGAGGATTTGGCTAATAAGGAAGAAGAAGTAAATTCACTAAAAAATTCTTTGGAAAATGAAAAGATGGAGAACAGAATTCTCAATGATGAAGTTCAGCAGATGCGAAACTGGGTAGCTGAACTAGGTGGTCAAAATGCGAAGAAGGAAGAGGATTTGGCCAATAAGGAAGAAGAAGTAAATTCACTGGAAAATTCTTTGGAAAATGAAAAGATGAAGAGCAGAATTCTCAGTGATGAGGTTCAGCAGATGCAAAACTGGGTAGCTGAACTAGGTGGTCAAAATGCGAAGAAAGAAGAGGATTTGGCTAATAAGGAACAGGAAGTAAATTCACTTAAGAATTCTTTAGAAAATGGAGAAGAAGAGAAAGAAAATCTGAAAGAAGCAGTTCAGCAGATGAGAGACTGGATAGCTAAAGTAGGAGGCGCAAAGGCCAAATTGGAGGAGGAAATAGCTACGAAGGACCAGCAAATAAATTCACTAAAGAATTCCCTAGAAAATGGACAAGAGAACAACAAAATTCTGAAAAAAGAAGTTCAGCTGATGAGAAACTGGGCAGCTGAGGTAGAAGGTGAAAAGGCCAGCATGAACATAAAATTAGCTCAGAGGGACCAGGAAATAACTTTACTGAAGAATTACTTAGAAAATGAAGGAGAGAAGAACAAAATATTGAATGAAGAACTTGAGCAGACGAAGAAGTGGCTGGCTGAATTAGAAGGCACAAATTCAAATATTAAAGTTAAACTGGACCAAAAAGATGAAGTGATAACTTCAATGGCAAATGCTTTAGAAAACGAGAGGGAAATAAATAAAAATTTGAGGAAAAAATTAAGGAAGCAGGTCAAAAAGCTGGATCACATCATAGCATTGACACTAACTATGGATCACTCTCAGGATTCAGACAAGGATTACAGCAAAGGGTCATTGCCTTCCGCCAAAGTTGACAGTGAGAAACATTCAAGTGATACAAAATAGAAGGAATTTAATGAAGAAGGATGATGGCAGAAGGAGTGCTACTTTTTGACCAGGATGGAACAACAGTGACTGGTCGTTTGGCCCAGAGGACATGGACCAAGAGTTGACTGTTGAGCCTGGAGTGTTTTCCCAGTTGAGGCAACTGTCCCCCCCAGACAGCTACCTCTCTGGAAAACCACTTTTAGCCAACAGCTGGTGGTCCTAAGGCTCTCATGGACCAAGAGTTGACTGTTGAGCCTGGAGTGTTTCCCCAGGTGAGGCAACTGTCCCCCCCCAGACAGCTACCTCTCTGGGCAAGCACTTCTGGCCAACAGCTGCTGGCCCTAGGGCTATCTTCGACCAAGAGTTGACTGTTGAGCCTAGAGTGTTTCCCCAGGTGAGGCAACTGTCTCCCCCAGACAGATACCTCTCTGGGCAAGCACTTTTGGCCAACAGCTGGTGGTCCTAGGGCTCTCTTGGACCAAGAGTTGACTGTTGAGCCTGGAGTGTTTCCCCAGGTGAGGCAACTGTCTCCCCCCAGACAGCTACCTCTCTGGGCAAGCACTTCTGGCCAACAGCTGGTGGCCCTAGGGCTATCTTCAACCAAGAGTTGACTGTTGAGCCTAGAGTGTTTCCCCAGGTGAGGCAACTGTCTCCCCCAGACAGATACCTCTCTGGGCAAGCACTTTTGGCCAACAGCTGGTGGTCCTAGGGCTCTCTTGGACCAAGAGTTGACTGTTGAGCCTGGAGTGTTTCCCCAGGTGAGGCAACTGTCTCCCCCCAGACAGCTACCTCTCTGGGCAAGCACTTTTGGCCAACAGCTGGTGGCCCTTGGGCTCTCTTGGACCAAGAGTTGACTGTTGAGCCTTGAGTATTTCTCCAGGTGAGGCAGCTGTCCCCCCCCCCAGACAGCTACCCCTGGGCAAGCACTTTTGGCCAACAGCTGGTGGCCCTAGGGCTCTCTTGGACCAAAAGTTGACTGTTGAGCTTGAAGTGTTTCCCCAGGTGAGGCAACTGTCACCCCGAGACAGCTACCTTTAGGGGCAAGCACTTTTGGCCAATAGTTGGTGGCCTTTGGGCTCTCTTGGACCAAGCTCTCTTAGGCCAAGTCGACCGTTAAGCCTAGAGTGTTTCCCAAGGTGAGGCAACTGTCCCCCCCTGACAGCTACCTCTCTGGGCAAGTACTTTTGGCCAACAGCTGGTGGCTCAAGGACTGCCCACAGTGCCTCTTCAGAGCCACTCTTGGGCTAAGAGTCAACTGTTGAGAGTGGAGTGTTTCCCCAGGTGAGGCAACTGTTCCCCCAGACAGTTACCTCCCTAGGGAAACACTCCAGGCCCAACAGCTGACTTTTGGTCCAAGAGTGCTTCCGAAGAAGCATTGTGGGAGTCCCTGGGCCACCAGCTGTTGGTCAAAATTGTTTGCCCAGGGAGGTAACTGTTGGGACAGTTGCCTCACCTGGGGAAACACCCGTGGCTGAGATGTCCGGTCGTTTGTATCCCAACCCTTGTTCCCAAAGACTCCATTATCAAACTTGCATGACCACCGTCGAGAACAATATGAGTTACCAATAAAGAAATCCTTGACGGATTAATGTGACAAAAACACGCAAGTGTCAGATTCGTCTCTTTTGTCGGAAGTGAATTGAGAGTGTGTCTACATGTTAAAAAAATCACTTTTCCCCTTCAGAGGTAAAGATGGGAGGGAAAAGAAGGAAAACACATTTATACTTCTCGAGAAATCTGCTTAACTGGCAACAGTAAGAGCTCCAACAGAGAGAAAGAGAGAGAGAGAGATATAGTACTACTGGGAGTTACTGCTCGCATAGTTGTCGATTAAATCAGAATTTTTATGCCTTTGATATACACTAGATCTGCCTGAGTGAGGGAATCAGGTAAGTAAGAGAATAGACGCCACAGAAGTAATGGCGAAATATACTAAAATTTCACAATTCACGAGGTGCTGAGTAATCCCTGAGTAAGCTAAATCGCAAGGCCACAGTTTCCAGATTTTATGATTGGTTTTATGGCCCTGGCCGCGATATACTCTCTCACTGTTCTAAGTTCGTGGAAGGTGGTTTACATCAATCAGTACTTCTAGTCTCTCTCTCGATGAAAAATAACCCAGGCTTAATTATTGAGAGAACAATAATTAAGCCTGGGTTATTTCGCATTGAGAGAGAGAGACTAGAAGTGCTCATTGATGTAAACCACCTTCCACGAACTTAGAACAGTGAGCGAGTATATCGCGCCCAGGGCCATAAAACCGATCGTAAAATCTGGAAACTGTGGCCTTGCGATTTAGCTTACTCAGGGATTACTCAGCACCTCGTCAAAAGCTAACACCAGCTATATCTATAACCCCACCTTCAATAAGAGGCGTTTTCATGGAAATTCCATGGAATTGGGGGCTGGACAGCTGGACAAAGTGATGTACTTCAACAACCTCCAATAAAACATTCTAGGGAGGAGTCTTTTACACCCCCTCCTAAGATCATTTCCAATCAAATCCTCTAAGGAGAGATTTGAACAACACCCACCAACGTCCTTCCCAATCAACTGTTTGAGGGGAGGGCTTACAGATAAATTCTTCCAATAGTACACTGGAAGGAGGAGGAGTTGTAGATAACCAGAAATCCCAGGGGTTCCAGAGAAACAAGACCAGAGCAGAGCAGCATTCGAGTTCACATTCACCACAGGGAGAGTTATATCTCCCCTTGCCTTCATGCTCCCAAACAGACTGAATTGAACTGCCTAATAAGAGTGATTTTGTTATAATAACTATAAATGTAATTGTACTCAAGTTTGTAGTTAACTTTCGTCATCAAAGTAAGAAACTACAATCTCGTCTCTATTACGCCTTTCTGAGAGATACCAGTACTTAAGATAATTTCCCTTCAACGACAGCAGGTTCGAGAAAGCAGTGACGACGGAGTCGACACTTAGAAGAATCTTGCAGGTGAGAGAGAATAAAAAATTTAGTCGGGCACGACATCATATATATATATATATATATATATATATATATATATATATATATATATATATATATATATATATATATATATATATATATATATATATATATATACATATATATATATATATATATATATATATATATATATATATATATATATATATGTAAATGCTTAAAAAATCCCGGTAGATGTGCGTGACTTCAGTATATAAGCGAATACCATAGGAAAGTGATAGGCAGAAGCTCTGTATCAAGCTCTTTCACGAATTTATTAACACACCTTTTGTGCCCCGAAGATGCGTAAATAAACACGTGAAAGAGCTTGGTACTGAACTTCTGTCTGTCAGTTTCCTGTGGTATTCGCTTATGTATATATACACATATATATAGATATATGTGTGTGTGCGTCTGGTTGTGTGCGTGTGAATGTGTGAGTGTGTGTTTGTGTCTGTGTGTGTGGGGCTACCAACATGTTGCGCGCTATGAAAAAAATTTGTTAGCAATGTCGTAATGCGAAACATCATTACGTATAGTATTATAAAGAAAATTTAATAAGAATATGAATATCTGCCTTATTATACAAAAATTTCAGGTATTTAATTTCTATAAAAAAAATGTCTGTAAAGAAGAAATTCTATCCTTGTTGACTGATTCATTGATTTCTAGATTTTATGCATATGCTAAGCACTGGGACAACTAAGGCCATTCACCGCTGAAACGGGAATTGACAGTGAAAAGGTTTGAAGGGTGTAACAGGAGGAAAACCTCGCAGTTGCACTATGAATCAATTGTTAGGAGAAAGTGGGCAGTAAGTTGGAAGAAAGAGAATACGAACGGAGGTACAGTAAAAGCAATGGAGGCAGTTGTAGCTAGGGGGCGAAGGGACGCTCCAAAGGACCTTAAGTAATGCCTACATTGCACCGCAGGAGGTGCACTGACGGCAGTACCCTCCTACGGGAACTGTCCTTGTTAGCCTCTAAAAAAAAAAAAAAAAATAATAAAACCAATGTAGGTGACCTACAAAACCAAGATTTTTAAACAGCTCTCTCTCTCTCTCTCTCTCTCTCTCTCTCTCTCTCTCTCTCTCTCTCTCTCTCTCTCTCTCTCTCTCTCTCTCATCAAGGCTTCACCCTTTCTTATTCCACACATCAGTTTTTCTATCCGTCTCTATGTTCGTTTGCAATGCGCTTTTGTATTAACATAACGCAAAGTAAGTTTTTGATGCCGTGTTAAATGTTTCTTGAATACGCTTGATAACTATAAATGACTTTGAGTAGGTGAATTAACATAACGCAAAGTAAGTTTTTGATGCCGTGTTAAATGTTTCTTGTATACGCTTGATAACTATAAATGACTTTGAGTAGGTGAATTAACATAACGCAAAGTAAGTTTTTGATGCCGTGTTAAATGTTTCTTGTATACGCTTGATAACTATAAATGACTTTGAGTAGGTGAATTAACATAACGCAAAGTAAGTTTTTGATGCCGTGTTAAATGTTTCTTGTATACGCTTGATAACTATAAATGACTTTGAGTAGGTGAATTAACATAACGCAAAGTAAGTTTTTGATGCCGTGTTAAATGTTTCTTGTATACGCTTGATAACTATAAATGACTTTGAGTAGGTGAATTAACATAACGCAAAGTAAGTTTTTGATGCCGTGTTAAATGTTTCTTGTATACGCTTGATAACTATAAATGACTTTGAGTAGGTGAATTAACATAACGCAAAGTAAGTTTTTGATGCCGTGTTAAATGTTTCTTGTATACGCTTGATAACTATAAATGACTTTGAGTAGGTGAATTAACATAACGCAAAGTAAGTTTTTGATGCCGTGTTAAATGTTTCTTGTATACGCTTGATAACTATAAATGACTTTGAGTAGGTGAATTAACATAACGCAAAGTAAGTTTTTGATGCCGTGTTAAATGTTTCTTGTATACGCTTGATAACTATAAATGACTTTGAGTAGGTGAATTTTCATTTTGGTTTTTCAGTGGCTATGCATGTTTACATACAGATACGAGTGAAGAGAGCGAGAGAGATATTTGACAATGTGACAAGAAAGCAGTTACTGTATCTATTTTTTCTTCGTTTAACTATTAAACTGACTAGAGTTTTTTTTTTTGTTTGTTTGTTTAAAGCGCAATGCGCAGAATATCAGTTGCTCTGGGTACGGATCTAATGAAATTGTTTGTGCAGCATTATATGGATTATTAAATTAAGAGTTATTGCATGGTAATATGATTAGGCTATCTGGCATTGTTCTCACTTATAAAATACTCAAATTACTCAGAATGGCTGTACGAAGTAATTGAGTTCATAAAGAGAGAGAGAGAGAGAGAGAGAGAGAGAGAGAGA
The DNA here is from genome assembly GCA_039081455.1 of Macrobrachium rosenbergii. Taxonomy (NCBI): domain Eukaryota; kingdom Metazoa; phylum Arthropoda; class Malacostraca; order Decapoda; family Palaemonidae; genus Macrobrachium; species Macrobrachium rosenbergii. The sequence continues at coordinate 18,026,445 of JANJGK010000018.1, forward strand.
GAGAGAGAGAGAGAGAGAGAGAGAGAGAGAGAGAGAGAGAGAGAGAGAGAGAGAGAGAGAGACTCAATGGCATAAAATTTCTTGAGCGAGCGTTTCTTTATCAAACTTCAACTGTTAACCACCATTGGCAATGCTACAACCATGTCACTATCAACATCAGTTTTAGAATATTTCATTTAAAACTAAATTCATGAAATCTCAAATATTTCATTCTTGAGCATTTTCCAATAATGTCATTTTGAATCACTCAAACGTTAATTGGTCAGTGGTTTTTTTTTATAACACATAACCAATGATTAACAGGATTTGTACGAGAACCAGCGATTAGAGTTATTCCGGATAGATGTAAATGTTCTCTTTCAGCTTTGAAATAAATCATAGATAATGATAACATCGGTGGTCCTACCATTAGATCTGCCGTTGTTACCTTGTCTTCCCATGAAATTGTAAAATACGACAATATAAAAAAAAAAAAAAGAATTTGTTAGAGAATAATATTATATAATAATTGTCTATATATATATATATATATATATATATATATATATATATATATATATATATATATATATATATATATATATATATATATATATATATATAGAAAAGGTTAGAATTGTTTTATGGTATAACTTCATGATCGCTTCCACACTTTCAATATAATAAGATTAAGATATACGTTTCTTGGGATTAAAGATAATTCGCAAAGGCTGAAGGCGGATCTTAAAAAAAAATGTGTGAACTATTTTTCTTACCACGTTACTGGGTACAAAAACTTCTTACCGTATAATAAGAAATAAAAAAAAAATAACATAATAGGATTCATACAAAAAACATCTATTTTCATCTCTGATATATATATATGTTCATTGTTTGTAAAACATAAAACCTCTAACACGGGGGTACACATAACATTTACTGCCAAAAAATTGCCCGTTTAATTATTGGTAACTCCATATGTTACTTGGTTACACAAATATCACCATTTCTCAAAAATTCATTGAAATCAATAACAATAACCTATAATTATCATATAGTGACTGCTTACATATTTGCAAAGTGAACCCATAATTCCCGTATAGTTACTGCTTTGATATTTGTATAGCGATAAATAGAAAAAAAGTGGTGAGTGCACCGCTAACTACATAAACATTATGTGAAAAGTATCACAATATAGTCAGTTTCAGTTACTGAAATAAAAGTAACAAGAAGGATTCTGACTATCTTAAACAGTTTTAAAAGCGATACAATCCAGATCGATATAAAAAAATAACAGTCGATTGACTTAGTCTAAAACATAATGATCTTTTCGTTTGTGAGTGCCCTACGAAATAAGACTTTCTTTTTGATAGCAATAAATTCAGGTTATTTACTTGTATTTTCTATAAAGAATAAATGAGATCTTATCTTCTTAAGTTGATCGTGAATTTCTTCTCAAGTGGAGAAACGAAAAGACTACACTTGTACGTAGCCTCACTGTACTGATACTGATATGACGTAACTGTTTCATAATCAGGCTCTTCCGACCGTACCTAGCGTGGGAGAGGAGGAATGCATTAAGAGCCATTTGCCAACCAGGCATCCCTAACTGATGCTCAATTTCCAATAACAGATGTCCTTGTCCATCATCGCCTGCTGATCCATACCCTCTCAGGAGAATTTCGAATACTGTTTCCTCAACTAACCTGAGGTAGGCCTTGTTTATTTTCAATCGATTTGCATAGACATGTGTCTATGTTTGCCTCCTGGAAACACTAATGGGCGTAGAATGCAAGGATTGTTAGCTGAGAAGACAAATTACTGAAACATCACGAGAATCACGGTTGAGCACTTAGGTTCCGTCGCTGGGAAAGTATAGTAACTACTACATACATAGCTCATTTGAAACTGAATTTGTAATGAAAATATTAATGTTTTCATGCGTCAGGGCCTCATCAGCTTGCATTTCTTAACCCAGGAGGTTTCATTCACAAGTGCTGAGATATATCTTACTTTCTCGTTTTCATGTGAGTGATTTCCTGCTGTGTGTTTCTGGAGGCTTTGCATATTAGACAATTATAACCTGTCGTTAAATCGAAAGAAGAGCAAAATTAAGGTTACGATATTGTGAAGTGGCAAAAGCTCTCTGGCTCACTCCCAGGAGATTTACAACCCACATCCTATTAAGGTGTCAATATGTCTTTCACCAGATGATTAGGCTGCATACGCTTTATCCTAGAAAAATCACTTTTGAGTTCTTATTACTTTAAAATTTATGTAAAGCTGCGTAATATCAATATAAACATAAATTCCCGCATTACTTAATGACATTAATAGATATAACTTGTACGGTGAAATACTAAGGTATTTATTCCACGAAGGAAGAAAATGCAGCGGGGGGAAATGATCCTTTTCTAACTTTTGAGCATGAATTCTGTTACTGGTAAGTTAGTAATTTTGATACCCTGTTAGATAAAAAAAAAAGTCAGAACGAAAGCACATTGTGAAGTTTTTTAGAATAATATCTAGGTGGAGAATAACATGGCAATTTCCTGATCTAAACAATACTTGTCGAATAAAGTCCAAATATTAAGAAAAGAAATATGTGAAACCTAAATCTGCGGTTAAAACTTAGTTTCATGGTGTTAATATCGATGGACTTGAAAAAGCAGTTTAAGCTTCAGCCCTATAAACTGAATGTCTACTTATGGTTTAGTTTAAGCTAAAACTAACCCTAAGTTTCAATCGAAACCTTCTGCAATGTATGCAGCATAAAATTCTGTCTTATGGTATTTCTTTATACTTTATTTTAAGCGGAAAAAATATGTTTTAATACTTCTTACTCGGTTAACAGCACAATTCATAATGTGCAACCTCTACCGAATAAACAAGTTCCAGTTTTGCATCTAAAATGTAGTTCTGTGTTGTCCAACTAAAGGCTACAATTTCCTTGCCTGTTGATAAAACACATCATTGTGGAAAAAGTAAAAATTTTAATTCTCCAATAGTTACATCCTGTATTTTAAATTGAAACATTATTTTCCCATTCATAATGCATTATTAACATTCTCTTCTTATACAGACAAACTGCAAAATTACTTGTGCAAAAGTTAAATGGCAGAAACATGTTTTTATTAATGTAAAAACACTGCTCTTCAAGCACTCAAAATAGCTGAAATATCCAGCATAAAGTGATATTACGGGTTAGGAGAGTATTTGATGATATAAATAATGAATAAATAGCAGGGTGGGGTGAGGAGTGTCGTTAAGGGCCTAAGGATTCGAAATACACTGCTTTCTATTCTAACTTCACAGTACCTCTACGTCCCAACTATTTACATAAACCATTTGGATACTAAACGACAATCAGAATGCCCTTAGTAAGCGCTTACCGAAGCTTAGACAAAACTAATTATTATTTATTTTTCGAAATCAACGAATTCATGCCAGCTAACGATTTTCAATACGAAAACGTGGGTCAGCTTTCCAAATTAATTTGGGCAATGTTCAAGTAATTAAATGGATATAAATCTTGGCGCTGACTTATTTGAAAATTCCATCTCTGCTCCTTTGACATTTATATACTTTGTAGGCAATAGATAATGAAAATCCTCGATCAGGAAATATTCCTTGTCCCGCAGTTCTGCCCTAAACTAAAGTCCATTATAGTCAAAAATAACATTTAGAAATGAAATGCAGATAAATTCAGATAACAAACAAAGATTCAGATACAAGTCAGTCCATGTCATTCGTCCATATACATGACCTGAGAATTGAACGCCAGAGAAATGCGGTGGTGATATTTTTCATGCAGTCTGGAGAATAACAGTGAACTTTTTTTTGCTTATTCTACTTTTACGTTCTTTTAGATTAAAAGAACGTTCTTTTAATATGCTCATAAAGTTACATCACTTCTTATAATCAATATCATATAGAAAAGGTAACCCGTTACCAGTCAGTAAAATTATTACAACGTAATCACTTTAATTAACAGGATTTGGTCGACCTCTGTAATCTGAGCTTTTTAAAATGAAATTCATGGATATCGCTCGTATTCTATATAAACCATAGGAATAGTTAATTAATTAACGTTCTCATTATTTCCTAAATTTTCTCACGCAAACAAATGAGTTTGTAAGTCAATTAATATTCCGTATGGTTTCCACAAACATTATATATATATATATATATATATATATATATATATATATATATATATATATATATATATATATATATATATATATATATACTGTATATATATATTTTTTTTACTTGTCTGGAAACTACAGTAAAACTTAGAATGAAAAATAAATAAAGAACGGCAAACAGATATTGCATGACGTGTGGCACCGTCCGTTTTAATATATATGTCACAGAAGGATGAGTATGTAAGCTGCAAATTTAGTTCATCTCTAATCCCGAAATAGAACAACGATATAGGTTGACTGATCCATAAATGAAAAAAGAACAAGATTTAAACACAGTATCACTATCTCGCATATAGGCAATCACAGGCAATGCATAGCAAGTCAATAACAAGTACTGCGGAGTAGTAAACTGATTTATTATATATCTCAACAGATTCATAGTTGCAGGAAATCAGCTTAATACTTAAGATTTTTTTTTTTGTTTTTACTTTCCTTACTTTTCATCGTTAACCTTTTCAATGGTTTTCTTTTTCTATTCATTGTTTTACTAGAAGAAACGCCCAAAAGAGTTTCTAGTTTGAAACTGTGATCAAACGAGGCCAAACTTCACAACAGAGACCTGTACAATTAGACTATTACGTGGTTTTATTGCATTAATGGCGTTTTCCAGAAAATATAAAAATGGGATCGTGAACAATGATTTAGTCTCTACGGGAAAGGCCATCGCATATCCGGGTTCATCACACAGTCATTAATATTTTCATACTATGTATTATAAACTGGAATTGTTTACGTAATCCCGAATTTATTGCTACCCATAATAAAAACAAAATAAGATTTTATACTTCAGTTTTCTATTGTTGATGCAAAATACTTCCCCTTTTACAGATCTTGGACAGTAAAAGGTACCATTTAGATTTACTCATAAAAATAGAGAAAGAATAAAAAATAGAATTACTCAAGTTTTTTATATGACGTTACATTCTATAGGTTTAGTATGGATCTTAAATATCTTTATTTCAATTCCAGGGTAATTAATGAAATTATTCTAACAACATTGACACCTTGATTTTCTATGAACGAAAAACCAAATATTTATACTTTTTCTTAAAGATTCTATTTCTGATTTGCTAGAACCTCAGTCAAGGTATTGAAAATGTAAAACAAAACTAACTTTTCTTTAACAAGTAAAAAAAGGTAGGAATTTTTACTTTCAAGTCAACCTCAAACAAATAAATAAACACTGTTCTCCCACACAATCAGATAATGGGCCACATAAATCCCAGGTCGGCCATGGATGTATGGACTAGACTGTGTTTTTATGCTGTTAAAAAGACAGCCAAGATGATATATATATATATATATATATATATATATATATATATATATATATATATATATATATATATATATATATATATATATATATATATACATACATACATACATACATAAGCCGTTATGACAATATGAATAACTAAATATTTTTTTTAAACGAAACAAACAAATATTTCCTTTATTTTGATAACAGCATCTACAGAATCTAGCACTTGCGCAATTTTAACAGAAATTCAGAAACACCTATTTGCGATATCTCAAAATTTCTATCCTGCTTTATTCCCCCAGTCATTTGGTGTGATACTCCCTCCTTTCAATCATCAATGATTTCCTGTTTCATTCAACAACTGTAATTCTTTCAAAGTACTCTTCTCCCCTTTCGGTTTTATTGATTAAACACTTCCCATTCATCACCTATTTACGATTCGCCCCTTTATTGCCGTTGTTTATTCCCATTGATGAAATGATTGATTCTCGCAATTACACGTGAATGGTCTTAGTGGTGTCTTGTGTTTCTATTTTTATTTACTAATGTTCCATTGTATCAGTTTCATGGGTTTCTTTCTTAGTTTTTACTTATTTTGCAATTCTTATTTGTACTCAGTCATATCATCTATCTCGAGTTCTCAGTAATTATACTGTATTGTTTCCCCAATCTCATAAATTGATTTCCACTGGTCTTTTCTCGTGCACCATTTAAAACATCTGAAGAAATACTTGACATTTCTCATTTGTGAATGATTTTTAGACCGGAAAGTGTTATTATCTTACAAGCTTATTAAATGTAATTATACTTTTAGAATGGGCAAAAAAAGTAAATATAACATTAGCATCTAAATTAACAATGTCTAAACTAGTTAGTCATGGAAATGGGTAAAGAGAGACATTAATTTAAAACTGTGGTCTGAGACTTTGGTCCTTCTATTTTCAGTATTAGTATTAAATTTTGTTTTGATCTGATGGTCTTAGACTACATCTTTCCAAAGGAAATTTCTCAATTTTTATAGATACAGTCCTGTTTGGTTGGCTATCCGTCTTTAAGCCATTCCTTTCAAATCTATTAATAACATTGTTGTTTTTGTTCATATCATCAACGTTTTCATGTAAAATAAAATTTGTTCCTCACATCAATAAATGTTACACATTAATCAATGCAAATGTTACTCACAAAATCATAGTAGCTACAGCAAAGTGAAAGTAACGTTGGCACATATGGACTGAGTAAAACGATCTAGGCAGCTCACCCTTTGTAGCTTGAATAGAATATCCATTAACTCGGAATTAATGCAAATACATTCACATGTATCTTTCATTGCTTGGCTACTTTGGAACAACAGTGTTTGCATGTTCATTGTAATTATAATTTTGGTAGTTAAGTCAGGGGACGCTGCATTAAGGCCTTGTTTTTATTCTTATTTATTTCTTTTTAACTCCGCTGCACACAGACAGAAGTGAACTGCGTTATACGCAAATGGAGAACTTATCTGATAGTCCGCAAATGAACGAATCCTAGCTTGTAAAATTCTACATGAGATCTGTTTTCATGGGATATAATAGATGTTAAATATATAAGGAAACTTTCATTATCTTCAAATAAAACTTCACCATACAACTTGGAAGTGTCTAAGTATCGGTAATACTAACAATATTTCATATGGGAAGGAAACTGACGTATTTTCATCTTCATTATTAAAATCCCGACCATGGAGAGGGAAATGGGCTTTCCTCTCGCGCTACAATCATTTGGTTCCGATAGTGCCGTTCGATCTGACTGTCCTGAAGGTGGCGGGGAAGTCTTCTCGATTTTCTAGTCCTAACCGTCAATCTCTATCTCTATGAAGCTTAGTGAGGTCTTCATTCCTTTCCTTGGAATTGTATTTATATATTAAGTTTTTCATGTGGGGCTTCGCTGAGCAGCGAGTCACATTATTGTTCAGATGTGACGGGTTTATTGACTGCTAGCACATACATACTGCCAGCAGAATAGCCGTTGGCGGTTATGATGTCTTGTATAATGTGTTGATGTTTTTACGCCTCTGTCATCTGACTCTTACAGCAAAGGGTTACTCCCTTCTTCATTGCTGCTTTTTGGTTATTCGCTCATGTGGTTGTTACGTAACTGTCTGTAAACATTTTGGGAACCCTCTCGTCGGTTTTAAGGCATTATCCATCCACATGTAGTTGGGCTGCCTGTTAGATATCCGCATATATCTTGGCAGGACGATAGGTTGAGATGAAGACCAGGCTAATTGTAAAGTGTAGTGGACTTCTTACTTTATGAGTTTTTACATTTCCAGACATACTGTATATAGCCTTGGTCAAAGTCACCCACTATCTACGGGAGTTTGATGCCATCCTTACGAGCACTGCTCCCTCAGTTTGCTTAATGCCGGCCGCCTAACATCATCTACAAAATAACGTGTGATCTTAAATTCTGTCTCGTCTCGTGCCATGGCATTCATCTAGGCTAAATGCCATGTTGAAATCTTGTCTGCCCTACGAATAGCGATGTCAGGACGGAAGCTGAGTTCCTTGGTGGTACCGACTTCGTGACGTGTAAGAATTATGCTCAGTTTAGTGCATGTGCTGAGAGAGAGAGAGAGAGAGAGAGAGAGAGAGAGAGAGAGAGAGAGAGAGAGAGAGAGATTTTCCTATGGGGTCCGACCAACATCATCCTTTACGTTATTCTCATTACATAACGTAGATGAGGAGTTATATATATTTTTTTCCTTTCACCCAACGTGTTATCATTATTTTTTCATACAACACCCCTTTTCCCTCTATCTAAAAAAGGGGGAGCGAACTGTTTTCTCGGCAAATTTTTCTTGAAGTAATGATTTAAATTAGAAATTACGGAAGGTCAAACAAATACAATTTAAACCCTTTGTTTGGAATTGAAAGAGAGTAAATAATGATTGTTGATTATACATATAACGCTACAGTTATATCAAATTAACAAGACAATTGGTAAAACCACTGCCTACCTCCAACCTTCTCCAGACACTAAATTCTCATTGAGAGTAAGCCTTAATGCAATATACTCTTCTTCGGAGAACTTCCAGGAATTAAGGTCCACGGTCAGGCACAATGTTCGTGCACGTTAGGTAATTGAATTTCTTCGTCATTACTGCGGGTATATAAATCACATCTTGTCTCTTAACCTTGAAGTCATTTCTTGCCAATTACTAGATAAGTAAAATACATACCTGGAATTTAATAGATTTAATGCTTGTTTCCAAGACGGCCAAACTGAGTTTTTGTTTACATTTGTATATTAGATAAATCTCTAAGAGCTTATTGTTTTTTTTATTTCTGTTTCACTATTTTTATCTTTGTCAGAAATATCTTGTTTAAATGTTAATATCCTGTGTAAGTAGAGGGTAGAGTGATTTTGATGAAGCCTATGATCAAATTTACATAATAATGATCTTTTGATGGATATCAATGGTCATTTAACGTAATAGAAACTACACCATGTTACGCTAGTTAACAAATACTCTAACATTCGTCTGAATAATCACACACACACATACACATAAACAGAACAAAATACAATTAATCATAGGAACTGTACTAGGTGAGATATGCTCATTCTTCGTAACCTCCGCCAGATTAATCAGGGACGAATAGCTGTCATCAGAACCTAGTCACTCATTTTCGATTTCTATGGAGATGGATGAAACGGTTGCGATCCAGCAACGTACATTTTGTAACAATGTTAATCATGAATCTTCCTATGCACTCTGTGATGCCAATTGATTTATTCGCTGTTTGAGGTTGTGGTGAAGCACACTTTGTAATGGACGCTCGTGCTTCAATTTTTTTTTTTTTTCTGGCCCTTCCTCATTATAAGGTACCGAATCCCTAGCGATGCCAATTGATTTATTCATTGTGCGGTGTTGTGGTGAAGCACACTTTGTAATGGACGCTCGTGCTTCATTCTTTTTCTACCCCTCCTCATTATAAGTACCCAGTCCCTAGTGATGCCAATTGATTTATTCATTGTTTGGTGTTGTGGTGAAGCACGCTTTGTAATGGACGCTCGTGCTTCATTCTTTTTCTACCCTTCCTCATTATAAGTACCCAATCCCTAGTGATGCCAATTGATTTATTCATTGTTCGGTGTTGTGGTGAAACACACTTTGTAATGGACGCTCGTGCTTCATTCTTTTTCTGCCCCTCCTCATTATAAGCTCCTAATCCCTAGTTAGTGGGCGAAGAAAAAATTTTTAGGACGGATGAAATGAAATTAGTAAAAAGAAATAGTAAAAAAAAAATGAAGAATATCCGTCTGGAGAGGTAGAGAAAATACCTTTTCCTTGTTTGTGTTTTGGCTGGTGATACGTTGCTCTCTCCACCTTTCTCCAACCCTCCCCCCAGAAAAAAAAAAGAAACCTGCTAGGGAGAGGAAATGACAAAACCGATTCTGAATATCCAGCATTTTTTAAAAAAGAAAGATGGTAACTAATGAAATATCAAAAGCAGGGGCGTTCCTAGACATTTTGGGGACCGGGGGGGCACGGTCCCATTTGGGGGCCCCTCTTATGGGGTGGGGGGCGAGCGAAGCGAGCCAAAGCAGCTCGGGGGTTCGGGGAGGCCGCTGTAAGCCACCCCCCCCCCGGAAAAATTTTTAGAATATGAGCTATTGTAGGATCATTTTAAAGTAATTTCTAATGCCAGTTTCAAAAATTTTATTTCTTAAATTTCGCATTTTGGGGCACCCCCTCACTCTGGGGCCCGAGGGGCTATTTCAAACAGCCCCCCCCCTTCAGGACTGCCACTGATCAAAAGGTATATGTATATATATATATATATATATATATATATATATATATATATATATATATATATATATATATATATATATATATATATATATATACTGTATATATATAAATATATATATATATACATACGTATATATATATATATATATATATATATATATATATATATATATATATATATATATATATATATATATATATATGCCTGCGTGTTTTTAAAATTAAGGTAGTTTACACAAGATCACATAAATATATATTTACCACGAAAGTAATTTTGCCTTATTGACATGGTCAGACTCACCATGAGATAAGAAAACATAAATCCCATTTTTTCCCGATTTGTGTTCCCTATGAGGTCAGCTAAAAAAAGGGGGGTGGGGTGGGGGCTTTGAGAAAGGAAACGGTCAATGGGAAACAGACCAAAACTCAGCTTTAAATTTTGCCCTATTATACATTTAATTAACATCGTTTCAAGGACGTTTCTTCAAGCAGGAATCGTTAACCTGGATTACTGTTTCGACCTTAACCAGGCTAATTTTATGGAATGAATTAAACCAGTGGATTACTAACGAACCATATATAAAACGTTTCCAGACTACATGTTTCTACTGTTCGTTTCGTAAAAACGTTTTGATTTTGCCCCCAAAATTAAATAAATAATACTCTGAATATGGGCTATAGTGTATCATGTGTTACTAATATTCGTAGCTAATTATTATACTTGATATTACATATATACAAATGTAATATATATGTATATATGTGTGTGTGTATACATACATACATATATATATATATATATATATATATATATATATATATATATATATATATATATATGTATATATATATATATATATATATATATATATATATATATATATATATATATATATATATATATATATATATATATATATATATATATATATAAATGATGTCAAACCGCTTTTTAGCTACAACCATCCAAAACCCAAAACAGAGGTAATGGAAGGTACATCTCCCGTTCTTTCAGATCACGAAGTACAATCTAGAGAACATAAAAACATAAAGAGAACTCATCCCTTCAGTTTTCAAAGTACTATCTGTATAACGGCAGTAATGTACTGCACGTTCCTTGAAGTAAACTAGGCGGAACGGGTTCTGTTCCTTAATTGTCCCATAAGAGAAGTCTGCCTTGAGTCATTAGGGTTAAGTGTGTCCGATAATTGAATCGCATCACTATTACTCAGAAATGACAGAGCCCAGCATCTCTGAGGCGAGGGGACGGACGACACTAAATTAAAGGAGGTTATGTGCTGCATTCAGAGGACTGTTACGCGGTTTGATGACTTCCATCCTTCATGCTGCAATTTTCTTTCTAGGGAAATGCGAGTGGTCCATAGATATATCATTATATGATATTATCTTGCTGAAAAGCCTTCTTACAAGAATTACATCACTAACCTGAGGATATTATTGCAACAAGTGAGCAGGTGTAGTTATTTTTGATGATTCCTATTCCTCTGAAGGTAAACATACAATCAGTGATGAAGCAAATATCAAAATATTTTCATATGCAATTTGACATATGACGTTGTATATTGCCAGGTACTGTTTTCACTGTTGCGCTAATGTATATAACAGCGTTAAACAGTTTTCTGGTTCTTTCTCATATTCTTGTCTCTAAGGAGCGATGGATCAGATGCATTAGTGATATGAGAAAATGTTGATTTTCTGAAAAAGCTTTCTTGTGTCTTGAGATTATTATAAGAATTAAATGTGCTGACATATACCGATTAAAATTATAGACGAAGCTCAAAGTTGTACACTTTTTTTTTTGTCTGACCATTTATTAAATGGTATAATCTTAGAATTGTCGCAAAGCATTTATATTTTAATTAAAGTTAGAGAGACTAATAGAAGAGATATAGACTGCCACTGGTGCTGCTTAAATGAAGTAAGAATTCACAAGAAAATGTCAGCTGTGTTTTTTTGACAAAACTCTTCTGATGAATATCATTCGTTAGATGGATTAGTATTGCAAATTCTGTTAATGTTAATGAATTGAAAAAGTCAGTTACAAGTTAAGTATACCTTAGTTTAACCAGACCACTGAGCTGATTAACAGCTCTCCTAGGGCTGGCCCGAAGGATTAGACTTATTTTACGTGGCTAAGAACCAACTGGTTACCTAGCAACGGGACCTACAGCTTATTGTGGAATCCGAATCACATACCGAAAAATGAATTTCTACCACCAGAAATAAATTCCTATAATTCTTCATTGGTCGGTCGGAGAATCGAACGCGGGCTCAGCAGAGTGCTAGTCGAGAACTGTACCGACCCCGTCCAACGAGGAACTAAGTCAGTTACAAAGACTTATTTAGACAAGCTGCATGTATTATTTTCATGTGCATTGCATATTGTTCTGAAGCCTTCTGTTTGATTTTTATTCTGATGAAAGCTTTAGTATGTTAGTTTTTTCTTATTATAGTAAAAGAAAAATTATGATATAAAAATTCGAGCACAAATTCTGACGTACGTTGCAGGATTCGAACCTGCATCTGGAGTATCAGAATGAGGTCATGACCTAACAACGAGAAGGATGAAGTCTTTTGCTGTTCACATATATATACATCTGTCGAACTCGGATACATTATCAGATATGGAATAGATCCATCCTCACCATCGTGGCCAAGTGTGTAATCGTTTATATTGTTTTTAGGCTGAAAAATAGAAATCTAGAAGTTAAGAGGGCATTGTTTGTTTGTGTGTGTGTATGTGTGTGTGCCTATGTGCATCTGTGGGCAGGTACCTGACGGTGGATGTGTGAGTTTTTCATGCTACGTCTAATGCAAGAGTAGTAAGAACAGAATGGCCAGAATATTTTGGAATAGAGAGAAAATGTGTTACAGACATAAGTATCGCATTGGTTGTACCTCTACTCGGCTTAGGCATGGGTATTTCTGATGTGTTAAGTTGTTTTTCTGTGATACGGAATATAAACGAAAAACAGGACAACAACTTTAGTATTGTTTTGCTATTAAGCAAATCCTGTTATTATACACACTACAAATTCTCGCAGACGGAACATATTAAAAAGAAAAAAAAACTGGGTAATTTGTGGTTAACAATGAACTTAATAACAGCCAAAGGTCCAGAATAAGCTGGAACATTCAAGTTCCCCTTTCATGAAAATCGTCCTAAACGTCCTTTCCTTTCCAGGTCCGTATGATTAGAATTAATGAATGCAAAGTAATCTTCGTCCAACCGAATTCTAATTCAAGAATAACAACAATTATCATTTACATTACCTTTCCTTTTGAATTTTCCTTTTAGCCTTGTTTATTGTACGGCTTCAATAAGAAGTGAAGGTTGGATTGTAAAGGAACAAAGAACCCCTATCTCGGAAAGGAATTATGTCAGTTTCTCTGGAGTGTTTTTTTTTTCCTGTATAAATTTTAGGTAACAGAAGTCGTTTATCTAAACTTTAAGCCACATGTCGCTTTCTTGCTGTTTACTGTTGGTGGTGGCTGTTTCGTTAATGAGTACACGGCGTTTATCCTGGTTCACGAATTCCGATGGTAGGCATTTCGGGTAGCTCCAAACATGCGCATATATATAAACATGCATGTAACAATATGTATGCGTATGTATGTTTTCATTATATATATATATATATATATATATATATATATATATATATATATATATATATATATATGTGTGTGTGTGTGTGTGTGTGTGTGTGTGCATATGTGTGTGTTTGTGTATATAACAACACGCATATGTAAATACACACACACACACACACACACACACACATATATATATATATATATATATATATATATATATATATATATATATATATATATATATATATATATATATATATATATATATATATATATATAGTAGGTGTGTGTGTGAGTGTGTGTGTGTGTTATATCTATATGGAAATAGTTTTAATACAATAAATAGGTATGGAAAAAGTTATTCATATACGTCTTGATCAGGCTGTATGGCCAGTGTTTTCATTAATGCTTGAATAAATTTCTTCTTTCAATATATGTTACCCAATCTATATATATATATATATATATATATATATATATATATATATATATATATATATATATATATATATATATATATATATATATATAAGTGAATTTTTGTATATTTGTTTGGATGCTATAGAAATCCAAACCGCTTGATAGACCAAGACAAAATTTTGCATACGGCCTGTGTGTCACCTAAGAAAGGTTTACAACTCAAAATCAAACCCCTACCCCGTGACAGACATACAAACAGACAAAACAAACGAAATTTTCTTTTTTACCAGTACTGTCCACTTTTTCTTCAGTAACGTTATGGGAGTCAACAGTAGCTTGGGCAGAAATCTACCACCTTTTCTGTTGGGGACGTCAATAAACTCCTCCCACTGCAAACCCTATAATCAGTTTAGTACATCCAAAAAATTAAACAGACGTGTTTTCCTGTATTAGAATTACTTTCATTCAGTCATAAAGCAAGACAAAATCAACACTGTACACACATATCGAGAAACGAAGTGAATGTAGTTGGGATGGAGGTTTCGAGAACGATACGCACAATGGTTTTGAGTTTTCCGTTGTCTGTTAGACCAGTCGCCTCCGGTGGGGACCGGGTATTTACGGGATTTTGATGGTAGGGGTGACCAGTGTCAACATGATGAAGAACAGTTCTAGAAAATATCCTGCAACCACGAGGAATTTGAGAAATTTGGGGAAGAATGAAGCGAGCAGTAACAAATAAAGTAAACGTAGAATCGAGGAGAAGAAAATGAAGGGAATGGGAAAAAAATTAATGTTTAGTGATGATGTTTTTCTTCTACACAATATCGAACGCCTCTTAACGGTGCAGTCACCTCTAGAAACTCGTTCTAAACGCTCGCGATCCCTAGCCGTGTTCAGAGAATTCCGGGACAAACGAGAAGCCTTTCAATGTCATTCTTTACATGTTTATCGAACGTAATGCAGGGAATTCTCACAAACACAAACTGAAAAAACACAAACACTTAGATGATCATACACTATCAAAATAAGCCCACCTTTTCAACTGCAACTTCTAGGCCTAATGATCACATTTCCATTTCGTCCCTGAGTTTCTGAAGTTTCGCACGATAGCAAGTTGGCATTACGTTCAGCCACTACGAATTCGTGCATTTTGATGAAGTCAGATACTTGCACGACTCTCCTTCGATTTGCCGTTGAGTTCATTTCACGTAATCGATAAAAGGTCCGTCTATTGTTGCAAGGGAGACAGACCATTCCCCCCCACCCCCACCCCTAAACACAAAAACACCCGCATATGAGAAAGTATCGTAGAAATACAACATTTTTTATTTGTTGTCTCTGTTCAGTGGAGATGACTTTTATTCTCTCCTAACAGAGGAACGCAACTTCCCCTCCCCGTATATCTTCCCCTCAACCTCCCCTCCCATTCCCCCTTCCATCTCCCTCCCCTTCCCCTCCCCTTCCTGTCCCCTTCCACTTTCCCCTCCCCTCTCCCTTCTCCCTCCCATCCCCCTCCCCTTTCCCTCTTCCCTCCCCCTCTCCTTCTTCCTCTTCCCTCTTTCCTCCCCCTACCCGTACCGGTCATTCAGAGTTTTCCCGGGCAGCGCGGGGTTGGTCAGCTAGTAAGTATATATTAGTGATAAATCACTACATCATTTTACTTTTTAAACATTAAATATTTAGCAATACTGTAAATAATTTTGTAGTTCGTGTTAAAAAATGTTCCTTTTTTGGTTGTAGTGAATTTTCCCCGACATGATAACTATAACACACCATTATTAGGTTTTCTAGCTGTTTCCACTGGTAATAAGAAATATTCTGTCTCACTGTATCTTTAGTACAAATCAAGAAGCTAAAGAAAATAAAATGTTTGTTACAAAATTTGTTTACATATCTTAAGACCTTTTAACTCTGTTTAACTAAATCAGAATTTATACTTTTTTCATCTTTTTGTCGAATTTAAAAAAAAACTGTAAGGCTTTTCAAAATTCTACATTCATCTCAAGATAACATTAATTTCTTAATGTAATTGCCCTGTTGCGTCATTTTGGGCAACTAACTGGCTAAAAATATATATTTTCTACGGCATCCCAAAGAAAACTTTTATTTTCACAATACCTGAACGTCTCTCCACGCCTCCTGAAGAAAGGATTCCATCCATTTAGCTCCTCTTCCGTAAGTTATCAACTCCTCTGGTGTCTGAAAGGTGAAGTAAAAGCTTAGTTTGCTACATTTGGCGACTTTGGTTGCGGTAAAAAAAGAAAAAAGTCCAAATATTTTCGATTTTTTTTTTTTGGGGGGGGCAGTTAATGGAATTACAGGGCATTCATAAAATGTATCCCTGCAAATCAGTTGCCAAATCTGTAGCCATTGTGGGATGCCAGCTAGCATAATTGTATACAACGATTTTCTTTGTACTAGCACAGGAACCAATGAGCCTGATGTGAGCGGTGCTGAGCTGGAATGATCCTATCAGGAAACTTGATGTGACAGAATATATATATATATATATATATATATATATATATATATATATATATATATATATATATATATATATATATATATATATATATAATATATAGTCTATACTTTTTTCTAACAAAGCGTTAGTTGTTGAGATCAACAACGCTGCACATGCAAAATACGATAACCATATAAGGTAAATAGTATCAGAATAAAGAGGTTGATAATGATAATGTAACTGAAGCATCAAATACGCCAGAAGTCAGAATCCAAAGTGACTGATTAAAGGTATCGTTCCTGACTTCCAGTGTAATTGAATACTTTGTACTGGTTCAAGGACACCGACTCCCTTAAGAAATCAAAACCATACATGAAATATTATATAACAAAGTTAAAAAAGTTAAATAACTTCTAATTAAGTAGAAAATTCAGTAATATACCGAACTCTGTTTTCTGGTGAGGCACCTGAGTGGGATAATTGACTTGGAAACTTATTAGTTACCATTTCTGTCACACTTGCTTTCCCTCAGTCATTCTCGTCTCGTCTCTCTCTCTCTCTCTCTCTCTCTCTCTCTCTTTCTCTCTCTCTCTGCAGGCGCGCTTGTGTGCGTGTGTATGCGGGTGGAATGCGACCGTGATACATAGGGTCTGTCACACTAGCTTTATGAAACTGAAAAGAAAATAGTTTTCTCTTTCTCTGCAGTGTGGAAGGGTTTTTATATGTACGTTTGTTCGTGAAGAATGCAGTAATCAAGTGAAAAGCCTAAAGGTTAGATTTACGATGTACATACACACAAACACATACATTATATATATATATATATATATATATATATATATATATATATATATATATATATATATGTGTGTGTGTGTGTGTGTGTGTGTGTGTGTGTATGTATCCTCTCTATATGGATTCAAGTATCTGAGCGTGTGTGTGTGTGTGTGTGTGTGTGTAGAATGGTTAATATAAATCTGTGAATGTTAAATGGACTGTACGAAATGAAAGGGACATTTAATCTAAAACTACTTTCTCATACTCTTTTTATCAATTATCCTATATTCTTTTCATAAGATCTAATTCCTAAAAGTCCTGCAGGTATCAAAAGAAATGAAACATTACACTGATCCAGCAAAAAAAATATACAGGGTTCATATCTTGAAAGCTAGCGTGATTGAATGATGCTAAAAAAGATTTTTTTTTTCTCCTTTTTTAGTTTTCTGTTAAATAAAACGGTTGAGATGGCTTTCTATGTCCGTCCGCACTTTTTCTGTCCGTATTTTTTCTGTCGACCCTCAGATCTAAAAAACTACTGAGGCTAGAGGGATGCAAATTGCTATGTTGATCATCCACCCTCCAATCATCGAACATACCAAATTGCAGCCCTATAGCCTCAGTATTTTTAATTTTATTTAAGGCTAAATTTAGCCATGATCGTGCGTCTGGAAACGCTATAGGACAGCCGCCACCGGCCATAGTTGAAAGTTTCATGGGCAGCGGCTCACACAGCATTATACGCTGTACAGGGAACTCGATTGCGCCGAAGAAACTTCAGCGCATTTTTTAAAATGTTGATATTCGTGCTGATCCACTTCACTATAGATGATTTTGTATCAAATTATCCTTCTACAATGTTAAGGTTCTACCTATTTAACAGCTGAATTATTGTGTGTGTATGTGAGTGTCCGTTTGAGAGAGAGAGAGAGAGAGAGAGAGAGAGAGAGAGAGAGAGAGAGAGAGAGAGAGAGAGAGAGAGAGAGAGAGCCCAGGGAAAGAAAATGTCACAATTGGACAAAGGGTATCTATCATGTAATTCATCAGCTAATTAATTTAACCATTTAAGAGAGTGTCTATTAGTTGTGAACAAAGGTTAAACTTACCCAACAAGTCTTCTGCATGCTATATGCTGTGTATATCGATATGCTAATTTCTGAGGCTAATGGCTCTCTGTATGATTGAACCTACTTTATCGAAATGATATTCTTCAGCATACAAAATGTTTTCAGATTCTATATTAAACTAAACGTTTTCACTGATTGAAGCAGGTAGCTGGGGCCCAAGGTTCAAGTGCTCGTTTTGATTCATATTTTTTTTTACTGCAGTCAGTTTTTAAATGTTTCATTATTTGGAAATCGGAAATTTCTTCTACTTTCGCATTATAGACTCAGTTTGATCACTTACACATTACGCACTTTCTGAATAACATGCTCATTATTTTCCTCTCCTCATTTTCTTAATATAATTTTTACCGAAATGTTACCAGTGCTTCTCAAAGAACTGGAATGAATTAAATGACTACAGCCTTCAACCTTAATGGGAAAAAAGTTTAAGCAAAACTTATGTAGCGTAATTGTTCCATGAAGACAAGAAAGAGTTTTGAATGCCAATCATTTCACAAAAGACTTAACTACACGCGAAATTCCAACCCCTTAAAATGATTGCAAATTCCAAAGTTCCTCGGGATGCACTGAGGCCAGCATGGTGAATAAATCGAATAGCAGGTATGCTAAGAGCCGGTTCTGACATGCGATAGAAATTGCGTTGTCATTATCTTGCAGTATGAAAAGTTTTATGATTTTTTCCGTTTCTATTGCTTCCAAGATTAGGGAGTCACTTGCGTACATATATATATATTTTTTTTCATTATTTACCCATTTTCGAGGATCAGTAATTTGTTCTAGCATAAAGTATTTCTAAAAGAAAGAAAACAATTTCGGTGCAACTGACGAAGAAAGAAAAATATATACATTTTGTGCATAATACCATAAGTAAGAGCTACCGTCAAAAACGCAATAAAAATGACAGACAAAATGACAACTAAAAGAGGCGCCTTTAACCACTACCTCAGTGTAACTCTGAAAGTCCCAAAGTTGCCTAAATTGGAATTTCTGAATAATAGTGATGGGATTCAGTTGTGACACACAGTCAACGCTAATGACATATGGCAGTACTTCCCCTATGGTTCCGCTCAGTTTACTTTGAGGGCTTACAATACACAGCCACTGGAGTAGATACTGTAGACTCGACGGGAATGTGTTCTCTCATCTCGATATGAATTTCGGGTGCTACTCTCCTACTCGATGGATAAGCTATGTACGTTCTTTCTGATTTGCATTATGAATGCCCATAATGAAAAGGGGTTATTATCTGACATATTTAAAAAAAAATAAATTAAATAATACGTCAAAATGATTGGGGGCACTTAAAATATTTCCTATTATAACATTTATTACAGCAATGTGTTGGGTATCGCACAAAGGGTTAGCAATCTGTAGAAAATAAAGTATTTCAATAAATCAAATGAAGGGTCAATAATCATGAGAAAATATAGATATATTTCAATATTAAGGTAGATTTCTATGACGGTCGGGACTTTAAATTTAAAAAAAAAAAAAGTAGAGGGCAGGGTAAACCTCATGCATTGATTTCAAATTAAAAGTCCAAACTATGAATAAACTAGTAAAAAATGCGTCGAAGTTTCTTCTGCGCAATCGAGTTTTCTGTGCATCGTATAATCAAGGCCCCCGAAAATAATCTAACTTTCGGTAGTCTCGGTATAAGGCTGTATGAGCCGCTGCCCATGAAACTTTAAACCACGGCCAGGTGGTGGCCTATCCTATATCGTTGCCAGAAGCACGATTATGGCTAACTTTAACCTTAAACAAAATAAATACTACTGAGGCTAGAGGGCTGCAATTTGGTTTGTCTGGTAATTTGATAGTGGATGATTAACATACCAATTTGCAGCCCTCTAGCCTCAGTAGTTTTTAAGATCTGAGGACGGACAGAAAAAGTGCAGACAGAATAAAGTCCGGACGGACGGACAAAGCCGGCACAATAGTTTTCTGTTACAGAAAACTGAAAAGAAAGACTGCATAGCTTGCTGCGCTTCGCCACTTTCTCGGAAGGGGGAAACAAAAATATGTGACAAGTGGCAAGTCACTGAATACACTCCCTATATTTCGCAAGGGAATTCTGTAGACAAGACAGTAACGACTATGTCCAGATGTGCTTCCCAACTAGTGGATTTACAGAATATTTGGTGATGTTCTGAGTTTGTACATAGCAAGTAAACTATACGATTTGAGAAAATACGTAATTTTCAGTTAATCTTTTTACGAATAGTTACAAAAACCTGGTTAAGTCACCAAAACCAGGTTAAGAAGCAGCGTACATGTTATATAGCACAAAATTATCTGAGTATACATTTTCCATAGCAAGTCTCACCAGGAAAAATTCCTGGTAAACAAAATATCAATTTTAATGTGCAACTGTAATTAAAAAAAATTAAAAAGACGATGAATAGATAAAAATTTCAAGAATTTCGACTTATCTAGGTCTCCTCAATGAGGACAATTCTATTCTAAAAATAGAATATCCTTTTCATGAAATGCGAAAAAAAATAACTACCGTAGTTTCAAATAATTCACATACTTATCATTACATTTGAACTAACATTTGAAATTAAGTTATTCTGCTCATAATAGCAACTGGTATAAAACAGTAGTTTCAAGTAAAAAATACTTGCTACTAAAATATAGAAGACAGACACTATGCAACTGAACTTACAGGCAATCAGTTATTGATAGCATTCTTCAAACCTTGTTTAAATCCAAAAGATTTACGACCAGTTCTTATCAGGAATGATAACGGTTAACAATTATTCGCCTACTTTCATTTTAAAGTAAAAATTTTATTTGTTTTCTTTTTCTTATGAAAGTTAATCAATTGTATAGTGAAATAGAATGTTATGGTGGAGGAGCGAGTCACGCTAATAATAATTTCTAGTATTACATACAGGCTCATTAACTCTAATTGGCCACGAGGGGCAATTTTCCAGCAATAAAGTTTATTACAGTCTTTACAAGCTTCTTTATATAAAAAAAACTGTATTAAAGCATCAGGGTTTCGTAATGTTGTCAACAGATGTTCAAATATTTCAGCATTATGGATTTATATATTCTTTTGTACTTTCTAGTTTAAACACTGAATATCGGTCAGTGAAATGATATTTTA
>JANJGK010000018.1:18050723-18063223 GCA_039081455.1 Macrobrachium rosenbergii
CCTAGTGAAGCATATCCCATTTATGAAGTCATGTATTAAGTGCAATTATTGTTGTCTATTGAAATCACATAACTTACCCTCCATGGTGTTAAAAGTACTATTCTTGATATAAGATTCAACCCCTTGTGATTAAGTAATGACGAGTGAGAGTTTCTGTAGTGCAAGATTGTTATCTGGATACATCTTTTCCAGAAGTGTGTACACCTTGAGCTTGGACAATTCCTCTTGCTTGGAGAAGAATCCGCATCATCAGTGCCAAGACGCCTTATTTTGACATTCACTGCATTCAACTGCCTTATAAAAGCATTTGAAGAGATATAATAAATATGTTGCAATCAGTTCTAAATTTATTTAGCATTGAGGTATTTTGTCTTGATTAGGACTAATATTTTAAGCTGCTGTTAGCCCCTGTAAATAACCCATTTCCTATTTATTTTTACTTTTGTCGAAACTAGTTTGCCAGTAAGTTTGCTGAATTAATTCGTGTGGATGCAATAAAGCTCTATTTCCTGTCATACTAGTTTCAGCTGCCGACATAACCTTTTTTTTCAGTGTCTGTCTTTTAGAGCTTTAACTCTGGCATTAATTGACAGAGGTACATAGTTTCTTAGGTAAAGCAAGGTAAATTAAATTAAATAAAATAAGCATTAAACTAATTAACCGACCGACCCATGTAACTATATATATATATATATATATATATATATATATATATATATATATATATATATATATATATATATATATATATATATATAAAATACACACACACACACACACACACATATATATATATATATATATATATATATATATATATATATATATATATATATGTATGTATGTATGGTATTATTCGTGTGGTATTAACGATAAGGCAACATTCCACCGATATAATGTACATTTAAACAATTCATATTGTTATATTTACAAAATGAAAAAATGTGGGCGAACGCGATTTGCCTATTTTACATTCAGTTCCTCGTTCACTATTTCTGTCTGCGATATCCTATATTAATCAGCCCAAAAGTATAGAGATGTCGAAAGTCAAACAATTCATTAGCACTGAACCATTATATAAATTAATCATTAGATCAGATTATCTATGCAAAGCTTTCATTGATCCTTGACAGAATATAATCTTTAACACCTTATAATAGATACAGCGATGAATAATACCTGCTAAGTAACTTATTATGACCATTTCTCCTCACTAAAATTTGTCGAGCGTTTCTATTTTTCTCTCACTAAGTTAATATAGAAGGCACACGTTGAAGTTCAACATGGGAAATGGATGTTTTTCATCAAGGGATATTCTAGATAGCTGAACTAATGCATATGTTTCTCAAAGTCAAATAAAGCAAGGAATGTGTGTTACTGTATAATTATCTATTAAATAAACACAGAATGCAATCATATGGGTTACTGAATCCCATATAACTATATTCTCAGTTATATAAATAAATATATAAACAATTTATGGGCTCTCTGTTAACAGGAGAGTCAAATGAAAATTGTAAAAAGAACAGAAATTTTTAAAACTTTTGATAATTTTCAAAATACCATCAGTCATACAAATCAAATTTCAGTAAAATAGAAGAACAGATATATATTATCAACGCCTGATAATAACTGTTCTAGCATGAATTGAAAAACTGCAATTTTTTAATGCATAATATCAATAAAATAAGTCTGCAAGATCCTAGATACCAATGGGTAAATTATAGGGAATTAAGCGAATGTACCTAAGGAAAACAAAAGTACGAGCACCCACTTTGACTATAGACTTTATTTACTGCTAAACACAGGCCACGTATATTTCATAAGGCAAAATACAAAATAAGGTGTTACGTATATTAACCAGTAAATTTATACAGTAGGTAAGAAAAAATCCGCACAAAGTTTCATGGCCTCTTAATTTGGTCAAAATAGGCATAAACCTTTAACCAAATAGTTTATCAAAGAATTCAGCAACTATACTCTTACCCGTTGTCTATTAAGATGAATATAAGAATGACAGAAGCATAAACTTTTATGCAGTGGAATGCAAAGCATTCTTTTTTCAACAGAAAATGTTGGGGCATCAAAATGCAAATAAGGAAAGTGACACAGATGTCAGAATTCCTTGAAGAGAAGACCGCGGTCGCATACGAGAGCTGTGAGGCGTTCTGCAGAAATGAGAGGCTTTTTTTTATGTGAAAAATGATGAGCCTCACAGAAGCAAGGGTGACGACATAGAGGTTTGAAGTTTATTTTTGCTTTGTTTTCTTAAAGCATGAAAAAATTCTGTAAGGCCGGATATACAATGAAAACAGAAATTTATGTGCCATAATTAGCGTTAAGAAACAAAAGCTGGCTATGGTTCAAGGATTGATGTGAAAATACAAAAGCAATACAATATCCATCTACGAACACTCAAGTTTAAAGGGAAATCCTACTCAACAAAGACATGAAAATATTGGTAAATTTAAAATAGGGTTGAGTAACTGGTTGTCACCACTAACAGGGGCGTAAATTTCTAACAAATACCTTGGCCAAAAAATTCATTAATGTAGGCATGCGATCTACGCGTGTGCATTTATGAACTTTTGCGTAACTAAAAGCTTCTTACAAAACCAAATTGAGGGACACTGATGACGAAAAGAATAGAGTATCATCACGTTTGAAGAGGGTTACTCAGTAATTTGTTTTATGGCGAACAATTTATCACCGAGTCTCTGGTATGATTGAAATAAGCACAAAAATTTCGTGATGTATGTCACGATGTCGTACGGGCAATTAATCTATTGAAGTCAAGAGAAATAACCATTTCGTTTGATCGGATACAATAATTCAGTCACAACATCAATAACACTTAGCAATGAATGACGTACAGTTGCCCATGTCTTCTTATTACGCAAGTGTTATTTTAACAAATTTGGTTATTGAAACTAAGCATGGGAGCTTTACAGATGGAAAAAAAATAATAGTTCTTTAATGGTATACAGAGAGAGAGAGAGAGAGAGAGAGAGAGAGAGAGAGAGAGAGAGAGAGAGAGAGAGAGAGCTATGAAGTCTCCACCTGAGGTTTCAAAGTATTCCGCTCCTAATTATGGTAATGAAAAGGGAGGGATATCCGAAGAATAGAGACCACTCTTCTCCGAGGCTATTTCCTAGATGTTTGCTTTCGATCTCAGAAAATTCTTTTAATCTCTCAGATTTGGTGGAGAGGAACCAATTCCCTTTGTGAAAGATTCTTATGCAGTCAGGGGAGCATTTCCCCTGAGTTTTTGGCGCAAGCTAAAGAACAAAATTATGAGTAATATTTGCGTATTCCCAGAATGAAATGCGTGTCCGATGTACACCTGTAACCTATGAATCCACATATCTATTTTTTTGTATTTTCTTTTAGCATTAGACTGTTAGGTATAATAGGTAATGACCTTCCAGAAAAGACAAGAAAATAACCACTGCAACAATCATACTTTAACAGCTGAATCGTGGGTATGTAAAAATAACCACTGTAACAATCATACTTTAACACCTGAATCGTGGGTATGTAAGATGAAGCGTATCCATGTGTACGATTCCTCTGTACTCACGATTCCCCAGATATGGTATATATTGGAAATTATGTTGTTGAATGTACATTTAAATATACATTGAAGAATACATGAAATAGGAATTCATTACCTGTAAATTACATTATATTCAGAGCCTGGGCTGGAATATCATCTACGGGTAATGCACTCCACTTTTAAGCCCGTACGTATGATATTACAAATTCGCAGCATTATCGATACTTTTTATCCGAGAAGCACACACACACGCACACAAACACACATATTTATATATATATATATATATATATATATATATATATATATATATATATATATATATATATATATATATATATATATTATGCTTATTTAAAGAATCTATAGCGACAGATACCTTGCATTCAATAAATCATTTAAAATTCCTCGTGTGTGTGTGTTTTTTTTATATATATTAAGCTCGCGTGTCAGGTTCAGGTAAAAGTGCACTGACTTCATATTCTGATTTTTTTGTCTTCTTGCAACAGGCGTTTCACCACTTCGGAAATCTTCCGCGAGATTAGCAATCTGGATCAGACTTCGACAATAAATCCGTATACCCTGGGTATCCCGTGTATGACGTGCCTTTACGTTGGTGACCCTCCTTTGAGGACATGATTCCCAGCCATGTCAGACCTCCAACCACCAGTCAGTAACTTTCCTTATTCGGGCTTGATTTCTGTCGAAAGCTCTAGCTGCCTTCCCTGGCGACTAATGTACGAAACATAGCAACTGACAGTCTAAGTATGTCACCAAAGTCCTAGCTAGCTCTCCCTCGAGATCATTAAAAAGAAATTTCTGCAGCACGTAGAAGTAAAATTCGGTTCTCGCACCAAACTGTGGCGGCCGATAGACTAAAAACGGCCGAATCTAACGCCTTAGAAATAATTCCATAATTCTCGTTAACATGTTCTGCAGTGTTTTTATATGTACACCATTTTTATATAACTGTGTTAATTTTTAGATTAAAATTCTCTATTTCAAACGCATATATATATATTTTTGCTTTAACACCAAGACTTGCGACCTAATACCATATTAGTACCGAGAAAACAGTTTAGTAACGGTGTAGAACGGTCGCACATTTCGTTGTCAGAACAACATTGATTTCTTTTTAAATTACTCATAGCTTTGTGAATCAATACCACCATATCAACACCCAGAAGTACAAGTATGAAACAGTAGCACATTTGACTATCAGTTGTTCATACACATGATGTACCACAAATCTAAACATTGTAGAACTGGCATGTATTCTCTGTCACTTGTATTAGTTTTTTTTTTTTTTTTGGGGGGGGGGGGGCGCATGTTCTGCTAGGTCCACCTGAGTTCAACTGGTTAGGTCACAGATCATCATCCCGACCAAGTGCTTGCGTCACCAACGCCATCTAAACTACCTGGTTTACAACACCACTTTTCCGTCCACATATTACATAAAAAGTAGATCAAATCTTGACTATATATATATATATATATATATATATATATATATATATATATATATATATATATATATATATATATACATATATATATATATATACATACATATATATATATATATATATATATATATATATATATATATATATATATATATATATATATATATATACACATACATATATATATATATATATATATATATATATATATATATATATATATATATATATATATATTGTGTGTGTGTGTGTGTGTGTGTGTGTGTGTGTGTGTGTGTGTGTGTGTATTGCGGGCTACACTATAGCAAGAGCCCTTGCTGGCACATCGCCAGTTTAATAAAAAGCAGCAATGACAATAAAGCAGCGTACTCTGGGCGATGAGTTACATCAAATCCTACGAACAGAGGTTATTGTAAGGTGGATAAAGAATATCAATTAATGGTGTGAGTTTCTGATATATGGAAGAAAGTCGGTCATCGTAGAGAAATAAAGTATTTCATTGGTGATTTTTGTTCATCAGCTGTAAGATTATTCTGTAATAACTGTAAGCCCATTCAAATTTTAAAAGATGTATTGACGATCAGTGTAAATCCATGATACATGTTTAAAAATATCTATCAGAGTAAAGAAGCAAATTATCAGAACGAATGATCTTACTTTTTATCAGAGAATCTGTAATGCAAAATAAATCTCTTAGTATGTTGCATTACTTGATAATAAGCATGTGCAAAGCAAGGACCTACTGAAAATTGATACAAAGTACTTGATCATTCAGCGATGCGATACTCTGTTTTGGACCGGCAAAATTAATCCTAGAGATCTGGGATGTATTCGCTCGCATAATATACATCTCAGTCTGGACAGTGAATCATATATCCGGTTCCTAATTTGAACATAATTTTTCCCTTACATCTACTAACATCCCCTTGCTATACAAAGATGAATTCTGTTATTGTATTTTAGATTTAATACCACGCTCTAACAAGTAATGACATCATTAACAAGCACAGGCCTCTTTATTCGAACACAAAGTTTAAGGCATGCTATATAGTCTACTTCACATATTCAAGGATTACGTAGTTAATTGGTTGCAAGAGCATCGTCTCCTTTTTCGGAGTATACATTTCCCCAGAAATTTTTGTTAATGGTGGAAGACGCAGATGGAGAATGCACCATGAAGAAAGCTTTGACCTTTGGATTCCAAAATCATCAGCAGCGAGAGAAACGAAGGGAATGACTGAGTTTGCTGCATGATATTGGATTTGTTTACGTGAAATTAATCCTTACTGCTGCTTCAAATAGTTTTTATGTGCATTTTGATTATTTCTCTAATAAAATTAGTTATCAACACAATTCTAATGATAAAATCATCACAAGCTGTTGGAGTATGTTAAAAAGGAAATAGCATTAGCTGGAACGTAGGCTCTTGTGGAACGTATGTTATTCATAATATTTGCTTGTATACTGTCACCCTAATATTATCATCTAGGTAATGAAGAACAACATCGACCCTCGTCGAAATATCGCATAGATGACCAAAGTTATAAATAAATTTAGATGCTCCGTAGTAATATTTTAATGTCTTAACAAATACCACGATGGCCTCACTACTACAGCACTGCGGATGCATTTGCAAGCTCACCGTTATCCATGCAATGTTTTCTAACGTTATACATCCGCCAACAACTATCAACCCGCTCTGTACTCGCGAATACAGGGAACACATACAAAAACACACACTCACACCTATTCAGAATCTTTTCATATTACTGAAAATATTGCGAACATTGTAAGCTTCTCAGTGAAGAAGTTCTGGATTCAAATCTTTACTGACGTTTTGCATCATCTGGTACATGACAGCTTGTTTTGATGAGGAAAGCAATTATCCTGATGATAGGTTTGCATGACCTGAATCTTGGGTTTTCAGACTTAATCATTCACTATTCATTGAAATTAATTGAATTCGGCAATGGAATCACCTGTAATGGAATAATAATCTTTGTTCGAAATGGAATTTTCCGTATATATATTCAGCTCAGAAAAAACTGATAAAAGTATTGATGTTATTGTTGTATTGAATAATGCGTCTAATAAGGTGTTTATACATACAGCTATATTTTTTCATATGACTCGAATTATTATTATTATTATTATTATTATTATTATTATTATTATTATTATTATTATTATTATTATTATTATTATTATTATTATTTGAAGGGAGTAGCCCCTCTTTTAAACAGGTCTTATTAAAAAGGATGGCTGTATTATGCGAATTTTTATCTTATATAGTGTCTTTTCTATCTTCCTTATGATTCGTTTTTCAGGCTCAGCGATGTTAGTCAGTAACTGGCCGATATTCATGTTGGAAAAGGATAGTGTGCGGAATATCGGCCAGTTACTGACTAACATCGCTGAGCCTGAAAAGCGAATCATAAGGAAGACAGAAAAGACACTATATAAGATAAATTCGCATAATACAGCCATCCTTTTTATTATTATTATTATTATTATTATTATTATTATTATTATTATTATTATTATTATTATTATTATTATTATTATTATTATTATAAAATATCTCCGCTGTATCAGTACCATCGATTCTCTTCAGAATATTTTTTATCAGGCAAATAATTCCCATTTCTTTAGGAAAAGTAGGTAAAATAAACAATAGAAGAACAATTGAGATATTTTTCGTTAACTCCTGAGGCCAGAAATTTCACACGAATTGCTGTGAATATTCTAGTCCGCGGAAGTGCGGAAGTATAATAAATGAAATATATATAGGAAAGGTAATATATATATATATATATATATATATATATATATATATATATATATATATATATATATATATATATATATATATATAATTTGCTTTAGGAAGGTGAGAAAGAGGCTGCTGACAGTTTGAGTTCATGAACGAGCCGTCGCTTGGTTGGGCTAAGAGTTCAATTCGCTTTCCTGTTGATCACCTGACCGAGATTGCCAGAGAACTTCCTGTACACATGGGAAACTGCACATGGTCAACATATGTTACGAGGTTTAATATATCTTTATATAGTATTTTCATTCTTGCAAGGTACCTTTTTACCCTTTTCATGCAATGAAGTGTCTAAATGATTTATCTTCATGTTAGTCCTGGTGTTTGTGAACGCTGAGGCAAGGAAAAATTTTCCTTTTTTTTTAATTTGCGCCGAAATAATCAAGTTTTATTCAGATTTTAAGCGTAAAACTATTATTTTACATAGACACACACATACATATATATATAGTATATATATATATATATATATATATATATATATATATATATATATATATATATATATTGTATATGTGTGTATATATACGCAATATACACACATATATATATATATATATATATATATATATATATATATATATATATATATATATATATATATATATATATGTATGTATATATATATATATATATATATATATATATATATATATATATATATATATATAATAATAATAATCTTTTCATATTATATTCCTTGAAATTTGCGTACATATGTAACTGGCATAATATTACTTTAAAACGAATCGACAAATATAGTTATCCCTACCGCAAGTGTCATTATTTAACATGGTTTAACCCAAGGACGATATTGAACAAAGGAGCCTATTGAGTCGAGCTTGAGTAAAAGAAAAATAACTTAGTGAAAAGTTTAGATAATCAACGAGTCCTTTATAACGGACCGTAGTTCCGTCTCATCTTTGTAGTCTCAGCATCTAAAGAGAGAAAAAAATGAAAGAGTATTGGTCTTTCTTCCCAAGTTACCAAAAGTTTACGACCAAACAAGGTTACCAGTGTATATGGAATAGACGACTCTTGGGCAGAATTCTACTTTCCGGTTGTTTAACTGGCGAACCTGTTCTAGCTGAGTTTTGGTCTAGCTTTAAAGGAACGTGTAGCAATTGTCTAACCGTCTGATTATTATTTTATTGGTAATACTGCGTAACATACCGGTTTCGATACTAATAGTGTGCTCTAGAGAGTGGATGAGCACTGACACTTTATTTTTACTGGACATTTTTCTCTATAACTCTATTCGCAATTTTGGGTATTTTGAATAGTTCGTGGATGCATTAACCTCTGAAAATTTTGAAGTTACCTTCACAAATAATTTACATATGATCAACAGATTATAAAATTAAATTACAAAGGGTTCAGGTCGCGAGATAAATAATGAATTCTGAAATGTGGAAAATCATTTTCCCACTTTAATGACAATAGTATTTAGCAAATCCGGCCCAACACTATACAGATGAAATAAAAATTCCCGTCTATTGTATCAGGAAGATTTTATCTGTTTTCATTTATTGTATTAAGGTAGTACCTTATATAAAAGTATTGCCAGGTAATATACTGAATTTATTCAGTAAATGCCCTTATGTATCACTGTTTTCATTTAATGTTAATTGTCATGATATATCAGTACAGTGAAGTAATTAAGCCTAATAAATATCAATTGTGCAGCCCGAAGGTATATCAAAATATGTAAACTGGATACGGAGCCATCATAAATCTTCTATATATAACCCAGGGCAGTCATTTTCATTATCGCTTCCGGTAACAGCTATGATTTGTGGGTATATAACTTGATAATGAGGACATAATTAACTGAATTTATTCGCATATGCATATCTTATGACTGTCATTAAGTTTTACATAATGCAAAGGGCAACATGAATTTTGGAAATCCACCAAACCCAAAATAGCAGCCATAGATAGAATGAAAGTTCTAAGGTCTATAAAGTGGCGCAAAAGCACAAACTTGGATGAGAACTGTATCAAATGAAACTCTTTCGTGATGCAGACTTAAAATTTCGAAGTTTAGAGCTGATGAGAAATTGCCTTCTATCTCACTTCTGGAAACACTGTTGAGCCTATGCTTTGCCCAAGGAAACACACAGGATACTTATAGTATGAAGGGAAAACTTGATAAGTTCTTGTCAAAACACTGCTAGTCCACAATAGTGACATCTCTGGCATAAACTTCAGCACATGGCTCAGCGCTAGAGAATTGCAGTTCACTTTATAATGATAGCGACTATAATTTCCTGAATGTTGTTTCATGTTGATCCACATACAGCTAATAAATCGCTTATTTATACTGTATATATGGAGCCACACCTAAATTGACAGATTGTACAGTGGGAGAGCCGAGATATAGATTTTTATGCAAATCGTGTAGTCGACGGGATAGCTGAATGGATGAACGATCAGGTTAGGTACTGCAGGGCAGTTTCCAGTCAGCTTTAAGAAACTGTAAATCACCCAAAAATCTTCTTTGATATTTTAGTGCCGTAAACCTGTTTGAGTCATTGTACATCGCGGACCTGAATCATTATTAGTGATTTATAATGATTGTGTCAGTCAAGGTTGCTGCCGTTCAGCATTATTAGATCTTGCCGTGCTTTCTAATTGTCTGACAAAAGTCAAAGAACCCAAAGCTCGTACATTTTTATGAATTAGCCACTTCTCTCTTTAAAAGTGAAGACTAGCTTGAAGCTCTATATTCCAGGACAATAAATGGCGCTAGAGGCATTGTGATATCCACTGCAGATCAGATAAGCTGACAATGGGAGTGGCAACAGTGCATTTGTAGAACACCTGATCCAAGAAATATTTCCACGTGTAAGACTAGATGAACTCCAAAGCATTGGAAGGCCACTGCTGCAAACAGCTCAGTTCCATACTATAAGAAGCCTGAAGCACAACGAGACACTTGCTCTTTGTGCAAAGAATCTGCTGGTGTTATTGGGTTCCATGCTGTTTCAACACTATTTAAGACACAGCCCTACAAATGTGATTTAGTAACGAACTATAGTATCCCACTGAAAAGTATCATATCTTTAAGAAAAGGCAATTTATATGGCCTTGATGACAATGGCCAAGGAAATGCAGCAAGGCCTCGTATATTAATATTAGTAGCCTTTCTTTACAACAGTGGTATGAAAATAAGGAAATGTATATTTCGAAAATTCTGTAAACAGCGAAAACGTTAATTCTTATATCCTACTGTGGACAATTTTCCTATTATGAGTACTGAACTTTACACTTAACTGTCGTAAAATATTAAACACGCAGTTTAAGGGTACCAAAATGTAGTTGATTTACTGATTGCAGAATGCATAATTTGTATAATTACCTAATAATTATATATTTTTTTGTGGTACCTCATCCCGATAAACGAACGCGTAGTTCCTCGGAGATCGTACAATACTAAATAACTGTGTACATTAATGAACCAAGATTAAAATTGAGAGAACAGGGCATCCAACACTACAAGAAACACACATACGCATTTGCACACAGAAACATTTTTTATAACTCTCGTAGAACTTTGTCGGAGAGAGGCCCCAACTGCCACAAAATCTTATCCTAATTTCTTAGACCAGATTAATAACTCATTTTCCTCTCGTCTTGGGAGACGATTCTCTTGTGTCAGCGAGAAAATCCGGAGATATCAGAGAGATTATTTGCGACCTTTGTGGAGATATATGATTCCTACAGATTATCATTCAATTACAGATCTCTGTTAATTATTTTTGTCTTCAGGGTAAAATAATGACATAAATTCTTGGATAATTTTTTGTTTACAATGGACACGTTATACGACGGTTTTTACTTTATACTGGAAGGTTATTCATTCATGATATCCGGGTTTTCCTTTCAGGGTTACCATATCTTAACAAAATGATTTTGCATTAACTCAGAATTGCAGGAAAAACCAGACACCCAACCTCTCTCTCTCTCTCTCTCTCTCTCTCTCTCTCTCTCTCTCTCTCTCTCTCTCTCTCTCAGTCATCTGTTAATTCATTTAAATTCGTATATTGATATGTGACTCATCAATTATCTTTTCCATTACTCTTTGTTCTGCTCGTGGTATTAATTTCTTTCATGAACTTGACAATATTATCAAATTAAATAATAATTTTCTGCTTAAAATCGCTCAAAAATTATATAATTTCTTCTTTACAAATGGTCATCTTCATTTTTCTGATCTTTTTCAATTTTATACTTCCAGTCTTTGTAATCCGTTCAGGAGAGATTTCATTTATCACGCAGTTTTATTCCCACTCGGTTCTCGGAGGTGATTTATCACCTGTTTTGTCATCTAATATCGCTTTCAATCCGACGTGAGGAATATTTCTATCTCTCTTTTCTTATATTTGGCGTACCCTATTTTTCACGCTTCCAATTTTATCCTTTTGCGTAATTAGCAAGAACGTAATTTCCCGTTTCATATTTTTTTCCTGAATGTCCTAGAATGAAAAAAAAATTAGAACTGCTTATTGGGTGCTTAAAGATGAATGGTAGACTGTAATCCTTTGTAATAAATACTACTTTGCAATTTGAAATTATAAATATCTGAACACTTTCCATATATATATATTACAATTTACCTCCTTTTCAATACGCATCATCTAAAGGTTCT
>JANJGK010000018.1:18065723-18076448 GCA_039081455.1 Macrobrachium rosenbergii
TATTGTGTTTAAAGATAAGGGAAAGAACAATACTATAAATATAAAAGAACACTTTTTATTTATTTATGTATTATGTTTGTGCTCGTGAGGTTCCCTAGGTAACGCATCAAAACAGACTCCGTACATTCTATAACTCAAACAAATTTTCTAATCTCTCAAACAGGAAAATGAGAAGAAATAAAACAGAAAATGACGCAAGAAAACAGACTAAACCGTAAGATGCGGTGCCGTTAGCTTCTTCGAAACAAGCACAGTTCGTGAGACGGCTTCGTATATCTAGCAGTTAATATCAGGACCTACTGCTAGGTGACAGCGTTCCTAATTGCATTCTCAGGTCTCCTGGACACCAGTCTTGCAGGTATCTTGAGCTAACATTTCTTTTTTGTTTTGTATTTCATTTTCACTACCTTTTGGATCAGTGATTCTGATTGTAATCTTCTTTTGGGAATATTGTTATTATTTTAGATATCAATATTATTGCGGATTTTATTGTTGCCACTTAACAAATCCCCTTAGAGGAAGCGCAATAAAATACCTATTCTTCTGAACATTTAAACAAACCTGGTAACCATCCCTTCCGACTATTCGCTGAGTCGCTATGAAAATATGAAATCAGATATTGCGTTCACTCAAAGATAGAAAGTTAATTTTCGACTTCAATCCTCTGTTTTGATCATTTTAGCAGCATGAACAAATTTATATTTTAATAAAGTAGCAACAATAATATATTGATAAGAAGCATGGGAAAGTCAAACGTTTATTGCGAATACCACACAATTATCACATGTATAAAAGATTGAAAGTTTTCTACCTAACTCACCATGGGAAATAAGATTTTATGCATTTTTTCGTATTCATGCATCCTTAGTTAAACTCATTTCTTCTCATTCTCCATTTTCCAGATCAGAGGATTTTCACTGAAATTTATTTCTGAAGTTTATTTACAGGTTCGATACTTCTCACTAGGATTTTCCAGATTCCCTATTACGTCGCGATAACACTTTTACTAGATATGTGAGATTATTCTGATTCATAGAGTACCCGGGAAAGCTCAACATCCGCTCATATTAATTATGGGTAGGTTGATTGATTGGAGTGCTTTTGCTGCTATATGTGGCTGCTGGGTCCCGTCAGATGTCAAATTTATTTGCCCTTGTCGGTATGGTAATCAATTA
Source organism: Macrobrachium rosenbergii (assembly GCA_039081455.1). NCBI lineage: Eukaryota > Metazoa > Arthropoda > Malacostraca > Decapoda > Palaemonidae > Macrobrachium > Macrobrachium rosenbergii. Next base: position 18,066,899 of record JANJGK010000018.1, read on the forward strand.
CCTTACCCTAGGCACAATGATCTTCTGGTGTTGTGTTAGAGTTACACAACACCTGAAGATCATTGCGCATGCGGTGAGGTTAAATGATTACTGTAGCGACGGGGGCGAATGAATTTGACGTTTGACAGAACTCAGCGGCTATATATATATATATATATATATATATATATATATATATATATATATATATATATATATATATATATATATATATATATATATATATTATATATATATATATATTATATATATATATATATATATATATATATATATATATATATATATATATATATATATATATATATAAATTTCTACTCGTTTTTTCTATTGTTGCATATCAACATGTGAATATTCTTTCTGTCAAAACTTAATGTGAGAGTCATTGACATTGCAGCTTAGTCAATATCAATGCATTTTTTGGTCAAAAACAATGCCTCTCTTTCCCGGCCTCTCTCCTATTCTTCAGAATGAGAAGGAGGATTTCATTTGCTGAGTTTGAGGTGACTTATGCTTCAGGATGAGAAGAACATCCATGAATGAAAGTCACCATTCATCTCCAGGTTGATGCAATATTTTGGCACTGTTTGTGATTTCTTCCCTAATTGATCTTTTAAGCTGTTGTGTGAAGTGGTGAAAAATGCACTTACTTGCAGGTGTTACGAAAAGCACTTGCTGAGTTTTCAACAGATTTTTTCCTCAAGAATATTGGAGCAACTTTTCCCAACGGACATGAAAAGTGCAATACCACCTGATTTTTTATAAGGTCCTCTTGATTTCGAGCAGGGATGTTTGTCATAATCAGATTTCGGGTTTGACTGTTTTTTATAGTATGTAATCATTTCTATTTTGATGTTCTCTTCGGTAGATATTACCTTTCTTTTTATACAATTTCGCATAGCAAGGTCTTCCTCACAGTTTCGATTCTCTAGGGCACTGTAAAAAAAGTCTAATTTTTTCGGTAGCTAAGTCTTAATTGGGTGCTGTGTTCTGTGCACTATATAAGACTTGTTATTGCCGTTGTTGAGTTCAATCTGATAGATTCTATCCCGTTCTTGGAGGCTTTAATGCTAGGTAGCACAATGTGATAAAGACCTGTGTGCAAATACATCGATTACTCTGTTCTGTTCATGTATCTCTTGTAAACATAATTCCTCTTTGGCTTGTTTGGTATAACCCTAGGTGATATACCATCCTCTTCTTGCGCTGCAAACACATCGAGGAATAGAACAATGTAATCGATGCATATGCACGTAAATCCTTATTCCATTTTACCCCCTGTAGTCCCTATTGTCTTTAACAACTCTAATACTGATCAGCGGTTCAAGCGGTTGAGAAATGGTATAAAGCCCAAGATATCTTCTTCTTCTTCTTTTAACGTGCTTTTATTTTTCCCATTTGTATGGGGTAAGCACGGTGCCTTCTTTTGAAGGACTTTGATTTGGCTTTGGGGTAGGCTTTGTAGTCTCGATCGGCTGCCCTGCCTGTCATCGTTGAGACCCCGGTAGCGTATATACAGTACATGTATTGTACCAGTCACCAGCGCCCTTTTCTCCCAGCAGCAAGGAGCCCAAGATATATCCCCCAGCTAAGAAACAACTACCGAAAAATTACACTTGTTTAAATAGTACGATACATCCAAACTACAAGCGAGAACATGCCATGCGAAGCATTATAAAAAGAAATGTAGGACCTACTAAAGAAAATTCCACAATAGAATCGATCACATACGATAAATATAGCAAAACTCGGATCCTGATTATGACAAGCATCCCTAAACCAAATGATGAGGACTGTGTATGACACCATGCGGCATCCCACTTTTTATGCCCCGTTGGGGGAAGATGATTTCGCTCCTGAGTGGGAAAACATGACACACTTCAGCAAGCGAGCGCTTCCTATGTCACAACATGGAAGAAGACCAACTAGGGAAGAAATCACGAACAATGGTTGTTAGCGGGATACATCGCCTTAAAAGATAAACAAAAAAGAAAAAAAAAGTATTAAGATAACATTCTTTGAGCACGAGAAATAATAATTGTTTTGTCTCAAGTGGGAAGCAAGGCTTCGCGCCGTGACGTCTGATAGCCTCCTACGATGCTCACTAAGATAATTTTGTATCATTAGGAAATTATCAGTCATTTAAGTTCAATCAACAGCAATTCAACTTCAATAAGGTAAGTTCGCAATAATATGAACAGACAATAAAAGTAAAATAATAAAGTGGATCATCCGATGAAAAAGATTAAATATTGTTATTGCATATAAAGTAGTTTTTGAAACATGATCGATATATCGCATCATTGCAGTATGAGACGGTGATTCTTTCTAGTACTAAGTCACCATAACTCAATTTATATTAACAGTTCAGAGAACACACAGATCTCATAATCTAAAATTCATTTACATTATCAATCAGTGGGCTACATAGTTTTCATCAGTAATCGTATTTATTCGCATGATCAGGTATAAACAATTTCTGCAATAATCAACTTTTCGTATAAGTTTAAATCTCTTAGGTAGCCACACTCATCTTTCCTCAGCCAAATATTTACAATGTCGTCTCGGAAGTACTTCTTTCGGCAATTATAAACTCAAAAATTTGTATATATCGGTAGCTCTTTCGCTGCTAGAAACTACGATTTCATTACAGAATATAATACGTGAGTCCATGAAATTAATCAATGGGAAATTATTTTTCATTTACGTTTATCCTCCATAAAATATTAGTTTCTGTTATTAATCGTTAAAATTAAGAAAAGGAACATCAGTCATGTTAATGAAATACCCTGACATAAACGAGCACAGAAAAAAAATATTAAAGGGAACATCTATAAGTCAAATGTTTTCGTTAAGGATTAAAGGCAAACGGAAAATGGTATCCCTCTGAAGTGCGCTTCAGAGCCTAACGGTTTGGTGATTTTACAGTTGATGGGTTCAAGCTGTAGTCTCATAACAAAGAAAATTCTTCATAAGGGCTTAAACTCAATGTTTGTCATCCATATGTCCATCATTAAGGTAAATAACCTTACAGATTGCTAAATTGAAGGTTAATATCATATTTAGGAGAAAAATAAGGAATACATGTTAAAAACAAAGTAATAATGACTTCAGTACCCCTATTCTTTCTATTTGCTCATCTCAGGATAATCTGGTCAGTAATTATAAAGAACTTACAGAGTTTAAGGCGGCAACTGGTTGAGAAAAAATAGACCAAACACTGAAACACTCGTTTGGGGTCATTCGTACTATATCAAACGCCAACTATCACCCAGAGGCTGAAGAAATATAACGGATTTTCTAGGATTAATCATTTTAAACATTTCCATGCACTCAGTTACTTCTGAGCTTATTGAGTGTTACGCTTTCTTACTCATTAATCCTTAATCCCTCCCCAACCAAAAAAAAAAAAAAAATATTGATACAAATCACATATGTATACAAGAGTCAGACTCGACAAGGATGAGCCTGCTAGGACTGGATTTTTTTTAATGATGAAAGGCCTTAGTTCGTCATTCTGCTAAAGCCAACTCGTCAGTAATAATAAAGACAGACTATATATATATATATATATATATATATATATATATATATATATATATATATAATATATATATATATATATATATATATATATATATATATATATATATATATATATATATATATATATATATATATATATATATATATATATATATATATATATGAAGCCTTCCCAGGAAAAGGTGAAAGGAGAGATCGTACATCCTGAGCTTACGTCTTCATTTCAAGACCTGATCATCTAGTCTTATAATAAAGACGAAAACTCAGTATCTACGATCTTTCCTTTCACCTTTTCCTGCGAGCGCTTCTTATATTTACATGCCACGGGACATTTGTGGTATTGGATGATATATATATATATATATATATATATATATATATATATATATATATATATATATATATATATATACATATGTATAGAGGCTACATTCCCAGGGCATTTGGAAAAAATTATTTCTGTAGCCAAGATCGTCCTTTATCTTTGTCTGGAAAAAAAGCAATTTTTATTTCTTGAAAGAAGAATGATAAGAGATGTAATAATACTAACAACATATTCATTCATTACATCGTAAATAATGTCAATAAATTGCTGCAACCACTCTCATTTATTTGCTCACTTAAATCTGTAAAAAAATCATACACGCAAGAGTATTGTGTCTGGTTATTGAATGAGTTATGCAACTGTGCTTGGTAATTAGTCAGAGTTCCGTGCATTTGAACTAGTGCGTCCCTTACATTATTACGTTCAGCGAATTCAATAAAGACTTCCATTTGACTCTTCCCTCTTGTCTCTTTAACACTACGTTATGGTGGATGTGGTTAAAATGTCACCTCACGGAATCTGATGAAAGGCCCCATAAATACACGTTCCAATCAAGGATATAAAGACTTGTGTATGTTTTCCTTTTCCAAAAGAATAGCCAAGATGCTGCATCTATCAAAACAAAACAATAATTTTTACAGCAGCACAGTAATTACCAAAGGTGGATCAACCTGCAGGATTTTTAAACTATTATTTAAACTATATGAATTTTACAAAATTTTCAAGACTGAATGCAGACACTGTCACCCGATTTTCGAAGATTATTTAGTGAAGAAATTAACACATATTTAAACAAATATCAAAATATAAAATTTTCCTATGGAAAATATATGGAAACAAGAGGAATTACGGGATAGGAACAGACAGTTCCAGGACTGTTTACATGGATATTTGGTGCATCGGACTAGGGGAGTTTCAGTAATTTGACATTTGGTGAATTCATCCAAACTCACTCCAAGTTAATGCAAAGGTGAAGTGATTGATGATTATTTCATTATTATTTTTTCTCGCAATAATGATAGGGTTGACAGTAGCTGGCAATTTTTTTTTTTTTTTTTTTTTTTTTTTTTTTTGAGTTCTTGAAGTAGACCTAAGTCAAGGCGAACACAGACTTGGGTAGCGGAATTAGTAGCGCTAAACTAGTGGTTCAGCCTTGATTCAGCACCTTTTCACACACCAGTAGTCATTCACGTAACAATGGGGCACTATTTGAAAGCCATTCCCTCCCTCGGTGGGTTAGAATGGGTCTTAATAGGCGGTTCCTCACCTTCACAAGGGCACGGTTATCCGTATGGGGTGCGCGACCATCAGGTGATGAGTCTGTAGAGTTAGTATCAGGAGGAAAGGGAATTGCTAACACCGTATAAGTGATTGATGTATGAGGAATGAGTAAAATGGGTGAATGTTTATGAATAATATGAAAAAGGGCAAAATATAGGTGGAATGCCGCAGAGGACATTATTCCAAAGAACGAGCCAAGTGTCATATTCCGCTATGTTCCGCCAAAATAGATTTTACAGTCAAAAGACATAACGAGAATTTTCTGTGCCTAATAAAATCATAATTGAACTCACACAGTGAGTGTCATTACATGCTTTTATTTAACTTGACCTCTGCGTCTGTCTGTCTGTCTGTCTGTCTGTTTGGGTCAAAACTTGTAACTCAATTTTTAACCTGTTCCCTTCGTCTGATGGAATTGAATTCTGTATGGTTGCTCAGTCCCGGTGACAATACAACCTTACATGATCAGTAGGTCAGCAGTGACCTCTAGTGACCCTACAGTGACCTCTCCCAGTATCTCAGGATTTGTATGAAAATCTTCGGATTTTTCATACCTTCTTTGACTCGGTAGACTAAGTTAATATAACTCTATGGATTTTTCAACTTTCTTTGGCTCGACAGGAATCTCGTTCAATTTCCTTTTGGTTACAATCAGAAATTAGTTACAATTTCTGTCAAAACTAAAAAGTATAAAATAAAAGAAAAAGTTTAAAATACGCTTTCATTAAAATGTACTAAAAACTAAAAAATAATTTTTTTGAGAAACCAGGATATTCTTACAATTAATAATGTCTAAAAAATAAAAGCGTGGGGGCCAAACATGGAAGGAAATCCTACATGAAATAAAAAGTATATATTTTTCTTTAGCATTTCCTTCCATGTTTAGCTCCCGAACTTTTATTTTTGTAGACATGATTAATTGTAAGAAATTCCTGGTGTGTCTCAAAAAATTATTTTTTAATTTTTAGCTGCATTTTAATAAAAGCGTGTTTAATTTTTTTTTTTTTTTTTTTTTTATTCTGGTACGTCTGATTGCCCGAAGAGTGTTATGAAGAGTTACCCCAAAATCACCATGTTCTGCTGTGGGGCAATTTTGCTGAATACCGAGCGATACTGGTTTAAGGGGCGTGGACTCTGACAGAGGATTTGTTGCAGCAGATCATTCCATTAAATTAATGCTTACATAGGTACTTGCTCCTGCATCATATTGTTAGAGATGATCTTATATGCAAAAAAAAATATATATATATATATGTATATTCAAATTAGTAGATAAAATATATTGATGATGCCCTTCAGTAAGGTAAAGAGTTCATAGCAGTAATTCCTGGTAAAATAGGTGAACCAGGATGGAGTAGAGAAAAAAATATGTAGAAGAAAAGATAGCAATTAAAGTGTAATCGATATTCAGTGACAAAAGTCAACAAAAAACCTAGGCGCGGAAAAGAAATGAAATCAAGTGAAAACGTTCATTATATTTAAGGTAGCAACGTAAATAGTATAATGAGCAATGGTTGAATAATTTCAATAGAGAAGTCATAAAGGACCGAGAAGAAATACCCTAAGATGCAGTTAGAGAAAAAAAATAAGAAAGATTATAGAGGGAAATAACCTTTATACTTATATTTATCTAGTTATGTGGATCCTAAGTTTGTACTTCTTGATTTATTTTGTGGGGGATTTTTTAGCCCTTTGTTGGCCGAGTTGGTTGAGCTTCAGACCGTCATTCGATGGGCCGGAGTTCGATTCCCGCCGCCGGCTGATGAAGAGTTAGAGGAATTTATTTCTGGTGATAGAAATTCATTTCTCGCTATAATGTGGTTCGGATTCCACAATAAGCTGTAGGTCCCGTTGCTAAGTAATCAATTGGTTCTTAGCCACGTAAAATAAGTCTAATCCTTCGGGCCAGCCCTAGGAGAGCTGTTAATCAGCTCAGTGGTCTGGTAAAACTAAGCTATACTTACTTTTCGTTTTTGTTTTATTTCAGTAATTTGAAAAGCAGCCTGAATGTTTATTTTTTCAACCATATCCTTAGGTTTGTTTCTTCTTGGTAGTTCATAATTTAATTAGCTGTTATATTAGAATCCTGATCTTCAATGTTCTACATTAATCTTTATTTACCCTCAATCCTGATTCTTCTTAGGCTCCTATTTGCGGGATTCGTTTCAGTGGTAATCAAATTTTCTCCTCTGTTTAAATGGCATCATCGTTTTCTCTTTTTTCTAGTCGTTATAGATGTAACTCGATGTGATGTAACAGTTATCCATTTACAGCTTTATTTTTTAAATCTTTTTTCGGAATTCATCCTAATATTCCTTAGCTTCCCAATTAAAATGATTCCCTTTACCTATAGCCATGGCTTTCTTTCTCTTCTTTTTATTTAATTTCCTTCATTAATTTCCTTTGTGTTTCCCCCCTGAAACGGCAACGACAAGGGAAATAATGAAACGTCAGCAACAGCTTCCTCCCTCTGGAAGCTCACTTGTCATCGGCTTTTACACTCCTCACTTTTCCTTTTAGTTTTCTGTAAAAGAAAGCTGTTGAGATGGCTATTAGTCTGTCCGTCCACACTTTTTCTGTCCGCCCCCAGCTTTTAAAAACTACTGAGGCTAGAGGGCTGCACATTGGTATGTTGAACATCCACCCTCCAATCATCAAACATGCCAAATTGCAGCCCTCTAGCCTCAGTAGTTTTAATTTTCTTTAAGGTTAAAGTTAGCCATGATCGTGCGTCTGGAACCTCCATAGGTGCCAACAATACAGTCCACCACCACCGAGCCGTGACTGAAAATTTCACGGGCCGCGGCTGAGAATTTCATTGGCCGTGGCTGAGTTTCATACAGCATTATACACTGTACAGAAAACTTATTTTTTTTACTTACGATTTGGAGTATTTATCGTAATTCAGCTAGTCTTAACCTTTTTTGCGGGAAGAACTTTTATTCGAATAAATGAATAATAATAATAATAATAATAATAATAATAATAATCGATCAGCATCCATATTTTTGCGTGCATAACAACTAGTCTATCTAAGGCAAGGCAGTGTACCATTTTATTTTCCGTCGCTCAGGCCTTGAGTAGCCCCTTTCTGCTAGTCCTAATAAATATTTGCTGAATGGAGGTACATTGGTACGACTCTTAAACGGCAGGTAATGTCAATAAGATCAAGACTTACCCTCTATTCCCTTTCTTATGTTTGCTCATTTTACACGGCATCGGTGAGCCACTAAAAATAGCAAACGATGTTGAGAGAACTTATTAGGATATCTTAAAATTTCTTCCAACGTTGATATTCCTTAATATTCAAATAATTTCTCTGTCATCGGACAGTTATAGATAAGCATTTAATGTTCAATGTATGGAAAAATCACGTTACAATTTTCATAGGAAAATAATTATTTATAGGTCACCAAGTCCCTTTTCATAATTAATAAAAAGAAAAACTGAGAAACTTTATATCTAATCGGCTAATGTCTAACTATATCTAATAAAATATCCCCAATGTTCTGGATAGCAAGCGGTAGAGAAGAATCAAAGTCCACCTCATATGAAAAATATCAAAGAGAAAGCTTCAGTGTGTGTTAGTTTGAAGATTAGAAAAATAATTCAAGTTGCATGGCCAGCGCAATGGCAACCCTAGGAACCTCATAGCTGTTTGCTGAATTACAGCAATTGAACAGAAAACAAGAACAATAATGATTGCAGGCTATAAAAATTCATTACAAAATATACGTGCATAGCGCGTTAGTCCTCAGCAACTTTACATCTCTTAGAAAGTGGGTCTTCAGTTGAAAAAGCGTTTTGTAAAAGTACAAAAAAAGGTTACTTGAGGGACTCAGTGTTTCAAACAAGTATATCCTTGAGGTGTTCTTTACCTAAGCTTGAGATAATTTTCTTTTTTAGGTTAATAATAATAATAATAATAATAATAATAATAATAATAATAATAATAATAATAATAATAATAATAATAATAATAAAAAACTCAGGACATTTTTCTTTCTTTCAGTGAATAATAATAATAATAATAATAATAATAATAATAATAATAATAATAATAATAATAATAATATTTAGCAGATCATCTACAACAGACTCGTGGCCTATTATAACACGAGGCTAGAAGCAAACGCCTAATAATAACACATCTTCAACGAAAAGTTAGGTTGGTCATGCTCAAGCTCGCTACAAGAATAGTGTCCAGACGACCTGGGAATGCAATTAGAGGCGCTGTCAACTGCCGGCAAGTCTCGCCATTTACTGCAAGAAATACGAAGGTGAGTCACGATATGTTCTTGTTTTGCGGAAGGAAACCTACCTGGCACTCAGGTGTATTTCCAGCTCTTCTTGACTTTTTTATTTATATAAGTATATATATATATATATATATATATA
>JANJGK010000018.1:18076548-18109048 GCA_039081455.1 Macrobrachium rosenbergii
ACTGTCCGGTGTGATACTATGAATATGCTGTTGTATATTTGGTTTTTCTCTTCTTTTATGCCATCTGATATTGAATGAACTAATCACTGACCTATCGTACTGCTCCAGTGTTCAGCTGTTGGAATCCCCTGAGAAGAGAATATCTAAACCCTATGTACATAAAGGATATTTGGTTCAACCTCATCTATGACGTTCATTTTCTTTCATTCTAGGATCACCAGTTAAAATTGTCTTTACACAAGCATATACATGAAGATATGCATGCATTCACAAATACATACATACATTCCTGCACACACACGCGCGCATACACACATACACACACGCACGCACACACACACACACACACACACACACATATATATATATATATATATATATATATATATATATATATATATTATATATATATATATATATGTGTGTGTGTGTATATATATATATATATATATATATATATATATATATATATATATATATATATGTATATGTATATATATATATATATATATATATATATATATATATATATATATATATATATATATATATATATAATATGAAATTTTTCATCACACCGTGATTTATATACACTCATGAAGCTACAACTGTCGCTTAATATCAAAATCACGCTACTTCGGGAATATCTCCGATGGAGAATTATCACCAAAGGGGAATTTATAAGTGATAAATGTCTCAGTGGTAACGTCGACTGGAATTGCTGGGTAAGTTCTGTGTCGAGGGTTTGTGACCCGGCAGTGCCAATCCATTTAGCACTTATAAATTCATCTCCGGTGATAATTCTCCATCGGAGATATTCCCGAGGTAGCGTGAATTTTATATTAAGCGACATTTGTAGCTTCATGATTATTTATATATATATATATATATATATATATATATATATATATATATATATATATATATATATATATGCCCACACGCATGTGTGTCAATAAAAAAGGAAGTACTTATCGGGTAGTTAGGCAGTTTCATTGACGTTCATAAAGCAAAACAAACGCTTCAGTATACGAGTATATGAACTAAAAACCAGATGCAAAGTGTGAATAGTTCTTCAAGGATGAATGCGGGGAATCTATAGAAAAGTATAACCTCCTTAGAAAAATCGATTCAAAATCAAAAAAAAAAAAAAGGAAATGATAGATACACAGATTTGCTTCTTCGAAAAGTGAATAAATGTCTTCGTACATGAGAATTCCATTTCCATGATGTAAGGGAAGACCTGTTGCACATGAACGATATTTCCACGATATTTATAAAAAGGTAGAAAGACCACTATTTTACCTTTATGGAAGATTTTGGTAAGGAGGGCCAGGTAGCAGTGAGAGGGCCAGATAAACAGGCAGAAAGCCATCGGAGTTGAGAGAGAGAGAGAGAGAGAGAGAGAGAGAGAGAGAGAGAGAGAGAGAGAGAGAGAGAGAGAGAGGATATAATGCAGCATCCAAAAAAGGAGAAATACTTGGTTTGCACAAATATATATTATATATATATATATATATATATATATATATATATATATATATATATATATATATATATATATATATATATATATATATATATATGTGTGTGTGTGTGTGTGTATGTGTGTGTATGTATATATGTGTGTATGTACGTATATACTGTGCGTATATATATATATATATATATATATATATATATATATATAATATACATATATATATATATATATATATATATATATATATATATATATATATATATATATATATATACATATATATATATATATATATATATATATATATATATATATATATATATAATTTGTGAGCATGTATAATTGTATGTGTATGCTTACTGAGGTTATGCGGATTTATCCTACAAAGGTACAGTGAAATAGCGAAATAACGCAAGTTTATATTATTCATTCTATTGTTTTCTTGTAAACTGCAGATTATACCGTTTTGGAAAATAATAGCAATTTTGTTCATTTGTAGATGATATAACTGGATTTTAGAAAACGGAAAATAATATCATGAATATCTCCATATACGAATATTCAAGTTTTTTTCTATGCCAGTGAAACGGACTGATTCGTTCTATACGCAAGATTGCACCGTTTCACTACTGTATGTAGTAAATATATATCTATAATAAACACTGTATGAATTTTGTTGTCAACGCTGTATTTGTCTTGATGTATTCGCATATTTTACCATGGGAAACAGTTGGCCCCAGTATATGAAATTGAAATTGGACTTGTACAGTGACGCACTCATACAAGCAAGGTGCATTTATGTATGTGTCAATTTACTGTTTTCATTTGCGTATACTGAAAGATGCAGCGAATCCTGTAATGAATTTTAAGGTACACCCCTGCATGAGAATTATGTTTCTATATATGAACCTACGCATTTACTAAATCTGTCGTATTTGCGCGTTCATTTTTTTTATTATTTCCAGTGGAAATGTCCATATTCTAAAAATAATAATTTTTTCATCCTCTTAAATACTAATAGGAATTTGAGTGTTGTTATGTATTCTCGAACAACGAAAACGAGGATTTATAGATGTAATAAACCTGTGCGGCAGCAATTGAAATACAGGCAGTAGAATATAATTGCTTTGTGAAGTCGAGGATGAAGTTGAAAAGAAATTATGCAATGCGTTTTTTTAGCCAGTTTGTGTATTTACTTTCTTTTATCTGAAGCAGTAAGTGTAATGAGTATGTAAGGTACAGTAAACAAGTACTATATGACGGCAATCTACTCTAAAACTCAACCAGCAACGTTTGCTAGTATATGGGAACATATTTTTACACACTAGAGGCAGTATATAAACAAGTTTTCTGTACATCGTATAATGCTGTATGAAACTCTAAGCCACGCCCCATGAAAATCTCAGCGGCGGCCCATGAAACTCTCAGCCACGGTCCAGTGTTGGCCTGTGTTGTTGGCAACTATAGCGGTGCCAGACGCACGATCTTGGCTAACTTTAACCTTAAATAAAATAAAAAAAAACTACTGAGGCTAGAGGGATGCAATTTGGTATGTTTGATGATTGGAGAGTGGATGATCAACATACCAATTTGCAGCCCTCTAGACTCAGTAGGTTTAGAACTGAGGGTGGACTGACAAACTGCGGACAGTAAAAGTGCGGACAGAATAAAGTGCGGACGGACATATGGATAGCCATCTCAATAGTTTTCTTTTGGAGAAAAGTAAAACACACAAACCTACAAAAATTTCCTCATGTATAAAACTCCTCCGCTACTATCGAAGTAAAACTCTCTGAATTACAACTCTGGAGAGAGCTTTGTTGTTATACTCTCCTCATAATGGTAGACAAATGAATTACCGGTTCCCTTTATGAATACATAACGACCAAAGGGTTGGTTAGGTGTTCTGGCATTTTCCCTTTAAAACTATTTCCGTAAAATGATCTTACACATTCCGGTTTGCCTAATTTGTTGACAAATTTCCCGGCTTCGTTAATGGTCGGTAATCCGTTGTGCTGGAGCGGAAATAAAAACTTTTGATCAATACTAAACCATTCGCTGTTGTGGGTTTTCCATTCTTAATGGTAGACTCGCATTTACTAAACAAAAGCTTGTTTATATGATCGTCGTCTGTAGTCCTTTGTTAAGAAATGCTATGATATTGTTTGAATGTTATTGTCGTTTATTCTCTCGATAAGTTGGTAACTATTAGGTAGGAAAAAAATCTGTTACGTTGTATTATCTTTGATGTATGCGTTTTGATAAGCTCTTGACCGTTCACAACATTAAATACCCATTAGTTCAACTGACGTGGCTTTAAAAATTCAACCTCACAACGTAGGTAATTGATTACCAACAGCACCACAGGCGACCGTGAATAAATTGTTTCTTGTTTTAACTGTTCTTATTTAGGCAATTTTTATTCATAAACATCTAGTTCTAGTTGCCAAAAGTAGTGAGAAGTCAGGCCAAGAAGTAACAAAAAGAGTAAAACAAAGTAAGACTGTATATGCCAAGGTATATTTTCTGCCAGAACGTATACAAAATCTCCGCGCGTTAAATCCTAAGAAAGCAAAGGGATGATGGTTATTATTTACAGTACGATGCATGGATATCAAATCTATGTGCATAACTTTCATAACATGATAAATAGAACAATTTTCCTCTACTTACGTGCAGGTATTCCATTGTAACTGAAGACTGTTACTTTAATAAAGATTTATAATAAAACTGATTTCAAAATACAGAATATAAAAGCAATTTTACTACGCCAAAGCTATGCATGGTGCGCTGCCCGACAGAATCAAGATTAATTTTAGACTATTGTCCATTTGCACGTTAGTTCCTTTCTGTAATATCCTCATTAAATATTCATGGGAAATTGAATTCCGATAGGACATTTAAATGGGGTTGATCATCATGCAGTCGAGAGGAATTTAGGATTCATGAATTAAAGTAAAGGATAAACTAAAGGAAAATCCATGCGACATTACCAAAACACTTCGAACGGTGAAAGGCCCCATTTATTTATCTCTCTCTGTCTGTCTCTCTCCACATACACACACACACACATATATCTGTCTATCTATCTATCTCTCTATCTAATCTGTCCTCTCTCCACATACATACACACACATATGTCTATCTATCTATCCATCTATATATATATATATATATATGTATATATATATATATATATTACATATATATATATATATATATATATATATATATATACATATATAATATATATATATATATATATATATATATATATTGTATATATATAGAGAGACAGATAGGTAGATAGATATAAGTGTGTGTGTGTGTGTGTGTAGAGAGAGAGAGAGCGATTAATTCATTGATTTATAGATTTTAGGCATACATGCCAAGCACTAGGGCAACTAAGGCCATTCAGCGCTGAAACGGAAATTGACAGTGAAAAGTTTCAAAGGTGTAACGGGAGGAAAACCTCGCAGTTGCACCATGAATAAAATTGTTAGGAGAGGGTGGAAAGTAAGACCGAAGAAAGAGAATATGAACTGAGGTACAGTGAAAGGAATGAAAGAGGTTGCAGCTAGGGGCCGAAGGGACGCTGCAAAGAACCTTAAGTAATGCCTACATTGCACCGCATGAGGTGCACTGACGACACTACCCCTCCTACGGGGAGAGAGAGAGAGAGAGAGAGAGAGAGAGAGAGAGAGAGAGAGAGAGAGAGAGAGAGAGAGAGAGAGAGAGATAAATAGGGCCCTTTCACCGTTCGAAGTGTTTTGGTATGTCACATGGAAGTTCTTTTCGTTGATCATTTCCTTTAATTCATGAATCCTAAATTCCTCTTGACTGCATGATGATCAACCCCATTTAAATGTCCTATCGGAATTCAATTTCCCATGAATATTTAATGAGGATATTACAGAAAGGAACTAACGCGCAAATGGACAATACTCTGAAATTAATCTCGATTCTGTCGGGCAGTGCACCATATATATATATATATATATATATATATATATATATATATATATATATATATATATATATATATATATATATATATATATATATATATATATATATATATATATATATATATATATATATATATATATATATATATATATATATATATATATATATATATATATATATATATATATATATATATATATATATATATATATATATATATATATATATATATATATATATATATATATATATATATATATATATATATATATATATATATATATATATATATATATATATATATATATATATATATATATATATATATATATATATATATATATATATATATATATATATATATATATATATATATATATATATATATATATATATATATATATATAAGTCGCTTTTATCGGCTACATATGTATTAATTTAGCCGAAATGATCTCTTTCTTGTTTGATACGCTGATAACGGACGACTGTAGAGAACTATTCTTATATTAAAGGCTTTATCCCGAGTCGCAGGAAATATTCCTTATATCCAAATCAAAGGTGATATTTTGTGGAAGAAAGCTTTTATCCGAAATACTTTTGAATCAGTTATTTGTTAACATAAATGTTTATAGGAAAGAAGTTTGGAGACATTAACCGACTTTCCACCAGAGAGACCTTGGTTTTAAATTGCTATGAAATTTTAAAGACCGCCAAGGAAAGGAAAACCTCAGGAAACAAATAAAAAGGAAAATAGGAAAGGATATTTGGAGGATGGAGATAATCACGGAAAGACACAAAGCCATTCAAGGATTCTGGCCTTGCAAGAAGAGCAATAGACGACATATCCTCTTGGTAATTTCAAGATTGAAGGATAAAAATGCATGCAATGCTGCCATTAATCTTTATTCCGATTCAACGAGCAAAGATATTTTTCGTTTTCTTCGTACCATGGACTCATTTCCGTTTCTGGAATGAAGAGTTTCCTATTTTGCTTTTTCCACAGGAATCTTAATGAGATTAAGACAATGCAAAATATTACTGGGATTACTATACTTTTTTATGTAGATATTAAATTTTCATTAAATTTTCCATATTTCCTAAGAGATATCCAAAAAATCTAAGAACAAAATATATGCGCCCAAATGGACCTCTCATAGTCGAACGAGTCTTCGACAAGTAATGATTTTAAAGACACGTGAAATTAACAGAGATCATTACAAACTAGTAAAAGTTATTGGGCGAAATATACATGAAATTTTCTTAAGTTGTCCATCATGTTATTAGATATAGCAGTACATGTAAGCGTGTAAAATATAGGTTAATGATACCTAAGTCAGTCAGAGTCCATCAGTACGTCTGAACCTGTGCTAAAATATTTCTCAAAAATCTATCTCCGGAATAAAAACATGTGGGCACCCAGAAACTTTCGAGAAGAATGCAAAACGTATCTTTTTAGGAACCTGGTAACATGCTGGCGGAGTTTTAACGGACTAGGTATATTCTTAATGACATATATTGTTGAGTATTTATTAGAAGCGGAAAGAAAACCTTCAAAATAAATATTTAAAAGAAAATGCCCTTGACTCTAAATGACTGTAAGTGGATGATTACAATTAAAGTTTGCCCATTGGCATGCTGAAATATATACTTCTTTGGAGGGAAGGAGTTCCAGTCATTTATCAAGTTCGAAAATATAATGACGCAGACCAAGATCAATCATTCCGTCTGTGTAGTTTTTAGATATTAATGAAGCAATGGAACAATATTCACTGAAGCAGATGATTATTTTTATGACGCAATGGGAAGCGGTTTACGGTCAGTCTTTGCGCTTAGTCTTGTTTTCGATGAGAAGTATTTTATGCTCTAACAACTACTTATGCTACTATTCACACACAGATATATATATATATATATATATATATATATATATATATATATATATATATATATATATATATATATATATATATATATATATATATTTTTTTTTTTTTTTTTTTTTTTTTTTTTTTTTTTTCAGAAATATAGAACTTTCATGTACTTGTTGCCATGACAACCTGAGCTTTCGAGATTTACACCGATGTCCGTGTTTTTGGAAGTTATGCTATTTTTTATTAAGTATACCTTAGTCTAGCCAAACCACTGAGCTGATTAACAGCTCTCCTAGGGCTGGCCCGAAGGATTAGATTTATTTTACGTGGCTAAGAACCAACTGGTTACCTAGCAACGGGACCTTCCGCTTATTGTGGAATCCGAACCACATTATAGCGAGAAATGAATTTCCATCACCAGAAATAAATTCCTCTAATTCTTCACTGGCCGGCCGGAGATTTTTTTTATATTAACCAAAAATTTGAACAAATTTTTAAACATCCATCCATATAATTTTTTAGTTATTTTTATTACATTAACTAAAAATTATAAAGATGGATGATTGAAAATTTGTTCAACTTTCCAAACCCAAAATATGCTACATAGATTATTTGCGTATCCGAAATGACAAGCTCTTTTAAACGGAAGGAGGGAAAAAGGATTTTTAATAAAATTTCAGTCCTTTTGGAGTGCTTCGAGAAGAATGTAATCGGGTTTCAAAAATGCAAAAATCGTAAACAAGTAAAATTTGCGCCGAAGTTTCTTCGGCGCAATTGAGTTTTCTGTACAGCGTATAATCAAAGCCCCCGAAAAAATTATCTATCTTTCGGTGGTCTCGGTATATTGCTGTATGAGCCGCGCCCACGAGACACTCAGCCGGCCGTGGTGGCCTGTGCTGTTGGGTTGCCAGAAACACGACCATGGCTGACTTTAACCGTAAATAAAATATAAACTACTGAGGCTAGAGGGCTGCAATTTGGTATGTTTGATGATTGAAAGGTGGATGAGTGGATGATCAACATATAAATTTGCAGCCCTCTGGCCTCAGTAATTTTAAGATCTGAGGGCGGGCAGAAAAAGCGCGGACAGAAAAAGTGTGGAGAGAATAAATTGCAGACGGACAGACAAAGCCGGCACAATATTTTTCTTTTACAGAAAACTAAAAAGAGAAGTAAATTACCATATGAATATTATTTTAGGGGAGTAAATAAAAAAAAAAAAAAATATATATATATATATATATATATATATATATATATATATATATATATATATATATATATATATAATTTTTTTTTTTTTACGATATTTCGTAGAAAATGAGGAATTTCTATGCATCCAACAATAGTGAAATTTACATTAAATAGTGTGTTCTCCACGTTTGTTCTCTCTCTCTCTCTCTCTCTCTCTCACACACACACACACACACTTATGATCTACGTAAGCACTTTAAATGTCTTTCTTACTCTCTTTACACATTCGCCTGCGGACATGCGCTCTTCTTTTTTTCTTTCCCCTTCCCTTTCTCATTCGTAAAATATTCTTCAGAAAGTAAAGAATTATCTTTTCCTCCTTATCAAAGTATGGGAAATTCTCCCACTTTCTTTCTTTAAAAATGCGTTTGGAACATACCAATGCCTAATGGATTCTTTTATTCTTTATTCTTCTTTATCTTCAATTACTATTATTATGATTATCGTTTAGCTGTTGTTATTACGAATAGCATTTTATTTATTAGCCTATTCTAATACCATTAACGATATGTGTTACACCGTTAACATCCTTATTCATTCAGAAAAACTGGAGAATTACTTAAATGTTCAAACTTATCTATGTCTTTTTCTTTTTGTTCTCAGGATGAAATTCAGTCTTATTTGAAAATTATGATGGTCGCTGATTTATTCATATATCCATTTATTTCATTCTCTTCTTGTCTTTGTAAATTTCCCGTTCAACTTAAACCAGGTAATTTCGGAATACATCCACACCAGACGTAAATACTAGAAATATAAATTGGTGCCAGTTCTTCACTCCATTGCCAAAGCTTTTTGCTGACTTCCTCAGACTCTCTAAAACTTCCTGCCGATATTGATGTTCTATAATGGTTGGCTAGAGCTCGCTCAGGGCGGAAATCGAAGGTACGTCAGCAATTCTAGGGTGAAAATAAATCGTAAAAGGTTTGCATTTTATTCAGAGACCATTAGATGGTCTTGGTTCGAATCTTATATTCTTAACTTTAGAGATCCGTGGAGATATAGCAGTGTATTATATATGGCATAAAATAAACATCAGTAGAGTATAATAATAATAATAATAATAATAATAATAATAATAATAATAATAATAATAATAATAATAATAATAATAATAGTAATAATAATAATAATAATAATAATGACATGAGTACTAGATAAAAAGGGATACGTTCGCGATCCCGTACAGTAAGCTACGTCATATTACAGTATATTAAAAAAAATTTCCTCCCTCAACAATTGCTTACATTTTAAAAATACATTCATTATTAGTCTATAGCACTTACTTTAACTCGAAAATTTCAGAGAAAATTTTGAAAAGCGAGCTGTTCGTGTCGAAAACATTAATTCTGCCTCTCTCTCTCTCTCTCTCTCTCTCTCTCTCTCTCTCTCTCTCTCTCTCTCTCTCTCTCTCTCTCTCTTATAGAATGTTAGACATACATACACATAAACACAATGGCTCTCGCCCGGTCAGATCAATAATTATAAGCAGCACTGAATTTTTTAAAGATTTTTATTTTTGATAACATCTATATAGTTTTAGAAACAAAAAAATAAAACAGCTGAAGATATAAATAGATTCTTCAGAAAATATTTGGGCCAAGATTTAGCAAGAAAACTATTTCTTTTAGATTTTTTGTTTCAATAAGACAGACAGACTGACGTGGATACAAGTGAAAACATTATTTCCTTTTTAATGATTTAGAGAATATAAGGACTATTATTACAGTGATCACTAACACCAATTCTAGGGACTTTCAGGCATACATGCTACACCATTTCAAAAATAATGTAACATAAATCCCCCAATTACACACGAATTTATACGGTTAAGCTAACTCAGTAGGAGCATCATCAATGTACATAAAATTTATCTTTATTTTAAAATGGCTTGCCTTTAAAGATTTTGACAAAAATATACTACAATAAACAAAAATGAAACGTTAGGCGTACCATAAAGAAAAACTGGACATTGAATAAAAAAAAATTAATGGTTTAAATAACATAAAAGATTTTATCCATAACAAGTGACTGCTGAGCATGAAAATATTTTTACAGTCACGGTAGTTTTTATTCAAACTGGACGGTTTTGAATACTTTCAGATCTGCATGTGAAGGGCGCCTGTTTTACGTGTTTGCCAGCGAAACGCGAAGGATCTTCTTCGTTAGCTTTAGCATTATCATGAATATGGGTTATGGTATCACCTTCCTGAGTCTATTTGTACGGAAGAGGAAGATAAGAAGGCGTATTGACTCATGACTGCTACATATTTGTATGCTAAGAAAAATCTGAGGCGTCACGAACGAAATTTATGCCTAGTGAGAATAACCATCAAGAAAATATAGTAAAATCCTTGGGTTTCCACTAAATGCAAAATGCGTTGTACTATGCAAAAGTTTAATTTAATTAATACAGTAATTTTGACAATGATTGATTTGAATATAAAGCACTATATAAAGACACAAGGCTTCATCTTTCATTTTTCAAGAAAAAATTTTTTAGACATTCGGAACAATAAAGAAATCAAAGGTAAGTAAACACGATCCCCCCCCAAAAAAAAAATTCAAACTAAGCATTTAGAATTAAATGGAAACGCTGAATTACCAGAAATGTGTTATTCTCGAACGAAATCATGCAAGGTAAAGCTAAACTAAAAACAAATATAAAAAAGAAATCAAATACACTTGAGAATCCTCCAGATGCAGCTGTTGCTATTCAAAGCAAGCAATCGTTGACCTTTCCGCCAGGAAACCTTTTCCTCCAAAGTTAAGGCGATTGCTGCAGCTTGACTGTTTTTAAACATTTACTCTCTCTCTCTCTCTCTCTCTCTCTCTCTCTCTCTCTCTCTCTCTCTCTCTCTCTCTCTCTCTCTCTCTCATATATATATATATATATGATATATATATATATATATATATATATATATATATATATATATATATATATATATATATATATATATATATATATATATATATATATATATATGCGAATGTTTGTAAGTTTGTGCGCGATAGAAATATGAACCACTTGACAGACCCAGACAAAATTTGGCACGTGGCCCCTACGTGAATCCAGGAAGGCTATAATTCAAAATAATACCCCCTACCCCAGTTACAGCCATCGAGCACGGACAAACTCAATGAAACTTTCGTTTTTACCAATTCCTTCAGGTTTTCCCTCAGGTGCTTTATCGGATAATGGTCGTTTTTTGCCTGAGCGCTCCAGGTTTTCTTCCAGGCGTTGTCAGGTGTATGATTAACCTGCAACAATAAATCCCCTATAACAATTTCTTATCAGAACTGACGTGAATTTTAATCGTAATTTATGATAATTATTAGTATAATTGTTAATTACCTCGATCAAATCAACACTGAAAACCTATATCAAAAATTTCTGCAAGTAGAGATACGCTTTCGATAATTTTTGTAAGTAGATATCCGCTTTCTTTATTAACCAAATCCAAGACAGAAGAAAATCCTTCCCCATCCGCATATGCGTAGTATCTACTAAATAGGCCCAACATGCAAGATTTACGGTATTTGCTTTTTTTTCGTTCAAATGCGATTTTCTTCATTATTTCGTTCGTTCCTTCTTCGTTTTTACCTTCTGAATTCGTTATAACAACTGCTTCGTAACATTACTGTGACGTGTTTCGTTATACACGGTTTAAATGAGGTCTGGAATTAATTTGCGGATTTGGCAACAACACTTCACTACATACTTGGTATTCACGATCGCCTTTGGTGGGGACGGGGTAGGTAGGGGATCGGGAGGGTAGGGGAGCCCTGTCATATGGATTTGCTCATGGTGGATTTGCGAGGAAGTAAGAGGAGGAAGAACGTTGGATTTGCAAGGAAGAAATGGGAGGAAGAAGGTTGGCTCTGTGGGGAAGGAGGAAGAGGAAGGAGGAAGAAGGCTGGTTAATCGAGGAAGAAGGAAATAATAATAATAATAATAATAATAATAATAATAATAATAATAATAATAA
The DNA here is from genome assembly GCA_039081455.1 of Macrobrachium rosenbergii. Classification (NCBI taxonomy): domain Eukaryota; kingdom Metazoa; phylum Arthropoda; class Malacostraca; order Decapoda; family Palaemonidae; genus Macrobrachium; species Macrobrachium rosenbergii. The sequence goes on from JANJGK010000018.1 coordinate 18,089,118, forward strand.
TAATAATAATAATAATACTATCATCATTAATTTCAACTTAATGCAGTTATAAGAAAACTGCAGTGTACAGTTATTGTATGTGTGAGATTCAAGACGACAGGTCTGGGTTTAACTGAATTATTTTTCGGAAGCCAAGTATACATTGAGGAATGCGGACGGAAAGGTGGTCACCGACCTGCGGATCCCATGTCACGCATTTGGGCAAGAATTTGTGTTTGTTAGATGACATATAAATGAGAATAATTTGCGTTACAATAAACCCACAAAAGTGGTTACATACATCGGCGGAAAGGCCGGACAATAATACGTATGGAGAGATATATAAAAATATAAAATAATAACAGGTAATACACATGACGTGATTAATGCAGAAATGAAGAGGCGCTTGACGCCTTTACAAGTCTTTACCATATGTAGGGGAGACGCCCACGGACTCGATGTTTTGGTGCAGACGCCCATTTGTTCCATCTCGGCGAAAGTACATTTGGCGTCTTGTAGTTTTTTGGGGGGCAGGCGACGGAACTTGGCATGAGTTGGGGGGCCCTTTGTAGTTATGTGGTGGAAGATGCTGTGCTTGGCCCCAGGCCCCGGCAACTGGCGGAGCTCTGGTTTAAAACCCTCCGGAAACTCCTGGAGGAGGGCAGCGTAATTGTTGGAGGCTGTGAAGCAGACGGCGGGCATCCCTGGTCTGGTGGAGAGTGGTCGGGAGTGGCAGGTTCCGTTGTCACGGAGGCATTGCCTGCCGACGTCGACCAGGAGTCCGTGGTGTCCCAGGAGGGGGAACTTGACCTCGGCGATGACGAAAGTCCAGTGGTACCTGCAGCCCAAGATGGAGATTGTGCAGGTCGTGGTTCCATAGCAGTGGATGAGGGTTCTGTTCACGGCTAACAGGGAGGGCGTGGAGTCAGCTGTCAGGGTGTAGTCCTCCTCCGACGGCGGGAACACCGACTGCACAGCCCCCGTGTCAACCAGTAGGCGCCACTTTGATATTTCGTCCCTGATGAAGAATCCTGCTGGTCGGGAGACGTTGTGTTTCGCGGCTACTGCTGTTACTTGAGGCTGCCCGTCTCGTTTTTTGTGAAGGAACAGCGGGATCTGCAGTTCCTGGTGCTGGGGCCGAATCTCCTGTGGAAGTAGCACCACGCCGGGTACGTCCACGCTCTCTGCTCCCTCGGCGGTGCCCTCCTCCTGTAGATCGCGTTTATGTTTTCTGGGTCGTCATCCTTCGTCGTCAGGCTACAGTCTGCAAGAGCAGCAGCGTGTTTGGAGGCTTTAGTGGCCTCATGGATTTTCTGTGCAACGTCAACCAGCTCGTCCATGGGAAGGGTGTCTGCGTCTTTAATTTGGCCCCTCACCTCCTGCGGAAGGCGCCGCAGGAATATTGCTTTTGTCAGGCTGATTTCCTTTCTGTGCCCATCTGCGTCGACGCCCGGCAGTGTTACCAGACCTCGCAGTTCGTCCCAGGCGTCCCTGGGTGATGCTTCCCCTAGGGGCTGGGTCAACAGGTCTAGTGCGCGCTGTGCTCTTTCGGGGACAGGCATGGAATATGCTTGTATCAGCTCATCTCGCAAGGCCGAGCACGTGACCTTGTCTGGCTGTGAGTCAAGCCGTGGGGAGATTTTGTTGGAGACCTCTTCAGGTAGCGTCGTCATGGTAACATCTGCCTTGGTCTTCTCATGTGATGCGCACCACGTGGAAGTGAGCATCAGCATGCAGAAACTAAGATACTGTGTTCTGGCGCGAAAATGGGGGGAGCTTCACCGTATTTGGTTTTGTGGGCGAAAGGGGCACGCAGACGATTTCCATGTTTTACAGATTCGCATTGTAATTCAGACTCTGCCATCTTTACTGTCACACACCAACACGCGAGTATGCGCAGTATTTAGTCCGCTAATGGTGTTAGAATTCGAGTGGTTGACGTGAGTCATAAATGGCGAGGGCCATAACCGTTTGAGATACCAAAATGTGCCCTTGCAGGGACGCTGTTATTAGTCCGTTAATAGCATGGGGTTCCTCTGAGGAAGGAACTTTCAGAGGCCTAGACTGTGTCGCCGTTTTGAGTCCGCTAAAGGCTCTCTGAAGGTGAATGCCGCCATATTTAGTCTGTTAATGGCTGGGCCAAAACCGCGTGTTTACCTGTCACTCCGGGGTCACCAGTTGTGAGATTCAAGATGACAGGTCTGGGTTTAACTGAATTATTTTTCGGAAGACAGGTATACATTGAGGAATGAGAAGGGAAAGGTGGTCACCAACCTGCGGATCCCATGTCACGCATTTGGGCAAGCATTTGTGTTTGTTAGGTGACATATAAATGAGAATAATTTGCGTTACAATAAACCTACAAAAGTGGTTACATACATCGGCGGAAAGGCCGCACAATAATACGTATGGAGATGTATATAAAAATATGAAATAATAACAGGTAATATACATGACGTGATTAATGCAAAATGAAGAGGCGCCTGACACCTTTACACATGACATGGCTAATAATAATGATGAGAATAATATCATCAGTTATTTCAATTCAATATATTTATAAGAAAACTGTACTGTTACTTGCATGGCATGACTAATAATAATAATAATAATAATAATAATAATAATAATAATAATAATAATAATAATAATAAATGATTTGATAATAGTGATACATTTGTTTTCACAATAAGTCAAAAAGTGAAGAATGTACACCCACCAAAGAAACCGATGTCACCTCGCCAAACCTTGCTGGGAGAGATCATGTCCTTCTTGCTCTGAACGGTAGCTGAAGTTACAACTACCAATGCATAGTTATGATGGTTCGAATGAGAGGAGGGAAATTACCAAATTCAGACAAAAAAAGTGCAATAATGATTGAAATATATTTCAAGGAGAGAGAGAGAGAGAGAGAGAGAGAGAGAAATTTTATTCTTTTAAGAAATGTAATCGTGTTTTATTTCGATATTAATTATCTTTTTTAAGCACCGAGCACGGGGGGGGGGGGGGGTAGGAGGATATTATGATAAGTAGGTTAAAGGTGATGGGCAATGGGGTGATGTTAATGTAGGGCTTGACGAGATTCGCTTATCAACATATTTGAAGTGGCGATATTAATACCTTTATTGATAACAGTTAATATCAATTATTCCAATTCGCCATGAAGACATAGATATGTATCATTATAGCATTACTTATATCATTATTTACCTTCTGAATAGTTTTGAGGGAAAGTGGGGTGACCTGGTTTTCCGATGAGGGAGTTTGCGACACAGCCATGGACGATGCGTATCCCAAAAGCCAGTAGCTGAGTAGTTTTGACGGCTGGGGATTTGCTGCCTCTGCGTAACTTTATTAGCTGGTAAACACGATTATCTATATTACGGCAATCGCCACCATATTGTTGTCTTCTTTAGTCTATATATTATATACTTACATATGGCATTTTTTTTTTTTTTGTAGAGATGGCGGCGGCAAACAAAGACAACTCTGTTGAGCATATAACTCAAAGAGGTCGGATCATTGGTGAGTGGGAGCATGGTGTTCCAACACGAGATATTGCCGTGAGCGTTGGAGTGTCAACTCGCACAGTCCAAAGGTGGATATTAAGATGGCGGGAAGAGGGAACATTGGCAAATAGACCTAGGAGAGGACGCCCACGAATAACAACACGACAAGAAGACGAACAAATCATTGCAGCATCCATACACGACCCCCTGAAAACCTCAGTAACTGTAACGCAAGAACTGCATCTCTCGTGCACTCCACAGACAACCAGACAGCGACTGAGGGAGCATGGGATCAGGTGCCATGTTCCGGCGGTCAAAGAGCAGTTAAAGGAATGGCATCGTGACACTCGTCTGGGCTTTGCTCTGCAACATGTTGTTTACAATATCGATGACCGGAAAAATGTAATCTTCAGTGATGAAACTTACTTTGCCTCGATAGTCCAGAACAATGCACGTCTGGCGACGCATCGGCACAAGATACGATGCTAGAAATATTCAGGAGAGAGCTAGGAGTGGGAGGTCGTCCTCGAAGTCGACCACGAGGTCGTCTTCGAAGTCGACCTCGAGGTCGTCCTCGAAGTCTACCTCGAGGTCGTCCTCGAAGACGACCTCGAAGGCGTCCTCGAAGTCGTCTTCGACGTCATCTTGAAGTCGACCTCGAGGTCGACCTCGAAGTCGACCTCGAGGTCGTGCTCGAAGTTGTCTTGGAAGCCGTCCTCGAGCTCGTCCCGGAAGCCGTCCTCGAGCTCGTCCTCGAAGCCGTCCTCGAGCTCGTCCTCGAAGACGTCCTCGAGCTCGTCCTCGAAGACGTCCTCGAGCTCGTCCTCGAAGACGTCCTCGAGGTCGTCCTCGAAGTCGTCCTCGAGCTCGTCCTCGAAGTGTTCCTCGAGCTCGTCCTCGAACTCATAATCGAAGTCGTCCTCGAAATCGACCTCGAGATCGTCCTCCAAGTCAACCTCGAGGTCGTCATTGATGTCGTCCTCGAAGTCTTCCACGAGCTCATACTCGAAGTCATCCTCGAGCTCGTCCTCTAAGTCGTCCTCGATGTCGTCCTCGAGGACGTCCAAAGTCGACCTCGAAGTCGTCCTCGAGCTCGTCCTCGATGTCGTCCTCGAAGTCTTCCTCGTAGCACTCCACGACCCCGATAATGCAACATCTTTATGAGATTTGATGGCTGAACCGATAAGATCACTAACTGGTATTCTAATGTTTAAGGGTTCGAGCCTTCGAGGGGGAGGGGTATTTTTCCAAAATCGTCATTGGCAAAAGTTATGGTGATTACGGATATCAGTTTCCCTAATTTGAGAGTAAAAACCGTCGAAATATGCTGCATCAAATATAACCAAAAAGTAGCTTCGTTCCTTGCAAACTGAACGGAGAACAGAACCATAATAGCAGATGGCCGAACTGTCCCAAATAGCCACAACTCGAGACAGTTATCAACAAAGTATGATTAATCTCAGGTGTTCTTAATCAGGGGTGCTCGCTCCTCTATGGGATGTAAGGCCGATTCCTAGGGGACCTTACAGACGAACAAAATAACGCCAGAAGCCAGGAAATACTCGTAAAAATTCTGGTAACACTTCAACAGAAGTTGTGTGACAAGGATATTTTTATTTCCTCGCTACTGATGTCATTTGGTTACTATCAGATATAGTAACCAAGTTTTCCCCCAGACACTTGCCCGTTCGTCTAGAAGGTGCCTAACGGGTGCGAGGATGAATACGAATAATTAAGACAAATATATATTTCTTTATATGCATATTGCTTTTTTTTCTCAAAACGAAAATAGTAATAACGCTAGCTTTGTGAATGAAAAACAAAACAAAAAAAATTATCAATACACATCACATCAATGTTGTTTCTTAACATTTCTTTAATATTTTTTTTCCTATTTTCCAATTCTGAGGGTGCGATAACGGATTGCTGATTTGGAAAGGGTGCACACTAAAGGGAGAGAGAGAGAGAGAGAGAGAGAGAGAGAGAGAGAGAGAGAGAGAGAGAGAGAGAGCGCCCTTTTATTCTTTTAATAAATGTAATCGCATATTGTTTTGAAAGTAATCACCCAGAAATTTCATGACCTTGTTTTATTTTAATTTCGTATCATATTTATAAGAAAAATCCATAAATATTGATGAAACTGGCTATTCATATCAATATTGTCCTAAACAGCCATTTAACTACGTCCTGGTAGTTGGAACGTAAGACATCTTTCAGGGCAAAAAGGGTATTCTCTCTCCAGCCAGGTCTGGCGAGGCGACATCGGTTTCTTTGGTGGGCGTACCACTAACGATGGTAGTCCATGAAAAGGAAAGTTATTGATGATTTGAGTCCTTCAAAAATTTTCCATGGAATGTCAGGTTAGTCAGCTATATATATATATATATATATATATATATATATATATATATATATATATATATATATATATATATATATATATGTATAATATATATATATATATATATATATTATACGAGTATATATATATATATATATATATATATATATATATATATATATATATATATATATATATATATTATATATATATATTATATATATACTGTATATGTATATATAATACACACACACACACACACACATATATATATATATATATATATATATATATATATATATATATATATATATATATATATATATAGTTGACCAACCTCGCATTGCCTGGGAAAATTTTGAAGGAATCAAATCATCAATAACTTTCCTTTTCATGGGCTAGCATCGTTAATGGTACACTTCTTCACTTTATGGCTTACTGTAAAAACAAATGTATCACTATTATTATTATTATTATTATTATTATTATTATTATTATTATTATTATTATTATTATTATTATCTAGTCATGTCATGCAAGTAACTGCACAGTTTTCTCATAACTATATTGAACTGAAATTACTGATGATATTATTATCATTATTATTATTAGCTATGTCATGCAATAACTACACTACAGTTTTCGTATAACTGTATTAAGTTGAAATTGCTGACGATATTATTATTATTATTATTATTATTATTATTATTATTATTATTATTATATATATGTGTGTGCGTGTGTGTGTGTGTGTTTGTATATACGTATGTATGTATGCGTGTTTGTGTGCATTTGTGTTAACCACAGGTTAGAAAATTCGTGCTAAAACGTGAGAGCCCAGTTTAAGATACGATTTTCTTGGTAATAATGGAGATAATAAGTAAGTGCGAAATAGGGATTTTTGTGAATAGATTCCCTTTCCCTTTGAATAAATGCTTGCTGTGTGCAGTTTTAATGATCATGTAATCAGTCTACGAAGTTCGTTGGTTTCTTCAATTACATTTCGTCAGTTATGTGGCATTTATACTTTGTGAACTAATTCCTGTTTTACTTCTATATGTTAACCGTTCTAAAACAGGATATTGGTTTTATTGGCTTATTGTGATAGTCAAGCTTTTGATACTGTCAGGCAATATGAAATATGATCCTCAAATGAAGGAAACGTTATGCAGTATTTGGTTTTCTACATTATGTCGAACTCCTACATTTTTCCAGTTTTCCATTCAACGTATTATGAACGAGCTGAAGATACTGAACAAGAAAACTAATTACTTTTTAAAAGAGTTATCAGAGATGATTAAGGAACTAACGATTCTCTTTACGGATAGTTTCTTTAATTTACTGTACGTTACATAATGCAGGAACAGTTGGCTAGTGACCAGAATAAATACATAATATAAAATAGAAGCGAAAGTAATGAACCAGAAAGTAAGGTTTTTATAATACGAGTATATATATGAGATATATGAAAGTTGTACATTTCCATTAAATATAAAGATAAACGCTTGAAAGTAATTTGCGACTGTTAAAGAATGAAGCTTCTAGATAACTGAAGTGAGATTAGCACGCAAAACAAAAAATTATGCTGCATAAAAAAGACGCCAGAGAGAGAGAGAGAGAGAGAGAGAGAGAGAGAGAGAGAGAGAGAGAGAGAGAGAGAGAGAGAGAGAGAGAGAGAGAGAGAATATAAACTAGAAACATGAATATTATTCGTAGACATACAGACATTTGAAGGCTTTTATTCTCTTCCTTAAGAAAAGCCCTTTTACTGATCCTTTCTCCACACAGAAAAGACTTTGGCCTTTTAGGAAGTCTGGCCAAGCGCCAAGAGAAAACTGCCTGTCTTCCAGATACATATCAAGTTCCAAAATATATATGGTTGGTGTTTTGTTCTTTCTATTTCCAAGAAGGCTCTCGAGCCATAAGTTGTGTTTTAGACACTGTTTGACATATATATTCCTTCCTTTATAAATCTCTCATTTCGAGGTAATGTTAAGGATTTTAATCGTGTTGTAATGACCTTCTTTAGTAGGCCAAGAGACATTTATTAACATGATTCTTGAACAGAACTCAGGACACTAACACATTTGGCGCATTTCTCCTGACAGTGTTGTGTACCCCAGTCATGAACTCAAATGATAGAAGGGGTAAAAAATAAGCGTATGGATAAAGGAATGCAGTCATACGAAAATATTTTTTCTTGCATTTGAAGATACAGACACAAGCACATGCACAAACACACACACACACATATATCTATATATATGCGTGTGTGTGTGCGTGTATATATATATATATATATATATATATATATATATATATATATATATATATATATATATATATATATATATATATATATATATATATATATGCGTGTATGTATGTATGTATGTGTGTATATACATGTGAATGTTTGTTTCCAAGTGGAAAAGTATGTGTGAAAATGTTTACAGTCTTTCCTCTTTCCATTCGTAAAAATTTCGTAGAAATTCTGACAATTTTCAACGTCCTTACTTTTTCACAGCAAAGAAACTCCACTGACTAAAAGTTACTCATTTTTAAATGAGTTCCCTAAGATTTCAGTACTTAGAACGAGGGGACACACAAAAATTCAGTGAATAATAAAAGATAGCACTTAGGAAGCCACTGAAAATATCTAATAACAATAGAAGCAAAAAAAAAGTAAACACATTTATTTTCTTACGTTTCTTTGTTCTCAGGAGATGCATGCAGGCGCGGGATAGGTCTCAGTTAAGCTTTACCATTTTCAGGGGTGCCTACGACCCAAAAATTCTGCCTCTCTCTGAGTGAGTAGAGCTCTGTTCTTAAGAGAGGAGGAACGAGATTCGATTAAGATGACGGCCGTGTTTTTCCAAGGATGCAAGTGGTCACATTCGCCATTCGTTCAGGAGGGTTTTAACAAAAGCGGAAGTGCTAAATTTAGAGGCTGGGGAAATTCAGAATTTCTCTCTCTCTCTCTCTCTCTCTCTCTATCTCTCTCTCTCATATATATATATATATATATATATATATATATATATATATATATATATATATATATATATATATATATATATATATATATATAATATATATATATATATATATATATATATATATATATATTATATATACAAGTACTAATTCCAGTTATAAAATTTGTTTATGATATCAAAATAAATCACTCTTTCATATGACCTATTCAGAACAATAAAAATAGGGCATGTGTTAAATTTTGGCTTTTTCTCTTTTAATATGACTGCGATCTTACGCCGTAAACGCATTGTCAAAATACGTCACCATTTTTGGCTCGAATTTCCACTATCCAATCAGTATGCAGCGATGAAACGCCGAGAAAATTCGGGTATTTTTGTCATGATCGCGTACAAACGTTATGAAATAGTTGAACCAGGAAATGCCGCAGTCAGAATTGATTTTCTCTCTCATTTGTAGAAAGTCTGAATATCCATTATTTATTTTGATGATTTATTTGCCTTCATTGTCAGTTAACATCGTTTGGATTAATTTAATGTGATTGAAAGTGATTGATGGTATTACTCATATTATGACTTATCACCCATAATAATAATAATAATAATAATAATAATAATAATAATAATAATAATAGTAATAATAATTATTATTATTATTATTATTATTATTATTATTATTATGACGTAAATAATCATATAAACATACATACGAACATCTCCCCATGAGGCGCTCGCTCACACACACACACACACACACACACATATATACATATATATATATATATATATATATATATATATATATATATATATATATATATATATATATATATATATACATATATATATATATATATATATATATATATATTTATATATATATATATATATATATATATATATTATGTGTGGGCTTTGGCTAATGAGTTTTTTAATTAATTATTGTAATTTATGTAGCCCTGCTCCACTGAAGACACACATAAACTGTCAATTGAAACTAAAAGTTACCCCCAAAAGACAGACAATTACTTAATTGGATTAGGTCACCAGTCGGAACTAAGTAGTGAATAACTGGATTAATTCTGTAACAAATAAATTACATCAAACCCCTTCATTACCCACCTAGTCCCAACAAAGAAAAATGTACTGTGATAGCGAGGGGGAATTACATGAACCACTTAGTCGACGTCGGACACAGTTAATTTTCCCTGCTTCAGTGAAGAATAACGCAACGGTCTTCTTACTCTAGCGGCTACCGTACGCAAGTTTAGTATTGGTAAAAGCTATTCTTCTTCCAACCAATGGGGCTCAAGATCCAAGGCTTGCCTGCATTTACTTACACTTGACTTTCCCTAATTCCTACTTTCTGCACGAGAATCGCTTATGCAATATCACTAGGCAATGTTCATTATTCATAAACTAGACTTTATAAAAGATTTACTGTTTACTTAGGCCGCCTGTGCACTGCAACTGACGATCGGAATTCTTAAACAACGCTTATCGTCGATTCACTAATAATAAAAAAAAAACAGACACGAGGAAGACAAAGGACAAAATTAGCCTGAGCATGACGCATGCTCTACATCTGAAGGTTGGTCTTTCTCTGGTTTTCGTGGGTCAGGTCAGGGTGCTGTTGCTCCCATCAGCAACGCTTGTATGTACCCTCCAGCAGTCTGAAAATTTGACAAAACATTGCCGAATGCATAGAACAGGGGAAAAAGGAAGCTTAAGACCACCTTCACTAAAGGCGACTTGGTAAAAACCCTCCCTGTGGGTTAGGCCCCTAATGCTAACCTATCCACTACTAAAGGACGTTACTTTTTTTGAAAACACAATCTACCTCCCTGCCCGCATTCTTCTAATTTCGACAGAGACGCTGTCCTGTCTTTGTTAGAATAATTACTATACTAAAATAATGCAGATGGGGCGAATCATATGCTAGAATTTCTAGGTGGCAGATGCAGTGGCTTTTAAAAACTGGGCTACTTGACATATGTATAGATGATGGTATTCCATAAGTCCGAGAAAGGACAATAGCTGTTGGAACTAAGTTGTGAGAAAAGAAGACAGGGAGTAAGTGTAGTATGGATAAAGTTAAGAACAGAAATGACATCATTCATAAGTGTGTAAAGCAAGATACGGATCTGGAAATGTGCATAAGACCTGGAGGAATCCTAAAGTGTCTCTGCCAACGTTGCAATTTAAAAACAGATTATTCAGCAAACACAGCGAATGAAAGTAAGATGACAAAGGTTACACACACACGCACACACAGACACACACGCACACAGACATATATATATATATAATATATATATATGTGTGTGTGTGTGTGTATGTGTGTGTGTAACATTTCTTACTACACGCACTTTATGACTGATGTCATTTCTATTCATAGCTTTATCCATACTGCACTGACTCCCTGTCTTCTTTTCTCACGACTTAGTTCCAACAGCTATTGTCCTTTCTCGGATTTATAGAACCCCATCATCTATACATATGTCAGGTAGCCCAGTTTTCAAAAGCCAGTACATCTGCCACCTAGAAATTCTAGAATATATATGTGTAAATATATGCATATATATATATATATATATATATATATATATATATATATATATATATGTGTGTGTGTGTGTGTGTGTGTGTATGTGGGTGTGTGTGTGTGTGTGTGTGTGTGTGTGTGTGTGTGTGTGTGTGTGTGTGTGTGTGGAAGTGATTTTGACATGTAGTGTTAGAATGGAAGGAGGTGAACGTCATAAAAACGTTGAAGCAGTGCAGTTCAAGGTATGTGCAAAAGATTTTGAAGAGACTCGTAGCTTCTAAGTGAACCAAGGTAAATAATTATGAAGAGATAGTTGAACAACTCTCCCGTATAGATGTTTTTGAATGCTTAATAAGGAAAAAAAAAAACAATTATATCAGTTGATCTGAACTGTTTGTTCAGTATATATGAAGCGAGGATTTGGGTATTGAAAACGCAGAAGTACAAAGAAGTGTTAGTAAAGTTTATTTAAATAAAATTATGGATTACGGAAAAAGACTAAAGAGTATCAGGTGTGAGAAAAGGTTTTGCAACTCATAAGGTATTATAAGGAATGATGAAAATACGCCCGTTGATTAGATTACAAGCAAAATGCACTGAAAAAGAGTACTTTATCTTCCAGGAATAACGAGAAATGAGTGACGCCTAGTTTACACAGGTGCTGGATGTGTTACTTATGAGCCTTCCTGGTAGATGTATGAAGAGGATAATTTGTGGGTTATTTTCAGCATAGAAGATTATCAGTTAAATTATTAATATTGCATGAATGATTGGTTGTCTTTCTTCAGTTTCCAGCCTCTCACTGTTATAGTATATTTTACCTTTCCTTATCAGAGTCATCTCTTCTTATGCTGTCTTGACAACATGATTTGAAATTTTTGGAAGGAGACTGTCCCTTAGCTTCGTCTTGCTGAATATTACAATTGTTTTGGCAAAGAATGCTTTTCTTATGACGTATAAGATACGTTTCTTCAGAACAGAAGGACAGAATAACTATCTGAAGGGGTTTTATTGACAGAATATATCATGACAACACTTTCGCATCTCTGATGCGGAATAAAAAGTAAATAGAAATGATGTGATAAGTCGTTTATACAGTCCTGGTCTAGAAGTGGTGACGTTATTGTAAGTGTGCTGGTAGGTCAACCCGTCTTTTCAAAGGTGATGAAGTTACATCATGGATGGGAGGCATCATTGCAACCAATCTGGCAGTTGCTTAGATGTCCTTCTGGGAAAACCGACCTTGGTAAAACCTATGATAAGTGTCTCTCTGGCTCTTTTTGTTACGGTCCATCTATGCAGTAGTGGGAAGGACGAAGTACCTACTCGTAGGGAGGAATGTGAGAATACTCGGGGGTAATGTTAATTATTTCCGGAATATTGCAATCACTCCCGAGTGGTGCAGTGACCTTATATATATATATATATATATATATATATATATATATATATATATATATATATATATATATATATATATATATATATATATATATATATATATATATATATATATATAGATTGCTTTATTTATACACACACACACACACATATATATGTATATATATATACACACACACAGGAAAAGGAAGCTGAACCATCACTCCTTCCATTTCATTTCTCAACGGAGTGTAAAATTTTTGGGGTTGCAAAGGTACATTTTACTTGAGAGTTATATGTTGATAAAAATATGTTACTCTTAACAGCATTAGACACAATGTTTACAGAAAAGATTTGGCTAAAAACCCCAGCTCTATTTATGAGCAGGTGGGCCTTAAAACGACATTATATCACGCTTAGTGTAAAATAGGAGATAAATTTATCTCGAAAATGAGCCGGTGGTAGTACAGCAGAAGCGATTATTTTAAAGTTTATCGCACCTGCTAAACGTTTTTAAAATCTTGACCATCCAAGGGACTCTAAAGACCTACATAAAATAACTCTTTCTCATGTTTATTGAATACATTTGAGAAAGTGGAGCGACTTTAATTTATGGTAACATTTATACATGAACTATTATTATATTATTCTAATTATCCATTGGAGGGGTGGGTAGAGCTCTCGACTAGCACGCTGTTGGCCCAGCGTTCGACTCTCCGACCGGCCAATGAAGAATTTGAGGAATTTATTTCCGATTCGGATTCCACGGTAAGCTGTAGGTCCTGTTGCTAGGTAACCAGTTGGTTCTTAGCCACGTAAAATAAATTTAATCCATCGGGCCAGCCCTAGGGGAGCTGTTAATCAGCTCAGTGGTCTGGTTAAACTAAGATATACTTAACTTTCTCTAATTATTATATGTAGTTTTGAATGTGTAATTTCCTTAGATTTAATCCCAACATAAGCACTGATTACTATAGAATTTTATATACATTTCGTAAAGGGCTTTGTTCGTACTAGCCATGAATTTCAAATGCAACACGTATAATGATAAAATCCTCCAAAACACATATTAAATTGTATAAACATTCATTTGATTTATGACCAAACCAACCTAATCCTATCAAATATCTGTTTATGGTGTGGTAAACTGATGAGAATGATTATTAGTTATTTACAATAAAATATATTCAAACGAATATGCAAACTGCCACACATAACATGAAATATACAGCCACTCATGCAAAGGGAATACAGCTTACCTACTAAACCCTTACAGAAAAAAATCTTAAGTGTAAGCAATAGGAGAACTTCAGACAACAATTTAGATCATGTGAAATATTCCTTAACATAAAACTATCAACCTATTCTTTGATTAATTTTTACTTGAACCACTCTTGAGAAGAGACCTTCGTTGCGAAAATTCTTAGTTACATATAATTCATTATTTTAGGTCACGAATGTTTAAATGTAAAAAACCTGTTATAGTAACATTTGCCCATTGCGAAAATTTCTTTTTGAACCTCGTATGTTATCCCCTTTAACAAACCTAGTTTGTGTGTCTAAACTTCCTGTTTACCAAGATAAGTTCCAATTTCTGTGAGGAAAAGTACCTCTGCTACTGTACGTCATTTGTTGTGATAAACATTAATGAAGCCAATAACTGATATCTTAGAATGGAGTCTTCGTTTTGACAGCCTTGCTTTTTAGTGCCCTTTGCCGACAAACTTGGATTTGCTGCTTTCATGATTTAACTTAACGTTCACAGCTAATCTGATTATCAAAAATATATTTATCAAAGTTCAATCTAAAATAATCCTCTTATTTGTTTCGCGTATATCCTGGCAGGCCAATCGTATTATTAATATAAACCTCTACGTTTCGATGTCAGTCTGAAGCAAATATGATAAAATCACACGGACCCATTTTCTTTCTCTTTTTTTTTTACTTTTTAAAGGAAGTGCTGGTTGGACAATATTCATAATACACAGCAGGTATACCAGCCCTAATATCTACCTCTTTTTTACCACCCAAGTAAAAGAGCATGCAATTTCTGTAAATAAAGCACCAGAAACCTGAAGGCGATGATAAATTTGTGATAATATATCTTATACATTAGTGAGATTTGCCTGTACAGAGGGATATTGCACGTTTACCACTGTTGCTGGTTACCATGAAATTTATATGGTTTAAGTTACCACTTACCAGTTTCAGGAAATGATGTAGCTTTTAGTTTCCTGAACCAAGATAAGTTCAATCACTAGTATACCGCAATACATATCAAAACTTCAAATGCCATTAATATATATATGTTCTTTTAGTGAACATAAGTATCTGTGCTTTATAATATTTTATTTTCTAAAGTTCATCAAACAACTTTGATGGTAAATAACAGCGAATTTAGCTAATAGAATTCAATTAAAATATGTGTGTAGTATAACCAAAGATAGTAATAAAAATATAACACTTTTTAAATTTACCAATAATTAACATATCTATTTGAACTGATGACCGAGAGTCTTTTTAATATTAAGTTTCGATAAAAAATCTCTCTCACTCTTGGTCTTACGGAATACAAAATAATATACAGAATACCTCTGGTTTATATTCATATCTTTTTTCATGTTTATATTTTTTATTTAAAACATCGTAAGTTGAAAACAACATAGAAATATGTGCTGCATATAAATAATGCCGCCCTTTTTATTTACCTTAATCTAATTTCCAGTTTTGGAAACGCGTGAAGTAAGGGCTATTCGTCCGCGACAGGCCAAAGGGTTTTTTCATGTATATTTTTTATGGGAGACTTGAATTTCAATTGCGTCCGTATTCAGAAAGGTTTAAACTTTAAGTATAATTTATTACGAACCCAGGTAAATACATTGTTCTTTTGTGCAAGATAAGTTTAATATTTTCCTCATTGTGAATTTAGAGGAATCTTTTATATTATCATATCAGGTGAGTTAGCACGACAGACTCTGTCATTTGAATTATAATATGTGTATTCTACAAGAAAACGAAAATGTACATACTATAGTTTTCATTAAAAGTAAAGGTGTAAACATTGCGTGAAGAAAAAAAAATACCATAAAATTAAATCTAGAATATTTAATTTTAATTTTATCTAAAATATTATTCCTCTTATGTCGCTAACGTGAAGATTTCATGACTTGGATATATTGATAAAGATGCAATATCTGGAAAATCACTCGACTGACTTTTGTTTTAACTCTTCTGAAAATTTCTAGGTGTGCAACTTTCATGAATGTGAAGTTCCTGTTAGAAGCGGAAAATTCTTTGAGAAGTATTCCAGCTTATGAAATTTGTCTATACTTTTCTGAACTTTGCAGTAAATGTACCTAAACGCATTGGAAGAAGGTAGGGGCCCCACCACGTGTACGTGGAGATGGCTGAACTATCGTCTTAGGGGGAGGGAATTCTCCAATGCTTGACTCTCGTATCACTTTGCACTGTTTTACCCAATTTTTTTACGTCTATTTGCTCAGGCACCACATGCATTTTTCCGTTACCAGTTTGGCTGTAGTTATGGCGGTACGTGGACGAGTTGGAACAGTCTTTTCTAGAACTCTTGGCAATTGTGGGCGCGAGTGTTTTGTGCTGAACAGTGGCACCGAAAGAAGGAGCATCTTTCATTTCAGGTTCGATAAAGAAGTGCGATGGTCATATGTTTCGGGATCTTGTTGCTGGGTGTCGGCAAGTTTTTCTCAGTTTATTCGTAGATGAACCCCGTTGATAACTAGTCTTGATAACGCTTCTACTACAGGGTATTTCCCAACAGCTGGTGTTTTTAACGCGAGTAGTATGCATCCTGATTTTGAGTTAGGGCGTGGATGTGTAAAGATGGTGAAAAGCATACCCTTCAGTAGGTATCAGAAGTGTACGGTTGCTAGATGTACTGCGAGATGATCTCTATTTAATGCACTGTAATTTATGTTTTTCTCTGTATCCATCAATTTCAGACTGGAGAAACTGAGGGGTTTCGTGGCACCGGTGGTATTGTGCTCTATGACAGAGCCATCATGATGTTGCTTGCGTCGGTGGTAATTGTGAGGCAGGCCGGGGGGTTAGGACAGGTCCGGGGATAGGAAATGTCAGCTTCGTGGCACCTTGTTCCGCGGGTCCCAGTGTGAGTTTCTTAAGGCTGAGGGTATCGTGGAGTAGGGCCATGGTTTTATTGATGCTCGGAAGAAATCTGTGGCAGTAATTTACCATTCCCGTAAATTCCTGGAGTTCTTTTGTGGTTTTAGGGGTCAGATATTCCCTGACAGCTGACAGATTGTGGTATCGAGGTTGTACATCGATCTCGAAAACGTGACGGTCCGGAACTCAACGGAAGCCCCAAAAGCTCTTTTCTTGGGACGGATGATTAGGCCGTTGCTGCGTAGAAGGGTAGTAAAGCCGTGGCGCGTTGTTGTTGTTCTGGAGAATATGAGTACGACGTCGACAGAGCAGACGCAGAGAGGTAGTTGTCCAGGATGTTATCCAGCAGCCTCTGGAATGCAGCCCCTGAATTCCGAAGGCTGAATGTCGAGTAACCGACATTCGGAGTATGAATGTAAGGGCGGTGAAAATGTGAGTGGTTGGCGAGGTACAATGATGTTAAAGCATGTATGGATGAGGGGAAAGATTCCAAAGTAATTAGTGAGAGAAATAACTTTTCCCATGTGCTGTAGAAGGATAAATAAAAATATAAAATTGTAAGGGCATAATTTCACTAAGCTCGTCATGAAGGTGTATGGCAAGATTATGATAAAAAAAAAAAAAAAAAAACAGATAACATTATTTGACTTAGGGAGATCATTATAAGTTTACACATGGGAAACGGCGCATGGATGAAGTGCTTGCTATGAAACCGTAATGAGAGGTACTTTAATATAAAAGGAGAAAGCAAGACATAGCATAAATAGACCGAAAAGAAGCATAAGGAAAGAGTCGCTAGAGAGACAAAAAAGGGAGTCTTAAGGACATATGATATAAACGATAAGCTTGTGAGGGCTGTACAGATTTTCACGATCGAAGTGAAGCTTGTGTTAGCATGTATAGGGATAAGTAATTGATTTAGCGTAAGAAAGATGTGTTATATGTTGTTTATATATGGAATGATGCAAAATATCATAGAAATGGGAGGAAGTGTTTATGGAAAATTATGGGAAAAATGGGCCTTCAGGGTGTCCATATACCCATAAAGACCTTGAGCAAACTACCTTAAAACTTAAGGATGCTGTATAGTCATTTAGCGTCAAGCAGTTTACCATAAGGATCGGGCCCTATTTTAAAATAGTCAGGTGAACAGTTCGGGAAAAAAAACAATAAAAATGGAAAAATAACTCTGTAATCTCACAGAAAAACGACACTGACTACAAGAAGAGTATGATCTTTGGAAAAAGATTCATCAAGCGGGCACTAAAATAATGAAAAGAGGCATACATTAACAGAAAAATACTATATCGTACTTCTTCGTTAGGGAATATTATATATATATATATATATATATATATATATATATATATATATATATATATGTATGTATGTATGTATGTATGTATGTATGTATGTATGTATGTATGTATATATATATATATATATATATATATATATATATATATATGATATATATATATATATATGTATGTATGTATATATATATATATATATATATATATATATATATATATATATATATATATATATATATATATATATATATGCCAACATATCGTGTAACATCGAATCCACTATACTTTGAGAAAAATTTACAACATATGGAATTAAAATTCACGAACGCAGCTCATCCAGTGGGGACTGTAACCTGGGTCTTAGACAGAGATGAAACGATAAATAGTTGATTTTGAATTACAATTCGTTATGGGTGCAGGTTTATCCCAGGGTATAGTCAATTCGACTTTAAACGATACTGTATAGCCTAATATTTTTTTCGACTATAAAATCGTCACATGTGCATAACTAAAGATATATCATGCACACACACAGTGTGCGGATGCTTGCACGTGTGTGTATGCATATGAGTACGTTGCTCAGCTCAGTGGTCTGGTAAAACTAAGGTATAGTTAACTTTCTACTTGTACTGAGTTTACGGATTCCTCTGAAATATTTCAGTCTAAATATTCAAGCATTAAAGTAAATATTAAGATTTTTTTATGAATATAGACGTACGTACATCTATTTGACATTTGCTAAAGGATATTTACTTCACACCAGGACGTGGAGCGCGCCATACTTAATCTATAGTTCCCTCTTCTAAAAATAATTAATCGGCGATCATTCATCATCTGTGTTAGACATCGGGAAAGAAATAATTTTTTCTTAATTTTTATAAACTCTGGTCGTCGTATGACTCATTTATCATCCGGATGGATTGTCACTAAGATTAATGAATGGTGTGATTACCCCATTTGATGGATTATTTTCAGATGGAATAGAGGCCTTGATTTTGTTGTTTTCTCTCTCTCTCTCTCTCTCTCTCTCTCTCTCTCTCTCTCTCTCTCTCTCTCTCTCCTAAAGACCACTCTCACCCAGAAAAGCGAAGGTAAATTTTTGTTTATAGAGGATCCTTGAATGCGCAAATGTTCGTATGTCCCTTTGAGCGAGCTATATATTGTAATAAGCTAAATGACAACGACCTCCATAAAGATTCTGAACCGAAACTTGTAAAATAAAACTTAAGTTTTAGCAAGCATAGACATGAAGAAACGTTTGGAATCGGCAAAAATAATTACACACGCTCCTTGATCATCTGAGCCACCAATAACAAAATTACTATGCAAAATTATACAGAGCAAGCCAACTTTCTAATCGTAGGCGAAACGCTTCGTTAAAACGAACACGGTCTTTTCCCTTTCTCCTGAGAATTATTTTCCTCTCTCTCTCCTTCATTCTCCCCCACCCCCATCTCTCTCTCTCTCTCTCTCTCCTCTCTCTCTCTCTCTCTCTCTCTGTGGTTACACATTAACATTTCTATTAAAGCAAGGGTTTAATAAAATAAATGCACTTTCTACTAAAGCAAAGCTGTAATAAAATAAACGTACATTTCTACTAAAGCAAAACTTTAATAAAACAAATGTACATTTCTATTAAAGCAAAACTTTAATAAAATAAATGCACATTTCTACTAAAGCAAAGCTTTAATAAAATAAATGTACATT
>JANJGK010000018.1:18116548-18119048 GCA_039081455.1 Macrobrachium rosenbergii
TCACAGAATAGGAGAATGAAGTAGGGTATTGGGAGTTGAACAGAAGACTGGGGACAGACTTGAACTGTCTATGGAAGTTAACGTGACAGAGATATATGGCTTTATTTACCTTCCTCTTCCAAATGAAAGTGGTCTCTTGATGCTGAATGATAATTAAAGTAATTTAAACTCTTTCGGGAGACATTGAACTCAATGTCTACCAATAAACAACAATACCACCAACAACAACAGTATTTACATGTTTAAAAAATTCTGTTGAAAGCATAAACAACTGTGACCATATGCCATTGGAAAAAGCGCCGGAAGCAACTGGTCGACAAGGTGGGGCCGGGACACCTTGTAAAAAAAAAAAGAAAAAAAAAATCCGCCAGGTTTGCCACAACAACTGGGGGGGGAGGACAGTCAGAATGGGTTTAGATATAAAACACTCGGATGGAAAAGATTAGGTAGAGACGAAGGCACTTTCCTGATAATCCACCAAGCAACTTTTGCTTTCTCATCAGCCTGTCCTACACACTTTTCAGAAAACCAGGAAGTGAACGAAAAAGAGGATAAATGCTTGATTGTACCCTCAGGCAAGGGAACTCAAAACCCAAGACCATGGAAGGCCACGGTACAATGGCTATGGCACAAATAAAAAAAATAGAAAAATCCCATTCCCAATACGTGATGGTTTGTCTAATAGAGTGCGCAAAAGTTTTATTAGAAGACCTGATGAATATTCTGGTTCATCAAGTATATTTTATTTTGTCGTGTACGATATTAACATTGCAATGCCATTTTCTAATCTTATAACTATCATCATCAACAAACACCACTATGGATGTCATGTGTATTATCAATGACGGCTTTATGGAATTTGATCTTTTAGTTATTAAGAGTTCATGTTCCAAAGTTTAAAACACACTCACCCAAATACAAAACCGCATATCATGGATATTAAGTAATGTTGGGAAAGATCTGTATTTGTACGCTGGGATATGTCGTCCTTCTGGCACAGAGTATTGAATTATGTGATAATGGAGACATGCAGCTTCATAAATAATTGGAACATGAAGCCACAAAACACCTTATACCTCAAAGTTTTCTCATATTAAGGGATGAATGTAGGAATTTCACGATAATTTACCCAAGTCTCTGTGCATATCGTTGAGACAAGATATTCTCGTAACACAGAGCTAATTCAAAATCTAATCAACAGCATGATGAAAATCAAGTTATAATCGTAATGCCCCTATAAAATGAAAAATGGATCATCTGTAGAGTTCTCTGAGATTGAATACTTTCTTCCACCACCGTCCTTTTGAGATTACTTTGTAAAACTGATAAAAGGGATTATTATGACTGATGCAAAAATTCTTCTCTCGGGTACTACACACAGAAAATTGTTTTCAAAGAAGTCTTACATAAACTTCTTCAATCTGTTTTTCTCTAAAATTAAAACTTGACAATTCTTGTCTTTCACTTAAATTACTTGAATTTTTACATAAAAGCGAATAATAACCAGCTCCTAGAATTTTCTCACTTAATATATGCACTAAAAAAGAAGATAATATATTCTTCATATTTGCACACTTCTAAATTTAGTTTTCTCACAATAGGGCATATTCTTGCCTTAATAACACTCATCTTGTATGTTTTTCTTGGTAAAAATCTCCTCTCTGTCACATACACAATGCATCTTTTTGTGACATCGTAGACATATGCGATAATGAAGTTATGAAAGTTTCCAGCATTGAATGAATCACGAATTTCTTTTCATATGACTGTCTACCATTATCATCGTGACTTGGAATTATCAATTGTCTTTTTAATCCTGTATGAATTATTATTTTCAAATTATTACTCGTGTCTTGATCTCCTTCACATATATTGTCCAATGAGTGTCAGATGTTCTTTTTTTTCACAGCTCCAAATTTTATACTGTTATGAACATGAAATTTTGAGAATTAATACACGTTTTCAGAAATTGCTACTACTCAGTTTCGATTATCAAGTCTATCGGAATTTATGAGTTTTTGTCCGTAAGAGTTTATGAGTTCCTGAAACTTGAAAACAGCCGCCCAAAATCTTAATGTGCTGTCCGGTGTAAGCAAATATCTGCTTGTTAATATATCTTTATGATTAAAAAAAAAAAAAAACTTAAACGCAGGAATTGGCATATTATAAGTTGAAGCAGATGAAGATCCTCGCCAAAAATAAGGGCACACGCGCAGAGTTGAATAAATCTAAGTCATTCTTTTATTAAAGTATTGCGGGATTTGAAAAAAAGAATGAAAGTACTATAAAGGAAAAAAAAGTTGCGTCTCTTATTTCTAAGATTCATATTTCCGCCTGAATTTTTTCTTAATGTTCCCATTTCTGGAAAGGCAATTTCTTTTCCCTTCTCTTCTTACTCCTTGATTTCCCTACGGTGCTAAAATTTTATGGAAGTAATGTCAATAAAAGATTTCATGAAAATTTTAAGCGGAATGAAATTACTCTGGGACCAAAAGAAGAT
>JANJGK010000018.1:18121548-18126548 GCA_039081455.1 Macrobrachium rosenbergii
CAGCCATACACTACTCAGCTAACCACGCATAGCCAAAATATTTCTCACTGCCTTTTACAAATCAGCTCAGCAACATTGCCTCCATTTAAACCAATCCATGATGTTTTTACAAAAATCTGGGGATTATACTCTTTCAGTTTTATAATATTTGTACGGAAAATATGTCTATTTGAGTACGGGTAACTCATTCCAAGTTCTAAATTTCATTATAGACTTCAAATTCACTTTGGAGAAACATATCCTATTCACCTACCCTTAAACTGCACAAAAACATTGCATTTTTAGAACCCCTTCAAGGTTTTTGTAGACACGGCTGCCCTGAATGAACGCTTTAAATATTTCTTTCTCCTATGATTTGAAAATTATTTCCTGTTTGGTCTTCGACAGCTGACTCGAATCTTAAACTGTTGAATGCAAGCATTGCTTTCATAACTTGTTTAATTTCAGAGCTTATTCTTAAACCCGGGCACCGTGGTTCAAGGTTCAATTTACATGTTTTACAAATATATTAATCCTGACTATAATTTCGTTCACGCCTTCAAAGACTACACGATTTACCACGCAGTACTGGACATTTATTTCACTCTAGCACTCGGGCCTTGTCGTTTGTGAGGCTCAGCGCCACAAAGTATTGTTCCAGCACTGACCAAATTCTAGAACGCTCTTCCTCATGCTGTTGAATCACTGGAATATGATAAGTTCAAAGTGGGTGTGAATACAGTTTCACTGAGCAGGCTTAATTAAGTCTCTCTTCATAATTGAAGTTTTTTTTTTATTTCCATTTTCTCTAAAATAGATTACTTTTTCCTTCCTTGTTTCTTCTCTTGTGCAGTGTTGCATCTTTACTAATAATAATAATAATAATAATAATAATAATAATAATAATAATAATAATAATAACATGGCAATGGCTACAAAGGGGAAAACTCAAGAAGGAAACAGAAGGAATGCTAACAGCGGCACAAGGTCAGGCCCTAAGAACTACAGTAGATATGGCCACAGAACAATAGATGGAAATAACATCTCACCCATATGCAGGAAGTGCAATATGAAAGACGAGACCATATACCACATTTCAAGCGAATGTCCGGCGCTTGCACAGAAACAGTACAAAAAGAGGCATGATTCAGTAGCAAAAGCCCTCCACTGGAGCCTGTGCAAGAAACACCATTTAGCTTGCAGTAATAAGTGGTACACGAACATCAACCTGCGGGAGTGATAGAAAACGACCAGGCAAAGATCTTCTGGGACTATGGTATCAGAACAGATAGGGTAATACGTGCCAACAGTCCAGATTTGACGCTGATTGACAAAATCAATTAGAAAGTATCACTCATTGACGTCGCAGTACCATGGGACACCAAAGTAGATGAGAAAGAAAGAGAAAAGTTGATAAGTATCAAGACCTGAAAATCAAAATAAGAAGGATATGGGATATGCCATTGGAAATTGTGCCAATAATCATAGGAACACTAGGCCCGATCCCAAAATCCCTGAAAAGGAACCTGGAAAAACTAGATGCCAAAGTAGCTCCAGGACTCGTGCAGAAGAGCGTGCTATTAGAAACAGCGCACATAGTGAGAAAAGTGATGGACTCCTAAGGAGCCAGGATGCAACCCGGAACCCCACACTATAAATTCCACCCAGTCGAGTAGGATGACTCAGATAGAAACAAAAAAATATAACAAAAAATAATTTACATACACATCACATAAGGTTACGATATTTTACTTTTTACAATACCCCCAGATTCAAAGTATTCTTACATAAAGCGTCCCTAATTTTGTTTCTAAACTGGAAATAGTTGAGATATAGGTTTTCATGAAGATCCGAAGAGTTATGGCAGGTAATGAGACGAAAGCTATTGGTTAAAATTTAGGAAGAATAAAAACAATTTCAAAGACGAAGATTGAACTAAAGCTTCCTTTATCTCAATCTATATCTTTAAAATAGCTATTAATCTTCCTAGGTTTTCATACCATGAGCTCTCGTCTCTTTATTTATATATCATAACTCTTCGGTTTCATTATCTTTTTATATTTCATTAACGTCTTACTATGCCTGTAACTAGCCTACTCCCTGGCTGAATTTGTCAAAGCTCAAAATTTTGTTAAGTCGCGTATTGTTAACAAAAAAGAAAGCCTGAAATTGTATGTGTGACGACTTTCATGTTTCCAAATCTAATTCTTATCTTTTGAAGAGAACTAAACGAGAATTATTCGTTCCAAAGCGATCAAAGAGTTTCTCCGCGCCATGTTTTCTGATTTGCAATTTCACCGGATCACGAGCAAAAAAAGAAAAAAACATACCTAGTCAGACCATTTTTAACGTAAATCGAAAAATAATTGAGTTTTGGGCAAAAAAACCTGTAAGCTATTTCTTTTCCAATGTTTCTTGATATTTTAGCATATATATATATATATATATATATATATATATATATATATATATATATATATATATATATATATATAATGCATGTGTGTGTGTGTGTGTGTAGAATTTACTGGTCACTTTTCACCATATACATATCTAATTGTAATAGCTACAATGGCCTCTGAACTTCCTCGAATTCTTTGTTTTTTTTTTGGATACGCTTGTCACTAGAAAGCCTTAAGATCCAAGTTCAAGAAATGTGAAGAAATTCTGATGTGCGGTAGCGGGAAACGAACCCGGGTCCGCTAATCAGAACGAGGTACCATTGGTCAGGTCGACAATCGTACCTCATTCTGATTGGCGAACTCGGGTTTGTTTAACATCAGAATTTCTTCATATTTCTTGCACTTGGATCTTGAGGCTTTCTAGTGACAAGTGTATCCAAAAAAGCTATTACAATTACACACACACACACACACACACACACACACACACACACACATATATATATATATATATATATATATGTGTGTGTGTGTGTGTGTGTGTGTGTGTATGGGTTTTATATACACACACACACACACATATATATATATATATATATATATATATATATATATATATATATATATATATATATATATGTGTGTGTGTGTGTGTGTGTGTGTGTGTGTGTGTGTGTGTGAAAATACCCTATACTATCTAATTACATTACTTTGGGAATGACTTCACCACAAAGGGGATCTCATATGGAAAATGCATTGTGTTTGGCCAGGATTCGAACCATCCGTAACAAACTTGATACTGAAGAAACGGGTACGTCTCCCTAAGTCCTTGCCTCCATTATTATAAACCTAATTGGCCAGGGCAGAAGCATTATAATAATTACTCCTCCTTTAGTGTAAGTTATTCCCAAGGTAATTTCGATGTTAATGTGTTACTGTGGCTTAATATGTGTGTTGTTAATGACAAAAGTATCAAAAGTAGGCAAATTGATTACGTCTCTAAGTACTGACCCTAAGTTCTCATTCAACCCTAAAATATGTCAAAGCTATTTCTGATAACATGTGGGAGTAAAAAATTCCTAAATAGTTCAGTGCCGTATACTTCTTAATCAGCTATTGTCCAGAAGATGTGCTGATTTCAGTTATAGTCAAAGAGCCTGAATTAGACAGGAATGATTTCCCTTGATATCCAAATATATAAGTCCTCGTATTCCATGTACAGGATCCGAAAGCACATGTTCGGATTCTGGCAAGGATAAATGGACTTATCACATATAATACATGTGTGCGGCAGGGAAATAAATATGCTCCGAAGGAAACTGGCAACACATTAGGCTTATGAGAATGGGGTCTTCCTTCGTACATAAGATTAACCATCTTCTCTTCAGTTTTATATTAATTTTTTTCATTTATTACTATATCAGTATAATTTTTTTGTGCAATGTATTCTATTCCCATTATATCTTTTATTTATGTATTGAAAATTATTATATTTTGTTTACTATTTGGATACAAACAGGAATATGATGGAATAAAAATTCACAGTCTTATTGACACTCGTTAATATATGTATATGTATAATATATATATATATATATATATATATATATATATATATATATATATATATATATATATATATATATATATATATATATATACATATAATATATATATATATA
Source organism: Macrobrachium rosenbergii (assembly GCA_039081455.1). Taxonomy (NCBI): domain Eukaryota; kingdom Metazoa; phylum Arthropoda; class Malacostraca; order Decapoda; family Palaemonidae; genus Macrobrachium; species Macrobrachium rosenbergii. The sequence continues at coordinate 18,125,612 of JANJGK010000018.1, forward strand.
TATATATACATATACATATACTTCAGCCAGATACCTGAACTCTCATAACAATAAAAATTACGACTGGATACTCTAAAGGTAACAGTGATCCCTTAAAAAGCCTACTAATCACATGAAAAACCAAACTAAGTTTATCAAAACAAGTGTGAGGTATCAACAATTAAACAAGAAATATACTAGAGTAAAAGGGCATCACTCCATCAAACAACTTTATCTGTTTCCCTGGTCTTAATTCACTTCAGCAAAACTAAAGGAACAAAACATATTTATCACTTTGCCTTATGAACACAATTAATCCTATTCACTGGTGGTCAATAAATGAAACACTATTTTTTTAAACACTAAATACAAAAATTTATTTTTAAATTCTAAATTTATAATTAGAATTCACAATCTGAAAAAATTTACTATTACTTGAAAACACAAAAAATTTAATTAACTCTTGATTTAATTATTAAACAAAACTAAATCACAAAACTTTAATTTATCAAGAAATTAATTTAATCAAGCAAAATTTAAACTATCAATAATTACTCAAGATTTGAAAAGAAAATTTTAATGAATGAAAATTAAATCAAGTATGCAATGTTAAATTATCAAGAAATATTTAAAATGCTAAGTAAATAAATGCTAACTCACCAGAATATAAAATGTGAAAAATCAAGAGATTGCAAACACAAGAACACACAAAAACACACAACAGATTTATCAATAATAATTTCCCTAAAGCAAAATTTCCTTAATATACCTTATTATATCATGGTAATAATAAGTAAAATTCACTTTACCTTACACAAGCTTGTGCAAACCTTTGCAAAATCACACAGCTGCTTTAAATTCACAAAACACACTTTTTTGCCTGGCACTGTTACAGTTTGTATACACTTTTCCTACACTCAGATATCAAAAGCTAAGATTAATACTAGTGACCACAAAT
>JANJGK010000018.1:18133807-18138807 GCA_039081455.1 Macrobrachium rosenbergii
TAAAAGCCAATAAAGATGCAGTAAAATATACATAGGACAAGACGAGCACAGAGGGTGCCAAGAAGCCTTGAACACATGATTTTATGTAATTATTTAAACACTGACCTAACAAGGCAAGGTTGATATGGAAATACTGGCACTTAGAAATGGAAATAGGGAGTTTAGTACGAGAATTAAAACAGTGTGACTGACTGGAAGAACCTTTGCAACAGATCAGTTTACCTTGTAGAAGAGGTGGCTTCAGCGAGGGTAATGGCAGCGGAGGAAGGGCTAAGGGCTTCACTGGTAAGAAGACTAAAGGTCCCTACAAGATAGGACCAAGTGGTAGGGCATGGCTCTCTGAGGAAGGCATGAATGGAAGGGGGAAGATGTGTCTCGCTCGTGTCCAGCACTCTCTCTCTCTTGTTCCTTCGGTGAGACCCTTATATGACTTCGGTTATGGGCAGGAGGTTATCCACAGGTAGCTGGGTCATTTATGAATCATGTTCCAGATGTGCATGCCGGCTGTCCTTTTTTCTTAATCTGCCACCCAGGTGTTTAGGCTCCTCACAACCTTGTGCCCGTGTAAACAAAAGTTTCCTGCAGTCATATGTTCGAAGAGAAAGTTGAAAGGCGATTAACAGCTTAAGGGACGGGCCTATAATCCTTTCACCCTTCCTTGTCAGGCAGTGCCCAAAATGCACTGTTGTATTTTCAAGATTTAAACGAAGCATTTGGTGGCTGGGATTCTTGGGAAAATATAATAACTCCCCACCCAAGTTGGCATCTCGCACCTTCAGTCGGATGCGAATGTCTACCAAAATCAAGGATTCCGCAGACAAATGCTTTATATTACTCTAATTTTCTTGTTAACGGCACTCATGTATATTTAGTAACATAAATCTCTCTGCGTCATATGAGATATCTGAAAATTTACTTGATAAAGAATTCAATATTTTATGTTAATCGCAGAGTAAGGAAAAAAATAGAGGTTTTAACCTTAGATTATGATAACTTTAAAACAGGTACATTTACAACTATAAGAAAGTTATTGTAAGTATTAAAATAAACTCATTTTAATTGACCTCCTTAAGGTAAATCTCAAAAGAAATATGAGTAGATGATCATAAGTATTAACATGCGATAAATCTTAAGTTACTATTATTTTGAAACAGGAACAGTTACAAATATAAGAAAGTTACTGTAAATATTAAACACAGTAAGTGATTTCCTTATTTAAATCATGCACTTAACTTTAAATAGTTGTCATAATCAAATACGTGCAGTTAGTTTGCCTTGAGGAGGCATTACAATGAAATATACATGGTCTTCGTTAGGTGTCGCCATGTTACTTAAAATTATATTCTTTAGCCAATGAAAATGGCTTAGGTTTATTCTTTTGCCCAAGGGGCTTCGAAAGGAAGTCATAGGACATTACAAAATTGGGATGTCTGTCAATTGCACTCTGCATTTGCAATGGGAACAAGGTAAGCTATAAGCCTTTGTGAGGCGTAAAATGTTAAAGGAAAAGAATAAATTACAGAGTTATATGAAAAATAAATAGATGAGGGAACCTGACACCCTCTTCTGGATAGAGGTACCAAGGTCCTCGTAGGATAAAAGGGTGGCACTGTGCCAAATTTGCACCGGTGCCAGGAGAGCTCAGCAGCTCTCTTTAAGCTACCTGACATTACCCACACCCGTGATTTCTGGCGCAGACCTCTTTAGGTTGATGGTTCTCCTTGGTAGGGGGAATCGGTCGAACCGAGTCTGAGGAGGACATTGGAGTGCCATTTGTGTCGACTCCTTTTGGGGGCGAAGCAGGGGAGTTCATTGCAGGCTCTACCCCAAGTCGCAGCAGTTCTGTGAGTTCATCAGCCATTTCAGACATGGCAGAATCATTACCCATGGCCGTGTCTGCGGGGGACTGGGAAAGAGAGGAAGAGGGCGCGGTGGGCGTGATAGGCTCACAGGTTACCATGACCAGCTCAGGCATGGGTTGCGAGGCCGCACCTTCGGTTGAGCTTCCACTGAGGTCAGAAGGATCCATCTCTCTTACCGACACTGGTAGTGGAGCCAGGCCGGGAGAAGAGATGGGATCCTGATTGGGATCTCTTGAATGGAGATCAGGAGCATGCTCTGGCACTGCCACTAAGGCAGGGTCAGGTATTATTATTTAATTTGATATGTGCTCGTCGTTCAGGATGGACGGAGTTTGGCACTACTCAGTACATTCAAGTGGCACTGGCAGAGATCGTGAATCGAGCTTGGAATCTCCTAGGGGGAGATCTATTTGGGGCCCTGACACTGGCACCAGGGCAGGGCCAGGCACCGGAATGGGATCTGGGATTGATCATGATGGAGGCGGCCACTGCACATCGTACTCAGGTAGCACTAGCAGTGTAATGAGTGTAGGCGTTTGAGGCCTACTTGTGCCTAATGAATGATTTGGGGGATTTGAGCCCCTGGATTGCTGTAACTTAATTGGGGACTGGAAGTCCTGTCCCAGAGGGGTGTCATAACCTCCAGAAAAATAGCTTGCTTCTGCAAGATTGCAAATTTTGGATGTATGAAGTCTTGTGACTCTCAATTGAACAGTACAGAGTATCATTTTAAATTGATTGGTACCCTCAACTGTGACAAGCTTACATCAGGTAATGATAGCTCCATAGGGGACATTGTCTTTCCTTATGAGGGAAATTTGCGCGTCAGAGTCATCAAATGCCTTGACCTGGCGTGTGGGGTATCTACCTCGAGGAGGTGTTACATATGTGGGACCCTTGGCTGGAGGGCCTAAGGACTTGGGATTTGTAACTGCCAAGGAAATGGAGGGAGTACTTGATTTATTATTAGGGCATTTTGCCTGTGGGAGAGTGGCCATAAACTCTGCAAGCCGTGCGATAGCTCTGGCTGTAATCCCTTTGTGGCACTGCCCCAGTGGAGGGTGCAGGCTTGTTAGTTGGTGGATTCCCGGGTGGGGGCTTGTTTTGGCACTGCTCGGTGGAATGCCTGGCTTTCTTGCAAAACCCATGCACAACGGGCATCTGCGAGTGGCCATTCTTGGGCGGAGGAGTGCCGGAGGTGAAAGAAGGAGAGCACATTTTATGTCCCAATAAACTTGCATGGGTGTGATGGGTGTCCCATGCGTCGGCGAGGCGACAGCACTCCGCTAGAGTCGTGGGCGCCTTTTTGCATACATGGGTGGCTAGGGCAGAAGAGGCGCAATATAAAAAATTTTAATATGTCAAAATTTTAATATGTCTAAATAAGACTTAGTTTGTTCTTGATGAAAGAATTTTAACATGTGTGAATAAGACTTAGTTTGCTCTTGATGAACGAATTTTAATTTGTCACGGAAGACGTAAATTGCATTCTACTTCACGCACGGACTCAGCTGGCTATTGCGTGAATGTTGGTGTTTTTGGGTTAGCCTCGCAGGACGTGGCTTCAGATTCACTTGAATCACGTGAATCTTAAGGCTTGGTTCGGGGAGTGTTTGCCCATTCCCGAGAATTTTCTTATATTGGTTTTGCCTCATAGGGCGTGGATTTGTTCACAGGGAACTGGTTTGGTTTTGTCCCGGAGGAGGTGGGAAATTTGGTTTTATTTAAGGCGCAAATTTGGGTTTGGTTCGGGAGCGTTTGCCCATTCCCGAGAATTCGGGTTTTCTTGTGTTAAAAAAAATTCTTTTTAGGGGAGTCCCGATACAGGTTACGTTCAGGAACTCAGTGAGCGTTATGACACTCTTAGAATGATAACCCCAACAAGATAAATAAAATAAAATAAAATAAATAAAAAAAGGACAAATCAAAAATAAAAAAAATGGAGACACTGATAACTGGCGCGGTTAAGGTTTACGTACAGATACAAATTGGTGAGTTAGAAAGCCAGCTGTTTTAGAAGTATGCTTCTATTTATTTTGATATAAGTGGTAAGTTCATCATCGAGAGATGGATAAGTTAAAATTAAAAGAGCCCTTTCCTCCAATCCTAATGTAAGCACAAAATTCAATTCTATTATGCACGGGTGCTGTTTGCCTAAGTCACGTGCGTATGAATTTGCCTTTCCTCGCACGTGCCCTGAAAAGGGTATTAGCCACTTGGGTTTGCGCAGCTAACAGCTCAAGGTCGCCTGGCAATAACCAGCGTGGGAATTTTCCCAAGACTGACCCCGCTTATACAAACAGATTAATCCGCATATGGTTTATTTAGATAAAGTTTCTCTTAACCTTACCCAAAATTACCCTAGGAACGAAGTGAAAACCACATGGCCTCAGTGGACTTTAAGCAAAACAAAAGATAACCACAAATATTGCTTACGCTTGTGAATGAAATAGCGGGCAGTTATTGAATGGGAACACTTTAAAATGAAACAGAATTTATCATGTGTGGTGCTGCACAGAGGAATGTGTAAAAAACAAAAATATGAAGCAAACAAATTTTATGCTTTCTGAGATTTTACTCTACAATGTTATGAGTTTGCCTAACAGATTCCTAACCTCTACGAGAGAGAGGGAGAGATTAAACTCTCTGAATTCCAGCGATACAGAAATTTGCTGACTGATCCACGTGGGATCTAAAATATGTGCCAAGCTATTCCAAGATGACAATTATCTGGATAAGACAAGGAGGAAATACACGCACTATTTCCCTTTTTTTTCTTTCAACACTTCGTAATTCCCTAGCTTGTCTATATGAAAAAACATGCAAGCCCTCATGCAGGGGCTATCAAAATTTGTGTAACAGATACTAAGTCTCTCTTCTTGATGAGTGGATTTCATGCACTTGCCTAACGTTTCCCCATTTCTATTTTCAGTCACAATTTCGGTTCCTATCCTAACATAAAATAAAAATACTCACTGCGTGGAACTCCTTGACTGTGCGCACGTGGAGTTTATGCAAAAAAAAAAAAGGTTCATTTCTTTGTCTCGCACACAGCCTAGCTTCGCTAGTCGCTTATAAGGCAAGTGCAAAGGCAGGGATTTTTTGCAACGTGCAGACTGCGAGATCTAAGGCAAGGAG
>JANJGK010000018.1:18143807-18148807 GCA_039081455.1 Macrobrachium rosenbergii
CAAAATATCGAGATACATAGATAATTATATATTTACTTTGATTTTATATTTTTTTTAGAGAACGAACCAGCTCTTATCGTAGAAAATGGGTAGTTTTAGTAGGACACTGAAGTAAATATCTCATTAACTACTATCCAGAATTGGCAAGTCATACAGACATTGAACCACAATTTGTCGCTCAATGTCGCTCACAGGGCGATATCGAGGGACATAGATAAATATTTATTCTAACATCATACTTTTTGAGAGAGAGAGAGAGAGAGAGCGAGCCACTTTTTATAGTAGATAATGTGTATTTTAGTAGGAAAGTAAAGTATATTTCTCAATTCCACCTAAAAAGTCATACAGAAATTTTGCTGCCATTTTCCGCTGAATGCCGCTCAAATGACAGTAAGTGAGGTGAACAAATATGTAAAAAAAAGAAACCTAAAAATTTTTTTAGCATTAATATTTAAGGACGTTTATTTAGCCAAATACTAGTCCAAAACAAAAAAAAACTAGACCTCGATAATTCCTCGAAATTCGGCGGTCGTTAATGCACTATCCACATCACTTAAATCTGATACTGTGTGGTGTTCTACATGAGAATAATACAATTTAGCTAAATTCAGTGCCTTCAAAATATAAGTTCTTCACATATCACATTTCATTAAACATGACATTTGTTTAATACTTAATGGGTTCATGCTGTTTGAAACTTGTCTTAGTGACAATCTGGTATCTGTATTGTTTAACAGTCATGTACAGAGTTGGTGCATTTGTTTAAATGCAATAACTTGTCAACTATACATCAGTGATTAACCGAAATTTGGATGACAGCGAAGTTTGCGTTGTACACTGTCAGCTAATAGCTACAAAAATGTATATTAAATTTAATAATGTTGGGTGCAGTTACCTTTGTACCTAATTTTGAGTTGTTCTTTGTCGTTTGTCATTCTGACGACTAAGTGCAACGTAGGTACAAAGGTAACTGCACCAAACATTACTAAATTTAATATACATTTTTTAGCTATTAGCTGACAGTTTACAACGCAAACTTCCCAGTCATCCAAATTTCGGTTGGTAATCAATATAACATTCAAAGAATCTCTACATAAAAAAAAAATCCTTCCTGCTACATATCATACTGGACGTAACGCAGTACACTGGACAGCTGATAAAGAGCATGAATAAAAATTGCAATATACAGGAATTTGCCTGCAATGCAGTAATGTTGCACATAACTTTTATTCCTAGAAGTACCAGAATTTATAAACCGAAATTCCTAATACATACGTCATTACTTTTTCAATGTTTTCCCTTGTTTTAGTACATAGCTTTCTAATCTATTTGAAAGTAATTCAAATAAATTTGAAGTATGACTCAATTACAGGGTTCTTCTAATGAAATCTTGCTTTAGGACAGAATCTAAACTATTTACGTTTGATTAATGACCACACTCTTACTTCCTTTCTCTTTTATCATTCCAGTGTACCCAGTTTTAATGAATTGGAAATTAATTTCACAATTTAGTGCTCTCTTTCAATATTACCCTTCTCATTTTTTTTATTATGTATCCTCATCTTATTAATAAACTATTTAAAAACATGTTAGTTAGTTGAAAAACTACTTATTCATCGACCAGATTATTCAATATTTAATGTCATTAATATGCTATATGCTATATATAATATATATATATATATATATATATATATATATATATATATATATATATATAAATATATATATATATATATATATATATATATATATATATATATATATATATATACATACACACACATAAATATATATTTATATATATACATACACACACACACACACACACACACACACACACATATATATATATATATATATATATATATATATATATATATATATATATATATATATAATATATATATATATATATATATATCTATATATATATATATATATATATATATATATATATATATATATATATATATATATCCTTTTCTATTATAAGGTGTTTCAAAATAATTACCTTTTATACCAACCTAATTCTCCGCCTCTCGCTATAAAGCCCTTTTGTCGCATGACTACCTAATTGCGTGTATGCGCAGTCGTACTTATTGGGAGAGTCCCTTAACTTTATCCCAGTGATTAAATTAAAAATGAAATGATTGTTTACTACCGAAACTTACGATTTAATATGACCTGTATTTACGTACAAGCATACGCATATGGACAGAAACCTACTAAAAGCAATTAGAAAAGGGTGTAAGCAAATTAATTTTTCTCAATAGATTCCGAAAACGATATCCGCCAAGTGATTCATTCATCAAACATATGAGTTACCACAGAGATTAATGGATGTTGGGATCCCCTCTTGATGGATGATTCCCGGATGGAATTGAGACTTTGTTTTTGGATCCCTGTCTCCTTAGACACTTTGAGCCAGAGAGGAGGGAATTTTTTTTTGTAACTGCGGAAACCAGAAATGGGCAAGATATTTGATTTTCGTCCAAAAAATCAACAACAGTTGAAGAAGTATAATCATCTTGCCATAAAAGCCTTTGATAGATATACAGGTTCTGGGAGTGATTTTCATCAATAAAACTCATACATTATCATCTCGTAACGTTGATTGAAATTTTCGGAATAACATTTCGGTCATGGAACTGAAATAATAAACAATATTCTTTAGCTCTCCATCAAAATTAGAACCGTGATCACCGATATAAAATAAGATAGCTTAAATAGAAAACTGGTATTCAATAAAATCATAAACATATTAAAAGAAAAAAGACGCATTCTTTTGTCTTGCTGCAGCTACCGGGACTTTCGAAATCAGGTTTGACCTGTGTTTAAAATATTGTCGACCTCCATTATTAACGGTGGCAGATAAGGGGTGATTTAACATTTAAGAATCAAGCAGTAATGATTATTTTTTGATAATTCTCGAGTAAGGAGTGTTCCAGAATATGGAGGCAAAGATAAAGCGATATACTCAGCTAACAGATTTGTTATTCACATTCCAGGCCAAGCGTTCAATTAGGTAGATATATGCGTACCCAAACGCGCGTTTAGTCATAAGGAATTGCATGTTGCTCTATTTCAAGAAAAATTATACGAAGGATAATAATCAAATATTCTGTATGAAAACAGATTTTCAGTTAGTGAAAATAACATTACAACGATATTCATATATTACTGAAAAGAACCTTAACATTTTTTAAAAATTAAATTGTCCACCGTAATACTATTTTTTTTATTTAGGCTTAATGGTTTATCCTAAATGCTTTCATTTGTCTCGGCAAATATATTAAATAACTCAGTTGAAGATGTATTTATATATAACAATAACAATACCCCCTTGACTGCTAACACGACTACAATTTGCACGGATCCGCCTAATTATTATCTTTACCATTCCTGAATTAACGTTAAAAGCTTCTGCATCCGTTTGTCGTGAGAAATCAATTAACCATAACATCAGCTCGATTTGCTTTTATCCCTCAATTGCATCAATGCAACTGGCATTTCGTGAAATTCAGTACAGATTTTTTTTAACAATAACAGAAAAAGGCAAAGAAAGAGAGTCTTCATTAATTTTTTTCCTCGGAGTTCTCCCTCCAATGGGTCTCTTACGCCTCAACAGATGAAATATCTATATAACATTCATGATATCTGGTAAACTAACGTGAAAAACGAAACTTAGTATGCAATAAAACCATAATAACCCTTAACCAATATAAGAATTATGATACTATAAATTTATCGAATATCTAAGAAAACAATAAACAATGGAGATCGACAATATTTTCAACGCAGGACAAACACAAGCATTCATTACACGCACACACACGCATATATATATATATATATATATATATATATATATATATATATATATATATATATATGATTTTTTTTCACGTCACTGTGATTTTATATGCCTGCTCGACCTCGGAAATAATACTGAGGGAGAACGTTAATTCATGAGTGGTCCGTCACCCGGTCTAAAGTGTCCACTGAACGTCGTTAGTGCTCTTACTGTTCAGCGGTTACGAACCGCTTATTAATTATAATTCCCCTTCGGTATTATTTCTGTGGTAGAGCGAATTGGATATTAATCGATATTCGTAACTTGAGGTTTGTATATATATATATATATATATATATATATATATATATATATATATATATATATATATATATATATATATATATATATATATATATTTATATGTATACGTACATAAATACAGAACAAAAAATAATTTATTTTCCCATATATATATATATATATATATATATATATATATATATATATATATATATATATATATATATATATATATATATATATATTAAACGCTCAATAAGTCATTATAATTTCTTATTCCTAACAAACTCGAGTTCGTATACTTAATGCAAAACACAAAAAAAAGTAAGTTTTTTACCGAAACTTTCGGAAATAGTGTCTACGGAAAAATCGTGGTGCAAAAGGCTTTACGTTTTACTCCCTCGCTGTCGCTCGTTACGTTTCTGTTGTTCTGTCAACAGATTTGACACGATTTTCGTCAAGAGTTCAAGCGTTCGATTTGAAGGCTGCGTTGAAAGGTATTTCATTGCCATTCAGTGCTTCGGCGCTTTGCTCAACAAACAACGCAGTCTCGAACCATTTCTGTCGACTGCTCAAGCCATTCGATTTCTGCCGTCACTGGTCTGCATGTCTACGATTTCAGAATTCTCTCTGAATTGCTGCATATATAGAAATAAATCCTTCTAAGTTCCTGTAATACGTTCATATATTTAATTATTGTTTTATTTTGATCTTTCTAGTAATGCTATCTCCACAGGCTATACCTCTCCTTAGATTTACTATTATGTTGATGGTAAATTGTATAGATATCAATAAATAATTTTTACGCGCAAATTAATAGCTCCATTTCTTTCATACACACAACCGGAAAAAAAAAATTGAAAAAGGCGATAGAACTCTTATCGTGCGTAATTAGGGCACT
>JANJGK010000018.1:18153807-18178807 GCA_039081455.1 Macrobrachium rosenbergii
GACAATATTTGTCAATAATTCTGCTCATAACGCATAAATGCAATTAATGGCTTTTAGCGAAGTACTGATTATCATATTAAGATCTATATAATTTAGGCTTAATAGCGGGTGAGTGAAAAAACCTAGTTTTTCCAGCAAGCTTTTAATATGCACTTAATTTCCATCAGCAAAAATTAATCGTCACGATATTAGTTCATAATTTTCAGTATTGATATTTTTCCTCGTATAAAAATTTCTCTAACTTCAAAATAAATAAGAAAAATTATGAAAGTTTAATATGTCTGGCTGATGATATTTACATTCAGTAATAATGGACTATTTGTTACCTAAATTTAGTTATCTGCTTTCCTATAAGGATTATTCCTTCGCCTGCATATTAATATAAGAATATATAGATATATTTTACAGACATACCAGACGTCACTATCCGAAAAATTATGGAAGTATTTTGTTATATCTATTTTGTAGAGCAGTGTGTGTTTTGTTCTTTGACTTGCTACAAAAAAAATGTTTAATTATGAAACGTCGAGTAATAGAACCTACAAACCACATTACTAAAATCACTTTTCAAATAAGTATAATATCAGACATAAAATATGTATCACATGTTCAGATGGTGTCACTGAAGTAATTTTTAGGCTATTATTTGACATTTCGATCTCTTTGACTAGAAAAATTGACCGTCCGTGCAAAGGAATTCATATTAAAACTTTTGGTCACATTCACCCAAGAATAAGATCCAATATCTTGGACAGATAAGATCCAATATCTTGGACAGAGATTTAATGGTTAGGGTCAGATGCCAGATAAAAAATTATATTGTTTTTTCCAGCACTTGATATGGATTATGAGGTTTCTCGTGTTATCTTTATTTAATCTCGTAATACTACTCTTTGTCTAAAATATAATCTCAACACTCAACGTTTATACAAGCTTTGCCTGGTTGAGACAGTCAATTTGCTAAACAATACCCGCATACCCTAAACGGCATGCGACTGGAAAATAATATAGTTTCTGTGTAATTTCTTTTGCGCTTGTGTCTTGGGCGTGTGTCTGTTATACGGTAATTCTAACTTATAAATAGCCTATAAAAACTATAATTTCTGTCAGGAAATAAAAAATAAATTTCTAATTCATCTAAATACCATTTGAAAATCCTTTCAGATTACTTGATGTTTTGCTGTATTAAAAATTCTTTGGATAATTTTGCAAAGTTTCCTTGCTTATACTTAACATACCTTTATTATCAAGAACTGTTGGTAGTTACTACGGCGGATCTAATGTCGCAGATATTTTAAGTAAAGTGCCTCCAACGAAATGAGTCTTATCAAGCACCTTAAAGTTTCCTTTGTATTGATTTTCTTTCAGTTGTTTAGATCTGGAAAAGCAGAATGACCTATTCACCACATTTATAACGTTTTACTTAACAGTTTTTATACGTTGAAATGGAAACAATTTAACGTGATATATTTGTTTTAGACAGGCTTGAAAATAACTTTACAAAAACACGTCATTCTAAGATACAAGAGAAGTCCATTAGGAGTCTGTTTATACACCAGCTTCGTCAGAACTTAATTTTTAGGCAGCTCTGCCAATTTCTAGCTCTTCGCTCAAGTACAAAAATACTGATTGTATTTGGAAGCATGTTTTATCAATGCCTCATTATTTTTCAGAGACTATGTGTACCTGCTTTGCTGTTTCAGGCGGGCTGTGGAAATCTATTAGAGAAAAACGATTATTTAAAAAAAAGTAACTCATATTTAGTAGCTGATAGGCAAGAATGAGTACGTGAATGTATGTATGTACACACACACACACACCCATATATATATATATATATATATATATATATATATATATATATATATATATATATATGTGTGTGTGTGTGTGTGTGTGTGTGTGTGTGTGTATGTATATATAGATATAATATATGTAATCCCTATTACTTGCAAAGGAAACTAACGGTGCTATATATTTTAGTAAATTTATATTAATTGTGTTTGCATGTACCTTTACGTATATGTATATCTGCCCTATTTATAAGAAATTCATAGTTACAAAAAATATATATATACCTGACCTGTTAATTTAGACATGGTACATATGCCCTTGTAAACATTCCCTCTGAAGAATTTTGTCGATGGCCATTCTTTCAGTTTTATTTGAGGCCAGAGCAAAAAACAATAAAATTCTCAATAGTCCCCGTAAACTGTTTTCATCATATGATTCATTCATCAAAAGGATGAGTTACCACAGAGATTAATGGATGCTGGGATCACCCTCTTGATGGATGATTCTCGGATAGAATTGAGACCTTGTTTTTGGATCCTTGTCTCCTTCGTCCGCTACTCGATAGAGGATAGTGAAATTTATACATCCCTTCACAAGAGAATAAGAAATATTGGTAATTTTACTTTTGCGAATTACCTTTCCATTGTGGTCATTAGTGATTATTTACAAAGCACTAATAAAAAGTGGAAAATTTTATTATAAAAAAAAGGAGAGTGTCACGTTCCAATCTGGGATCCAATAAAATGTATTGAATCACTGGATGATCTGGTAACATACTATGCAGTTGTTGTTGTAAATCAAATGCTAAATGTAATATACTTGGGTTCAAACTAATGTAATATCAAATCTACTAATCTGAATATGTCTTTCAACATTCCTTAAGCATACTTTTATTACATTTAATTTGAATGATTAAATTCGGTCGCATTCATATGAACATATTTTAAACTCTTCAGAACAATTACTTTTCATAAAAAAAAAAAAACGAATAAGCATATTCAGTAGCAAGGACCTATAAGTAATTTTATTTTGTTTTCAAATCCAGGGTCCTATATCGGAAGAAATTCATGTGGCAAAGTTCATGAAGTAAAATATTGCAACGAAAAAATGCACCTGTCGCAAATAACATTTTGTATGATGCTTTTTAAAATACAATAATATAATAGTACAATACACACACACACACACACATATATATATATATATAAATATATATATATATATATATATATATATATATATATATATATATATATATATATATATATATATATATATACATAATACTAGCTGATCAACCTGGTGCTGCCCAGGAAAGCTGAAGGACTCAAAAAAGTTTTCCTGCGTCTCCTTTCAATTGTTTTGCCTTGTAAAGTATTATGTACTGTCATTGATTAATAATTCTGTCTTGAATGCATTGCTTTAAATAAAAATGATATGTATACATATATATGTATATGTATATATATATATATATATGTGTGTGTGTGTGTGTGTGTGTGTGTGTGTGTGTGTGTGTGTGTGTGTGTGTGTGTGTGTGTGTATGTATGTATGTATATGGGCACTTATCTTATTAAAATGGAGAGAGAGAGAGAGAGAGAGAGAGAGAGAGAGAGAGAGAGAGAGAGAGAGAGAGAGAGAGAGAGAGAGAGAGAGAAAGGATGATTGACTCACAGTGGTATATATTCTTGGGTCTTTCTCTAGGATAACTTGATGTTTAACCCCATTCATAAAGGGAATTTATAAATGAGAGAGAAAGAGATTGTAAGCATGAATTAGCTTGCAATAGTTAAAAACCTCGTGGATGGATTCGCTTCAATTTGTCTGAGTGGTGTCTTGAGAGGTTGAAAATGTTGGTGTGTGTGGTCGTGGTGTTGAAGTTGACGGTGGTGGTGGTGGAAGTATTGTTGCTAAACTGCTGGATAATTAATTCCAGACCTCATTTAAACCAACTTATAAGGAAATACGTCACAGTAATATTACGAAGCACTCGCTATAGCGAATTCGAAGGTGAAAACAAAGAAGAAACAAATGAATTAATGAGGAAATTCGCATTTGAATGAATAGAAAAAAGGAAGCACCGTATATCTTGCATGTCAGGGTTAGTCAGCAGCTACTACACATGCGTGGATGGAGAAGGTACTCTCGGCTCCGGTTGCTACAAAAAGCATATCTTTACTTATAGGTTTTCAGTGTAGATTTTGTCGAGGTAAATAACAATTGTAATGATAATTATCATAAATTATTATCAAAATTCATGTAAATTCTGATAAAAAATTTATATTATAGGGGATTTATTGTTGCAGGTTAATCATATGTCTAACAGCTCCTGGAAGAAAATCTAGAGAGCTCAGGTGAAAATGACCATTAACCCATAAAGCACCTAACGACTTGGTAAAAAAGAAATTTTCATACAATCTGTCTGTGTTTGATGTCTGTCACGGGGTAGGGGTTTGATTTTAGGTTATAAGCTTCCTGGGGGTCACATAGGGGCCGCATGCCAAAATTGGTCTAGGTCTGTCAAGCAGTTCGCATTTCTATAGCTCACAAACATACAAACATTCACCTTTATATACATACATACAGTACACACACACACACATATATATATATATATATATATATATATATATATATATATATATATATATATATATATATATATATATATTGCTAAGAGAGTTAACTCTCTCAAGGCAACTTGCCTTTCAAGAATCAGATAAAAGTCATACTGTTAATTAAGTTTGTTTGCCACGACACACGGACGGTCAGGTGTGGAACTGCTGCTCTCATCTCATTCTGATTTCCCTTGCTGCTTTATTCCTCTTTTGATCTCCATGACTGCCTTAAGCCTCTTATTCCAGATACTGGCCCATCTCAGAGGAGCCTGAATGGCCCCAGGCACTGCTTAACCGGCCAGCCTTTACCAAATAGAGAAAATCGGGCGTATCTAACGGCATTTAACAGGCCAGCCTCGCCCAAGGGGAGAGTTGGACATACCCAGAATGCATCTGGAAACAAAAAGCAGGTAATCCTCGTAGCTAATGAATAGTCTTGCATTGCAGAGATTCAGTGAGAGGCTGAGAACGACGCCAAACGAGTTGCATCTCTTGACTGCCCGCTCCCTCAGAGCTACTTTCCACTGTGGCTGAATGCCTCAATCCTAGTATCCCCTTATCGGCCCCCCGGTATGACTACAAGAGCCACCTCTTCAGAATTAAGGTACAGTAAAAGGGATTTGAGGTTGTCCAGTCATGTAGCTTTTCTTCTCCTAAACGTTTCTGTTTCAAAGTGCAGTTCTTACATAGATCTTACCTGTCATAATAAACTCGCGTCGTAGGTTTATTCAGTAGTGTTTTACGAAAGAGGATTTCTGTCGCCCTTAGTGCTAGCCTTTTATCACCGTTACTTCACCCAGTGAGAGTATGCCTTTCTCTATTGCAGAAAGGAGTGCTTGCCACTGTGAAGCCCTCTGCCACGAATGTATGCCTGTTGGTTGCACCGAGGAAATTCCCATTGCAACCTTATAAATCTTGCCATTGAAGTGTAATTCCCGGCACCCAGTTCATGTCTATTATTCACTTTATGTGCTGCAGCAGAACCCCAGTGGCCTGCCCTATTCCTCCTTATCTTCTGATTTTGTATTGTAAACACATGTAATTTAGTTATCCTAAGAGTTTATCTCTAGAGTCCCTCTAAAGTAGGGCCTTCAGGCCCCTATTACTTCTTATTCATTTTACTCTTAGAGGTGATACAGTCAGATTTGCTACATCATTTTGGTAAGTGCCCTTTCCCCCCACCTTCAGGCGTAAGAATGTGTATGTGTGTGTATGTGTGTATATATATATATATATATATATATATATATATATATATATATATATATATATATATATATATATATATAATATATATATATATATACTTACGAAATTACTAATATATATATATATATATATATATATATATATATATATATATATATATATATATATATATATATATATATATATATATATATATATATATATATATATATATATATATATATATATATATATATATTAATTTCATAAGCTATTCCAGCTGGCATATTATAGTAAGAGGAATATTACCTAGAATTAGGTACTGCTTTAAGCAGAAATTTACGACGTCTTGATTGTGAAAGTTGCTTGGTAATTACTAGAAATATTCTAGCCTTAACCACAAACGTACATAATTCGAGAGGAAATCTTATTTGATAACAATATTAATATCTATATTGTTTAAGCGACACTCATTACCTCATGTATGGAAGGAGGAGGAAGGAAGTTATGCCTACGTCCGTGTCTGTCGAATTGTAAGAATGTGATCGTTTAAGGGATATCTGACGAACTGTGGGAACTGCCTAGTGAATGTTTAGAAAACATAAATGGGTCATCCATTTCACTTTGGTCTTTCTTTGTGCCATATCATATATCTTTCTATCATTAATTTTATAATTTACCTCACGTATTGTATCCGTATAAATATATTCAAGCACTGTGACAATATGTTTCGAAAAGGTGGACGGAATATTATTTTACCGAGAGAAGTCATATAAATTATAACAGAACACTTAGTAATAAGATAAATAAAAAATCAAAACTGGTTAACTAAGTCGTTGCTTGAATTAATAACAATATGGATAATCATGAATTATTACCCACTGCATATGCTGTCTGGGATATGAATAGTTACATACATAATGGCATCATAAATACCTGGCTAATTCCACCATACATACTAAGTACCTTATAACAATCGCCTACACGACAGGCTTGGTGGCAGATTTTTAAAGATTCCGAGAACTTTAAAATGATGTAGATAGGTTCGTTAGCATTTGAAATAGCACCTAAAAACTTTCAAACGAGAAAAAACGGAGAGAAAAATATTAATCAACTGAAAATACATTATCATGAAGCCCATCTTTTGAAAAGAAATAACACAAAGTTAACTCTACAAAGACAACTCCATCTTTTCTCACATATTCTCTGCCTTTGGTTCCAGAGGTCTCTCAATGTTCCGACAAAGAAAACCTATAAAGCAGAAACTCTATTACCGACAATGTTTAAAGCTGCACTTGTCAAGGCATTCAAGCAAAGGAGAGAGAGAGAGAGAGAGAGAGAGAGAGAGAGAGAGAGAGAGAGAGAGAGAGAGAGAGAGAGAAGCATTCATCTCGAAATGCTTTTCATTTAAATGTCGTATTAATCAGTCAGATTTTTTAAGATTAATTACCTTCTGTATTGTCCACGCTGCAGTCTAAACTGGACCCTCGGAAACTAATCGATAAACGCAGGAAGTTCTTGCAAACCAGATGATGTGAGTAGATAGATGCTTAGGAAATCTACTGCTAATAAGGAAAAGGAGAGTCTAGATTACAATTATATATATTTCATTTGCCATCTTTTTCTTTGTTCCAAGTTAAGTATACCTTAGTTTAACCAGACCACTGAGCTGATTAACAGCTCTCCTAGGGCTTGCCCGAAGGATTAGACCTACTTTACGTGGCTAAGAACCAATTGGTTGCCTAGCAACGGGACCTACATCTTACTGTGGAATCCGAACCACATTATATCGAGAAATGAATTTCTATCAACAGAAATAAATTCCTCTAGTTCTTCATTGGCCGTTCGGAGACTCGAACTCCGGCCTAGCAGAGTGCCAGCCGAGAACTCTACCGACTCTTCCAACGAGGAACTATATTCCAATATAGCAACTTTCTCCGGCCTGAAAAATTACAACAAAACTTCCATGGTAATAACAACGAAAGCAAAGCAGCAAAGGATAACAGTGAAAAGATTACAATCAATTATAGCGATATAAAATGTATGATGACGAGTGTATAAATTATTCGAAGGAAAACCATAATCCTTACTTTTCAAAAAAACATATGATGAAACGTCAGGGTTAAGATTTTTCTTTCTCATGTGAGACATAACTACTCACTGGGGAAATTATTAAGCAAGGCTCTTCATTAAAACTACTAAAGACTGGGAAAATTCGAATCTTCATCATTAGTTTCATGCCTCTACGTACTGTTGCAATGGAGGTTTTCGTTGGCTTGGCCGGAAGACTAGTGCGAGGAGAATACCACAGATCAGAAGTTATTTTTGAATAGCAACTTAGATATTAAAATAAATAGTCATATTTGCATTATATTTGCAATATGGGTAATGTACTGTACACTGGTTGCTAAAGAGCAATTTGTTATTTTATGTACTAAAAGTATATTCATCAATTTGTTTTCCAAGACATATATATAAACAATATCTTATTTCTTCATATGCAGCTAATAGCCTTGCTCTTAAAACAGAAATTTTCTAGAAAATTTTTAATCTTGAGTTAAACCACCGACAAGGGCTGCAGTTTATAGTATTGCTTCATGTAAATTAATTTGATGCTGAAAGTTGCATTCCTACATATATGTTCAACTTAGGACTAATTTCTTTTTTTCATAAAGTTTGTACCTGAAATAAAATGTATATTACATACCTACCGTACAATGAATTATATGTTCACATTTTAAGATGGTCGTCACTGAGGCATTTCTTATCGTGCTATTTCCGAAATATATTTTCCTTTAAAGCTGAAAGTGGAAACCTAATGGAGAGACGTCTAAACTAATTGCAATGTTAACCAGGGATTAAAGAATGGTTACAACTACACACAGGTTTAAAGAAGTTTTAAAAATATGCATGCTTTTATTCCTAGTTGGTAGTCGAGATGTTGAAAGTTAGAACAATGACTCCAACCTGCTTCTCGTTCATCGCCTGGCAGTGTTTTTTCACTTTGGTTCAAATCGTAATCGTGAGCACCAGCTCTGTTGGCCTAAATCTGGAAAACAATTGGTGCGGGAGATTTAATACTTTTTGAGAATTATCGAACAGAGCTGCTGATCATGAATGCATAAACAGACACCAATGCCAATGGACCATGCTGTTATTTGTCATTATAACAGCTGGATGTGTGAGTGAAAAAAAAAAGATGAAAAAAAGAGATGTGGTCAATTTGGTAATCCTTAAGAGGAAATTCCTTGCTGCATATTTAGCAGTGGGATAGGTAATATTATGGAGTTATTACTTGATTTTGGCAATTCGTATTTACTTCGCGGATACATTTAAATGTCTTTCCATATTTTGAATCTGTTAAGAAAAAAAAATCCACACTACCTGTCGAAAACACGTAAAATGACTTTAGATCCCATTTCAGAAGTAGCCCTCCAATCAAATTCTGCAGTGATTGGTAACTGATATAGGAAGGTACCGAATATCGCGGGAAAATCAGCAGGATATGAGGAAAGATGGGAGGGAAATTGATGTAAGTGCATGAAGGAGGAACTGATGAGGTTCTATGGAAAATATTCTCTCTCTCTCTCTCTCTCTCTCTCTCTCTCTCTCTCTACGCACAAGCTATATATAGTATGTATGTGCATGTGTGTGTGTGTGTATATATATATATATATATATATATATATATATATATATATATATATATATATATATATATATATATATATATATATATATAGTATATGTCTGTGCCTGTCTAAAATAAATTATTGTTTGTTACGTTGCATGGTATATTTGTATTATATATTTTTATGGTGCATATATAGAAAGAAGTGTATGAGCTCATATATACTATACCCATTTATGTATGAACTTCTCTTGCATAAAACACTGGGCTTCACATACTATTTTTCTTAGTTAATTCAACTTCCTTTAGTGACAAGTCAAGTTTGTTTCAATGGTATTTCAATAGGCTCCTTTCCTTTCGTTCTACCTATTCTTGCACCCTTCCAAAATTTTTTAACCCTAGTGGGTAGGCACTGAAGTTTTTATTTTCCTTTCCAAGTAAATTAATTCCCTATTTATCTACGTTTCACAAACTTTAAAACTTCTGTTTTAGGCATATCCGTCGTTACTAAATGAAGATGATGGGTGAGTTTGGACCAGTTCTGAGACTATTTCTTAGTAATTTTTTTTTTTTTTGCTTATTGAAGAATGCCATTTTACAGTTGGGGTTTCTACTCTGAATAGAAACTTATACCTTCCATTGGAGTTATCTAGTTCTCTTTGCCCTTATTAACTCTTTCCCACGTATCCTTCTGTAATTAAGCGCTTTGACATGTTATTTTATCAGTCACATCATGAGCAAAATTTATCGATTTTTTTTTTTTTTTTTTTAATTATCTCTTTCTGTCCGTTGGTTAGTCTAAAAAAATTTCATGTTCAACTTTAGAAAAAAACCAAGAAGGTTTCTTGTCGGCCAATAGTATGGCAAAATATTTAAGGTTTCTTTTTCGTATTCCCTAATACAATCCTAAGATTCTGAGGAGTATACAATAATGATTTTTCATGCAAAACGGACAAAGAATATCGTAGATTTTGGGGGTTTCGGAATTATTAGAATTTGGTCCTCGGTAGAAGATGTCTGACATTTTACCTGTTTCTATTTTACGTAAACTGAAAACTGTTCGTGCTCTTAGCAAATATATTTCTCGCGTCTAATGCCAGCACTTCCTCGTCACTTTCCATTATGCAACTTGTTAACTGAGCTCCGTATTCACACTTACGAAATCTTCAAAATGCTCAGTTCATTGACCCAAGAGCAAATTAACTTCAGACAGCATCTTTCCATTAGCATCTCTTGCTGCGACACCCATTTGTTCATTAGCCTTTCTTTTTTGCTTTTAATTTCTTGCAGGACACCTTACTTACCATAAAGTTGCTGATATATTCTTCACTTTTCATATTCGTCTTCATTTTCACACCTACTTACTTCTTTTCTCTGTCATGCGATATCATCTCAGACGACTTGCTTTTTGTGTTCTTCACAAAATGTCGCATTTCCTCGTTTCATCACTTGATGCTCTATTCCCTCTCCGTACCCTGAGATACTCAGAGACTTCCGGGCTGCCGCTGTGAATTCATCATGGAACGAAAACTCCGCATCTATAACTTCCACCTCTGCGCTCTTAACTATTGGCTCTAATTTAGCCGCTCTTCATACATATATTCACACATACATACACCCACACACACGCGCATATGTATATATATATATATATATATATATATATATATATATATATATATATATATATATATATATATATATATATATATATATATATATATATATATACTGTATATGTGTGTGTGTGCGCGCACGCACTTCTGATTATGTGGGCGTGCGTGTGTGAGCAGTATGCATAGGTGTGTGATTTAAATAAAATAGAAAGATCTGAATTAGAGATATTGTAAATTCACATATGTCTACACTTGCATAAGTAATACGGAACTAAAACTCGCATATTCAATAAATGCCTCTCTCTTTCTTTTTTTTTTTTGCTGCTTATCGTTTATAATTATCAACGTTATATATCTTTACATGCTGTTTCATATTTTGTGAAAACTTACGCAGTACTTTTGCTTGACAAGAGCATTTATGATATGTCAAAATTCTGCGTTTTAATAGCTCCTAGTAATATTTGCAAGTAATATATTCTATTGATCAATTTTAGAAGCATCGGAAAAAAGTAAAACGAAATTTTAAATGGATTTCGTCAAGTATTTTTGCAATACGATTCGTCAGCCAATCTGAAGAATTACCAAAGAGATGCATCAATGCTGGGACCACCCAACTGATGATTTTGGAAGGAACAAAGACTTCGAGTCTCTTTAGGTTGCTCATAAACAGACAGGCTCTTAATTTTCATACATCCAAGATCAGGTGAATGCTGAAGTTATTTGAGTGTTCTCATAAGCAAATGGCCTAGATATGCAACGTATATACACACATTTGCCAGGAAGTTCTTTTTTTTTCTATTTTGATACAACTGAGGCAGCCCAATTCTTCTCTCCGTCAAAAGGTCCCTAGTCTGTACTACTGGAAATTCTTATCTTTTCCTAAATCTAATCATTTTTGCCAGTCAGGAGGCATTGGATTGGCAAAAGTAAAATCGCTCTAACAAGAAAAAAATTAAATAAAAAATAAAAACAAAATAAAATGAAAATAAAATAAAAATGCTCCTAATCCCCCCAAAATCGACGAAAAGTGTGATCACATTACGGGGATACGAGTAAAGCGACAGTGGTTTTAAAGAGAATTTGGTATCGCTTTTCATACAGAAAAGAATACTTGTTTAGCTTTAAGATGTTATACTTGGTCATTCAAAAGCATTACCACACACCTGATAGTACTGATATCAGAACTTCGTCAGGTATAAAACATGTACGAATTTAGAAGGACTTCTACTTGCCCTTCTTTTAGTTAATGTGTCTAAATATATTCTGACGTATCTTGGGAAAATATACTATCTCCCTTGCATAGGCCTACACCTGCATTCATTACAGTGTTCATTACAGTTTTATGTTCAGGATATTTACTTTCGTTTCTTTATTTCGTGTTCAATGGTTCATGTATCAACAGGCCTCTTTAACTTCTCAGGCCTGACCAAATACTGAATAATTATATGAATTTATGCCCGTGTCTCATTTTTAATCTTCATTGACATTCGTTACCCAATATAGTCTTCGAGCGTTATTATCTATAGAAGTTCATTTGTATAATGCATTAAATAATCTTTCTTTGCGTGTCCATAAAGGTTTGAACAATTTCTGAAATGATTCACATTTGAATCTTACCCTAACACACTATTTTCGAATGGAAAATGAAAACGGCGACCATCCTTGACTTATACATCCAAAATTTTACAGGGATTTGAAATATCTGCGGCTTCTCAAGGGATATCTCTTGCACTGGTAAGGAATTCTTGCCATGTTCCAGAAACCGTTTGGAAATCTGGAACTATTTTGAAATTTTTATGTATTGAGTTTGTATCAGGATAGAGGTGTTCAATTTGATAGGGTAGTTACTTTTTGGTAAGTCTTTTTCTTTTAATTAGTAAAACTGAAGATGATCACATTCAGTATGATTTCTAATAATTATAACTATAAGGTGATGATTCATGTTGTACTTCTCGTAAGTCAAAGGTAATTAATAGCAGAGAACTCTAAACTGTTGCACTGTATATTCGTGTTAAACAAAATGAAGCGCATTCCATATAGCTATTTCTCATATGAACAGTTTTCCATATGAACAGCTTTCCCATCATAAATACGAAATAGAAAATGCCATTTCGTTTGTTTTCTTCAATCTCTGTTATATTTCACAGAAAATGACCGAATGTTTTAACAATCGCATTTCCCTAAATTTGTTTTATTATAGCTGCATGTCTTAAAATATACTTGATCACTAAATATTTGGCTATGATATTTATTCCATTACTTTTCTATGTTTCAAGTTCGAATCATACATGTTAATTACCAGAGCCATAGTCGTTACACATTAAGACAATGATACATTTTCAGATATTATGATGCATCAATGGTGAAAAACATTCAGTTTACTTTAGTTTTTCACGAGTGATTTCGGCTATGCTGGATTTTGCTGTAAACTGTAAGGATCTTTTCCAGACCGGCACATAAAAATCATTACATATAATTTACATTTTTATATGCTGGAATAAACCCATATGTAATTCATGCTATACATAGTGACCATATCTGTTTGTTACCCTTACTCAAAATTATGTAAATGTGTGTGGATATATATATATATATAT
This sequence comes from Macrobrachium rosenbergii, assembly GCA_039081455.1. Taxonomy (NCBI): domain Eukaryota; kingdom Metazoa; phylum Arthropoda; class Malacostraca; order Decapoda; family Palaemonidae; genus Macrobrachium; species Macrobrachium rosenbergii. The sequence goes on from JANJGK010000018.1 coordinate 18,167,252, forward strand.
ATATATATATATATATATATATATATATATATATATATATATATATATATTATATATATATATATATATATATATATATATATATATATATATGCGTGTGTGTGTGTGTGTGTGTGTGTGTGTGTGTGTGTGTGTGTGTGTGTGTGTGTGTGTATCTGCGAGAACCTAACAGTTCAAGTCAATTGTATTTGGAAGATGCCACGTATGCTAAATGACATCATTTTAACTTGACATGGCACCCATATGGGAAAATGATAGACTAGAAAGATTTTCCTGAACTAAAGGGAGATGCTATACATCTGCATAATGCATTCGCACATAAACACCAAGTTTTTGGTAATATTATAATAGGTTATAAAGAAATTTGTCTCTGTGGCAATATTGGAATCGAAGAATGAATTACGGACCACCGCATTCGGTTTATAAATTATTATATTAATATTGTTACTTGCGTTGTTATTGCAGTGCTGAGTCAAAAACTACTACGAAATTACCCATTGAGAAGGAAATGATAAGATCAAAACTGGCTTTCTTTTAACCATACATGACTATTAAACATCACACACTTATGCAAACGAGCATTTGCGCTCTCCGAAAACTACATGAAACTCAATCCCGCTGACAAATGGATATTGCGAGAACACATATCACCCATCCTGTCAGGACCAGTATGATGGAAGAGCGATATTTTTCCATTTCGCAAACTTCTATTTCCTTCAATACCTCCCCAGATGTGATGGAAAGACAAAATATGGCCCGGGGGAAGGAGTGACTTAGAATTTTTGAGTTCTGTGAATTGAAAATATATTTTTATATCAGTCATAATTTTCCCGCCAGTCATCTCCCATACGTCAGGCGTTTACGAGAGATACTGTGTCATGTGAAATATCCCAGAAGAGCATTATGACTGTCTCGCCATTACCTGTTCCCATAACTTTTCTTCTGGTTTCTGTCTCGGTCAAAGGAATTCGGTTGATTTCGTCTGCAACGGTCGTTATTGTCATGAATACCGAGAAATGATTTCCTTTTTATGGACCGGTGTCGCGTCGGGCATTGTTTATGAACTTTCATGAGTCTTGTATTGGTGTCCGTTTGGTTATTTCTATTTTTAGTACCTTTAATTTCTTATTGATGATTCATATCTTTGTTTCCAAATCTTTATTAAGTCTCTCACGATTTCAGAACCTTTCAATTTACATTCTATTTCCCATCCATTCTTTTTTTGTGATTCTATATTACGCTATTGACTTTCAAATATTGTCCAGAGAGACTAATCCTGAAATGCAGATTCAGTTATAGATTAAAGCTGTTTTACGCGTGATGCAACAAGATGCTAATTTGTCAAAGACAGCAGTTACTTTGGAGTCTTGGTAATCAAGATTTTTATTTCAAAGGCAAATTAATGTACAAATGATCGCTATATTTGAGGTTCAAGAGAACCTATGATATTTACTCTTTACATTTTACACATTAATAAACACGGTTTTACCCACACACACACACACACATATACATACATATATATATATATATATATATATATATATATATATATATATATATATATATATATATATATATATATATGTATATATATATATTATATAGTATATATATATATATATATATTATATGTATATATGCATATATACATACATACGTATATATACATATATATATATATATATATATATATATATATATATATATATATATATATATATATATATATATATATAATGTGTGTGTGTGTATGCGTAAAATTTCACGGTAATGTTTTTATCATAAAATATTATTTTTCGCATGTATTATAACTGTATCATTTTTTTTCTCCAGGGATCGGATTATTTTCGTATAAAACTATTCCTCACACTCGTAACAATGTTCAATAATTTCTCTAGTGTATTGCCAGTAAAATTATTACTAATATATAAATCAAGTAGATTATAAAAAAAAATTAAGAAAAAAAGACCTGCTCCCCTAATTCTGTTTCCTTGAACATATTCTCAAGAAAGCAGACGCAAGGGTAGTTATACGCGATAGATTAATTGAAGATACATACTAATGCAGCATAACTAAGTAAGGGATTCCCCAAGACAATATGTATGCATATTAGCCAAGTAATCAGCGCACGAGTGTTCAGTCCCTTTTTGATCATCATATTGATATAACCACTTGAAACTGTACTTTATTATTCAAGACTAGGCTTAGTCACCGCGGTTCACCTTCTCTCAGATCTGAATCTGTTGCGAGTGTATAGAACAGTGCGATGCATTAATTTTGAGCACATACATCTTATCTATTGTGCTTCCAACATTACTGCGGGAAATGGCACTGAAGAACAGGCACACCATAAAATTTTAAGCATTTTTCTTGTAAATTTTGTTACTATTCTTACATTCATTATTTTGAAATGCCACAATAAACACGTCACCATTTTCTTTCATTTGTAAGTTCTGAAAGATAGCAATCATTAAATTTCAAAGGTACTATAAAAAATAATGTAACTATATACTCACAGGTTCCTTCATGATAATGGTTCGACTTCGTGAATCTAACTTTATGGTTGTTATGTACGAACATTTTCCTCGTCCTTATATTATCTTAAATTTTACAGATCTTACACTTACGACGTATTTGATTTCTTACCACTGTAAAGGAGAGCATTTTTACAATTTGTACTGATCATTTTCCTTTATTTTTATTTTTGCTTTGAATAGTTAGAATTTCGATTTCTGTTCCAATGCATATCTTCAGATAAGTAAATAGCATTGTCGATAATAATTCAACTCACAATAATCGTCTTGAATTATTGTGCAATATATTCAAATGCTCACTGATGATAACAACCTATAACAATCCTCAAAGGCCTTCGACCGTCCACTAATTACGGGAGACTTCGACCTGCTGGCAAACTGCTTGAACTATGCAACCGATGTCTTCAGCACAAGTGGCTCAAGTTAGGTAATTGCATAACTCTGTATTCCTCTAAATCTAGGTCCCGGTCGGAAGTTGAAAGCTTCAGCCAATGTAATATGATCGAACTTCACTAAAGTTGGGATGAAAGTTTCCGCTAAAACCAAAAAACATATTTGTATTTCTAGAGGAATAACAAAGACATAAAACTAAGCTTTTCCAGTAATATTTTTTCTGGTGATGAGCATCAACGGAAAAAGCAGATAAAAGGAGGGAGAAGTGAACAAAGTCCTCATAAAAAAATGCAAGTGGTGCACTATTTTTGTTTTCTCACGAAAATCAGTTCCTAATTTTCATTCCCTATACTTAGAACTGTGCAATTTCTTTTGACCTTCGTTTTCCATTGCTCGTTAATTTTGATTTCATATTTGTATTTTATTCTTAGTCATGGGTACGAGGAAGTCCACCCATTCCATGCTCCATTATTCAGCGTTCTATTTACAAAATTTTAAAGTTCCACTCGTTCATTTGTCGTTCATCAAACGCTTTCTTATTTGCTTAACTGGACTTCCTCTCTAACACCATCCATGCACTCAGATGCTAAATCCCATCCTTTTCTGGTTAATTCCCAAAACTCATTTCTTCAGTTTGAAATCTCTGCACTGACATTCGCTTATTCCTTCATCTGATATGCAAAAGTAGGGTGAAACATTTTAAATGGAGTGGAGTTTCTTCGTGAGGACGATAGATGCCTTTGATAGGGAAGAGGGCGGCATTAATGATACCTATATTGAGGACAGTGAATGGCCGTGAGGAAACATACGGCGTACATTGCAAATTTCTCGATCTGACCTCTTCATGTGTCCCGGCCGCATGTTCACCAACTGTGTTATGGTTCGGCCAGACGAGTGAGAACGGGCGCGTGCTCAGTCTTTTGTTTGTTTTTACGGTAATCCCCAACGGGCTTGTGTTAATTAAGCTGCAACGGTAGAAGCACGTGTGCTTTGGGCGTGGTAAACATGTTGAGATTATTTTCAAGAAGGTTCTATGCTTAGTTTTTAAGTTAAGCGTCCCGCTTTTTTCAGAGAAGGTCCCGAACCATAATACAGTTAGGGAAGATGTGTTCCGGCCTACCGGTACCTCGACCGCCTACAGTGAGGCCCCACCTCTACACATCTCGCTGTCCCAGTGAGATAAATAAGTTGCCGAGTACCATTTGTACAAGTAATTATTGGGCTTCTTTGCCAATGCTGCACGGTGCAACAAACTGGTTTCGTCAAGAATATCACAAAGATCTTCAGCCACGGCCAGGTGGTGGCCTATTTTCCTAGGCTGACCAAATCGAAATTTAAAAAAGCCAACAAATCGAAATTATATATATGTATATATATATACAGTATATGTATATATATATATATATATATATATATATATATATATATATATATATATAATATATGATGTATGTATGTGCATATATAAAAATAAATAAATTTCTGACTCACAACAGCATCCAAACCAGGTCTTTCAATTGACAGGCAAGGAGGCTGCCAACAAAGCCACACAAATCATAAAAAAAGTTGGACCCTAAGTACCACTGTAACTAAGGCTTTACCTGGGCAAGCTAATTGCATTGTACACCATCGTGTTTTCCCCAACTTCCCGACTCAGCAGTGACCCAATTGACAGCATTTCATTCGAACTGTCCCTTCTGAGTGAACATGATAGAAACAATCAATAAACAATCACGTGTGGAACAGTGATTTATTGCTGTTCAACACGTGACTGTGTGTTGATTATTTCCAATACTATGCTTACTACCATAGTATTATTGCCAAAACTATGAATATCTGAATTTTTACGTATTTAACTATTTTTCCTATTCAATATTTCTGTTAGTATGAATCCTTGTCTTTCTTTCGCTTAAAAATCCGTTTTTCGCTTCCATATGTGAGAGTTCGCTCTACTAATCCTTTAAACATTCCTATCTTGGCTTCCATGGATAAAGCAAGTGTCTATTTCTATTTTTTTCGCCCTGCTACCTTCTTTTCTTCCCTTATTTAGCAACCACTTCTTTTCTCTCTTCTGACCAACATCCATTATGCAAATCAGTAGCTTCATATTTTCACCATCCATACTGCCGTTCATTTTTCCATATTTCTTAGTTTCCAAGTACCCAATAATCTTACTCTTGTACACGTTATTTGGTTGTAATGAATTAGAAACACTCTTACTAGCTTTTGCATTTTCTCTTCACTATGTCATATCAGTACTTTATCGTGCACAAATATCACACAGACATCCTCTCATATGTATATTGTAACACATGTTTTGATTGCATTATAAATTTGTAATTACTCAACAAAATAACTTTTGCATTGCAATTTTTCAATTTCTATACAAGGCACATGTATGCCATTCAGATATTTTCACTTTATTTTTTAATCTTTTTCATAATTTTCTTGGAAAAAAGTTCACTGATCCCTTTATTATACCAGATATTGTTCTTCTCCTAGCAGTCTTACTTTTCAATGAGGACCATACCATACACCTAACCAATAATTTTAACGATCTCTATATCACCTCTGCACATGTACACTTAGGAACACAAGTGAAGATACAGTTTTCTCAAATCATCGGACACATATTGTTTAATGCCACACCTAGCAACTCTAGAAAAGGGGCGGAGCTTCAACGTCACCGTGTCTGTTGCTTGCTAGGTTTCCAATAACTTTAAGCATAAAGATTCTTTAGAAGTCCTGTGATCATTAATACTTGAATGCAGTAACAACCTCTATACTATTCGTTAAAGTTCTTTTGATAACATCAGGTCAGAGTACAATATTGATCATCCTTTTTTAAAACCTACCGTGATAACTTACTCATAACTGATGTTATGACACTAAAATGAAATCAAATTCACGTGTAATCGGCAACGTGATCTTAAATAATGACAGAAAAAGCTTTAAAGTTTGGGCAATATTCTAGGGAAATTGTGTGGAATAACACAGGAATGAATGCAATATCATGATGAGAGAGAGAGAGAGAGAGAGAGAGAGAGAGAGAGAGAGAGAGCAAATTCAGTTTTTGTGTAAGCATAGGCCTATCTGTAAATACTTAATTCATTATATTTTCTTTGAGTAATAATATATTTGTAAAGTATGTTTTAGAAGAGAGAGAGAGAGAGAGAGAGAGAGAGAGAGAGAGAGAGAGAGAGAGAGAGAGAGAGAGAGAGAGAGAGAGCAAAATCTGCTGTAGCTTATTTATAGTTACTTAATTCATATTTTATTTGAGAGATTGTGTGATATATTTGTAAAGTATGTTTTAGGATTGGAGAGAGAGAGAGAGAGAGAGAAAGAGAGAGAGAGAGAGAGAGAGAGAGAGAGAGAGAGAGAGAGAGAGAGAGAGAGAGAGAGAGTTATAGTATTGGTGTTCGACTTGTGATGGGAAGGGGTGGGGGGAGTGATGAGTCGCTGCACAGGTTCCTGGGATACCGGGTGATAGGGCTGCCAAGATCAAGGTTTACTAAACTAGATGAAATTTGAAGTGACCATAGTATTCATATTAATTCAAACTAGATGAAATTTGAAGTGACCATAGTATTCATATTAATTCTCTAAGAAATTCATACACTAGTCTTGATTTGATTCAGTAGTTGCTGTAACATTCAAAGACTGTAAAAAATAAGTGGAAAAACTCAACCATAGGCAGGTCACTCTTACTTTCTTTATATAGTCTCTACTTCATCAACAAATCATTCACGAAAAAAAGCTGTGTAAAGTAAAACTATTTATAGCCACAAATAACTCGATATCTACGCCACTTTGAAATGCAAACATAAATTTGTAGAAATTAAAATAGTGACTATTAACACTTATGAGGAGGCAATAATAACCCTGTTTATAAAGGAAAACGAGTAAACATTGTCGTCGTGATGCGGACTAACACAGCCAGCAGTGCCAACTGTATCTTCCAGAGCTCTGCGAATGAATCCATCTGCGAAATTCCAATTACTTCAGACATATATGGTGTTATTAATTATCTGAATGATTTTGTTTCGTAGATTTGAGTTGTATGACATATCTTGCACTGTATTTTCATATCCTAGAGTAAATTTAACGAGATTATGTGTTTTCGATAAAATAAAATGATGAATTCGATGAACATCTAATGAAAACGGTATCTTCATTTGTATTCCTGAGTGTATAAATCCCTACAACATTTCCTCCAACTGAAACATACCTTAAAAAAGTTTCTTCTTCTTTTAACGTGCTTGTTTTCCCATTTGTATGGGGTAAGCACGATGCCTTCTTTTGAAGGACTTTGATTTGGCTTTTGGGGTAGACTGTAGTCTCGATCGGCTGCCCTGCCTGTCATCGCTTAGACCCCGGTAGCGTATGTATATGTATTGTACCAATCACCAGCGCCCTTTCTCCCAGCAGCGAGGAGTCGTTGGGCGGTTAGGTTGACAGTCGAGACGTGTGATACCTTACAAAGGCTTGCCACTCACTAAATCACACTTCTGTAAAGCATCGCGAGTCATGTAATCTCTACAACTCCGTGCCCAACCTTTCATAAACTTTTTAATTGCCCTCCTGATGCTCCGCAAACATTCTTAAACTTATCCCCGTCAAAGAGCTCTTCAAAATATGCTACCAACACAAGCCCACATTCAGTTCAGACAGCATCTGTCTATCTGCACTGAGATCCATTTGCTCATTAACCTCTCTCTCTCTCTCTCTCTCTCTCTCTCTCTCTCTCTCTCTCTCTCTCTCTCTCTCTCTCTCTCTGCATTTATTTCCTTGTAAAACAACGTATGTATCCTAATTGCCTTGGTGATATTCATCCCTTCATTTTCATTACTGTCCCTTTTTACGCCATCACGATATTTCTAAACTATTCATCGTCCAGTATAATGAAAAAGATTTTTTACCAGTTATCTAATTGCCATTCACATATCCTCCTTTTTCCATTTACTTAAGCTCTTTTTTTCTTTCCTATCCTCTTATACCAGATATCACTCACTTCTGACTCCACCCTTGCATTTTATATATGAACCGTATGAAACTTCCACCTTCCTTTCTTTATTTATGTAAAATTATGCACTTATACTTATTTTCCGCATGCATGTTCGTCTCTCTTTATGTTACTGGCACATTTATTTGCCTTATTTCTATATAAGAAACAAATACTAAACGTCTTGTTCAACCTCTGAAAAAACCTTGATCAATCTTAATTTTCCTTTCAGTTACATTTGTAATTTAACATTAGAAGTCCAGTTACGTAATTAACTAAATTGGGGACACTGTTTTTTGCAAATCTATGAATTACCAAAAGATTAAATAAACGACATGATAAAATAATGAATATATGTGTTTTACTCGAGATTATAATAAAACATGCTGACAGATAAACAAACTAATGGCATTTCAACTTTTTATACTCTTTCCATTTACATCCCCTTCTTTAATCTTCTCTAAGTACAGACAATGAGATTACCCCGATAAAAATAAAAGTTATGGTGAAAAGGTAATTGCCAGATAATCCTATCTTGTCGAAACACAAAACAAAAACAGCACGTGATTACAGGATAACGACATTTTTTTTTCTCAGCTAGCATGTTATCCATAACACCGTCTCATGTAATAAGGATAAAAGGGGTAACCAATAGCTGTATATGTTAATGGAAAAAAGTGCTTTCAGAATTCCTCCCTTCTTTGTCTCCGGGGAAACTGTTTTCTTTGTCGTCTTTCACTCGATTGCTAAGGTACGTAATAAAAAGAAGTGATATATCTGGTCATATTTCTTCTCCTCTCTTTTTATAGGAAGGGAGTAAGATCGTATTTGGTCCTACCATATAACTCATTTCGCAGCTGCTTTCATTTCGTAACCTTCTCAGCCATTATCGTCCAGAAATGTTTGATAATTGTCAAAATATCAACAGATATTAATCGGTTTATGGCTCAAACATTACAGGGTTAAAGGGTAAACTATATTTGATTAAATACACTGTAATAAATCACATGGGAGGTTTCCAATACGCATTTCTTTCAACCATAAGTTATACTCGTATTTTTAACCCGTCGACCAAGGCGTGATTATAGTTTTTTGGCATTCATGTGAGTTTAAGTATGAATTATGAATTTTAAGAACATTTCTTCATTACACACACACACACACACACACATACACACACATATATATATATATATATATATATATATATATATATATATATATATATATATATATATATATATATATATACAGTATATATATATATATATATATATATATATATATATATATATATATATATATATATATATATATATATATATATATATATATATATATGGCGCTCTGGTCTTGTGGAACGGAAAGCATAAATCCATTAGTTGGTACCATTTCTGATGCAAATACAAAGGCAAATGCAGGTTCAGTATTATTATTATTATTATTATTATTATTATTATTATTATTATTATTATTATTATTATTATTATTATTATTATTATTAAGAAGAGGAACCCTATTCATATGAAACAAGCCCACAGGAACCACTGACTTGAAATTTAAGCTTCCAAAGAGTATGGTGTTTATTAGAAAGAAGTAACACAAGATAACAGGAAATACAGAAAGAACAGATCACTTACTGAAAGAGAAAATCAAATTACCAATCAAAACAGACAGAAATGCAATTAAATTATAAAAAAAACAAGGAGAATTGTATTAGGGTAGTAATACATTGCATCTTCCCTTGAACTTTTGAAGTTTCAAGTACATGCTATCCTCAGAGAAATTGTACCACAGTCCAATGGTACTGGGAAGTTTGACAGCGAGGCACATTTACAACAAATTGGTTTCGTTGTTCAGCAAACCTGGTTCCTCTCGGCAGGAAAAGGGAATCAGGGATCAGTTCTAATTGGCATTTGCTGACAATTTCATTAGATGTTTCTCAAAAATATGTGAGTTAAAAGTTACGTCTAGAATAGTTAAAGCTTCAGACTCAATCAGCAAAATCCCATCCACCTGAAGGGGAGGATGGGGTGGAAAATATGTACGAGTTCTGCTAATCAATACTGTTTTCATTTTACTGGAGTTCAGTTCATACCCCAATGCCTACACCTTTTCCTAACCTGGTGCATGTCACGATTGAGACTAAGGATAGTTTCATTTTTCACAGGTGGAAATTTTACTACACCCACAAGGGTTGCATCATCGGCATACTGAACACTCTTGTTTTCCAAGCCAAGCACATCGCTTGTATACACTGAAAATAATAGTGGGCTAAGAACACTACCCTGTGGAACTCCAAACACAATAGGTCGTGATTCGCTAGAGATCCCACCAATCGCAACCCACTGCTGTAAGGAAATCTAGAAGTAAACCTTGAAGTAAACCTAAAACATATTCACCTACTCCAAGATTCTGAAGTAAATAAATAAGAGCTTTGCAATTTACTAAATCAAAAGTCGCACTAAATTCTATTTCGGTTGCTCTATGCTCAAAACTCTTATCAAGGTTTTCTTGTAAATGGGTTGTCAAATCAAAAAGTGCATCACAGGTATCTGACTGCTTCCTATATGCATATGAACTATCAGCAAACAATACTTTATACTCAGCATACTTGTATAGCAGCTTAAAAATAAGTTTGTCTACGGCTTTGTTGAGCACTGGGAGAATAGATATTGGCCTGTAGTTACTGCAGTCTGGGTATATACCATTCTTTGGGGAAGGAACTGTATTACTAAGCTTGCGCTCATCCAAGAAGACACTACATCGATCTAAAAATCTCTAGAATCTACTAATCTTGGAAGACAACACACTAGCAACTCTTTTTGAAAAGCAAAGGGAAGAAACCATTAGGGTTTTCTCTACTCCAGCTATCAAGATTATCAAGAATTTTCATACCATCCCTAGAGTGAAATGCAAATTTTGTAAGAATAGGTTCAGGATGACAAGTATCAGGGAGGGGTACATCCTCGGCTGATTGCTTAGCTTCAAAACCTCGAGGAAGCAGTTCTTACTATTCCTTAGTGCCAGTTACCAATCTACCATAATTTGTTAGTGGAGGTGGAATGGAAGAGGAGCCTGACCCAAAGATAAAGGACGCCAGTTTCCACCATAGAAGAGGCTGAGTAATTCCTTTGATTGCTCCTTTACGGAATTATTGTGATTTCGTTCAGCTATATGGTGAATTCTATTAACAGCACGGTGAAACTCAACAAATATGGTGTAATTTTCATGTGAACGTTTTCGTTTCCATGTGTTATATTTGGTCTGACTGTCATGGTAAGCTCGCCCACATGTATCATCAAAACATGGCTAGTCATTTGTCTTGAAACTGATGACCTTTCTAGGGACATACCTGGATCTAATATAACATCTGAAATACAAAGTGCCTGACAAGCTTCCATTATGTAACTCCAGTTGGATATAATATCTTCTATAAACACCTCAATAAAACTGATTGAAATAGAAGTAAAAGAATGCAAATTTCAAAATAAACAGGAAATATTACTCTTAACATCTTTGGTGTACCATTGGATAATCCTTCATGTCCAGTTTAATCAATTTGTACGTGAAACCTTTTGAAAACACAAAAATAAATAAAATCACCGCAGTCGAAGTAATATG
>JANJGK010000018.1:18183807-18216307 GCA_039081455.1 Macrobrachium rosenbergii
GTCAAACAACCAGAATCACCTACTAAAGACTTGCTCCACTCAGCACAAGAGAAATGCATGGAACGTTCTGATACATGGGACAATGATGTACATGTGCATATTTAAAATACTGGAGATACTGTTGCTGCTGAGGTGAAATACCACCATGCATGTCAGATTAGCTTCCATAAGGGTCGGGAGTCTATGCAAAATCCCGGGTAAAGGCCTAAAGTTCGTCCTAAAGGGTCGGTCGATCAGGAGAAGAAATTAGGTTTTCTTCAGCTTCATGGGTTCTTAAATGAAAATGATGATCACCAGTTCACTCTGACAGAATTGGAGGGACTGCTGAAAGACATATCTGAAGATGGTGAAGTGTACATAGCAAAAAAATAGAAGTCAAAACTGCAAGAAAGGTGCAATGAGCATATGATCATCACATGTCAGCATGGTAAAGATACAATCCTGAATGAAGACAATAGGATTCTGAGAGAATGTCATAAAGGTACAGGACTAACACCTGAAGAAATTATTGACATGACGAGGATTCTTATGGAGGATGTAATAAGAGCATTCATAAATGATAAATCCCATTATCTTAAATTTTTGGAGATGACCAATCACGACTAGATGGACGAAGCAATTTCAAAACTATTATTAAGGCTACTTAGTCATCTTATCAAGAACAGATGCCGCAGGATTGCCATATATATATATATATATATATATATATATATATATATATATATATATATATATATATATATATATATATATATGTGTGTGTGTGTGTGTGTGTGTGTGTGTGCGTGCGTGCGCTAGCTGACCAACCCGGTGCTGCCCAGGAAAACTCTGAATGACAACCGATTAACTCTCTCACTCTCTCTCTCTCCAACTCTCCTTCACTCTTTCCCTCTTCCTCCTCCCTAACACCCACCCTAGTCTCTCTCTCTCACTTCCTCTCCTCACTCTCTCTCTCCACTCCTTAACACCCCCTCTACTCTCACTCTCACTTCCTACCCCTCTCTCTCTCTCTCTCTCTCTCTCTCTCTCTCTCTTGCACACACACTCACTCCTTTCCTGTCAGGATAGCTACTTCAGTTACAGTGCCCAGCATTTTTAATCTTTCATATTTCACCCCTTCTCGACCCCTATTCCTATTGGGGCTGAACTTGGAATTAAAGGGCAACGGGAGTGTCACTATTCATCTCAACGACCTCAAAAACTATGGATTAGACACTTCTGTCGTTGAAGGCTATTTTTACAGCCCCATTTCAGGGATGCCCTTCCCATCCCATCCCCTCTGGTGCCCTTCGGTGCTAGTGATGTCTTACCCACCACAGTATTCTTTTCCAGATAGTAAGTCATATGTATACCATATTTGGTTGAAATTGATCAATGCATGTCAGAGTTATGCTGGAACATAGACACATACATACATACATCCATTTATATATATATATATATATATATATATATATATATATATATATATATATATATATATATATATATATATATATATATATATATGGTAATAACGTAAATTGTTGAAAAATGTCAACATTTATTCAAAGACAAAGAAGAGTGTATTTTGGTATTTGAAATTGAAATATTTTTTTCTTGTTCTTCTAAAAGCCCACCGTTAATTGGGGTCACCTTTGTTTTCGTGCAAGCTTGCTAAAAAATATATGGGTGTCCAAGCTATCCATAGCAACAGATAATTTATGAATATAATCTTTAACGGCAGTTCATTTTTTTTTACCAGCAAGAGCATGCGTTTATCAACAGATGAATTTTAAAATCTTATCTAATTTTTGCGTCGTGTGAGATATGTAATTGGAAACTTTATTAACGTTCAAACTGGGAACTGGGCCCATTTATTATTTGATTTTATATTGACAGAAGTATCTTTCAACGTAAAAGGTAATATTATTAGGCGGTCTTATAAAAAATATATTTATATCAATGGGGGAAATTATTAAATTTTGTTTAGATTTTCCCTAGAGACTTATATTTCACTGTTCATTCTTGACATCAAGAAATATGAAAAAGATGTAATAAAGTGATGATATATTAAAACAATACCAAGGAAATTATCATAAAGACTTTGGAGAACGTTGTTAAACTGCTGAAATTAAAGACGAACGAGTTGATACTGATATCGTTGAACTTCTGGATAAAAACCATGGAAAAATATCCCTTTCAAAAACTCGACACTCCTGAAGGAGATTGCTGAAGTCTCCTTCGAGACATAATTGATGGATGGCCCATCCCGTTGACGGTAATGCAGTTGGTGCATGATCGATGGCTGTGTTTCCTTCGGAGGAAGCAAGTTGCTTCATAACATTTAAGCCTGGAGGAAGCATAGATTAAATGTGCTTCATGAGATTTAAGCTTGGAGGAAGCATAGATTAAATTTGCTTCATAACATTTAAGCCTGGAGGAAGCATAGATTAAATGTGCTTCATAAGATTTAAGCTTGGAAGAAGCAAAGATTAAATTTGCTTCATAAGATTTAAGCTTGGAAGAAGCATAGATTAAATTTGCTTCATAAGATTTAAGCTTGGAGGAAGCACAGATTAAATCTGCTTCATAAGATTTAAGCTTGGAGGAAACAAAGATTAAATCTGCTTCATAAGATTTACGCTTTGAGGAAGCATAGATTAAATTTGCTTCATAAGATTTAAGCTTGGAGGAAGCATAGATTAAATGTGCTTCATAAGATTTAAGCTTGGAGGAAGCATAGATTAAATGTGCTTCAAAAAATTTAAGCTTGGAGGAAGCATAGATTAAATTTGCTTCTTAAGATTTAAGCTTGGAGGAAGCATAGATTAAATTTACGTAAAAGTTAGAGAGCAATTATTAAATAGCTTAGCACGCTGAGTGGGTTATTCTCTGTAGGCTTTAAAATGTTTAGATAGTATAAAAGCTTTAATTTGTGGCTGAAAAAGTTCTTTCTTCATAGAATCAAGCAATCCTCCTGAAAAAGTTCTTCTTCATAGAATCAAGCAATCCTCCTGAAAAAGTTCTTTCTTCATAGAATCAAGCAATCCTCCTGAAAAAGTTCTTTCTTCATAGAATCAAGCAATCCTCCTGAAAAAGTTCTTTCTTCATAGAATCAAGCAATCCTCCTGAAAAAGTTCTTTCTTCATAGAATCAAGCAATCCTCATTATGTTTACTGTATGTAAATGTGGTAAGTGCTTGGATTTGTATATGTATTCTACATATTGAATGTTAATGCTGGCTTTATTAGATATTTGCTATGATTTACTGGTTGAATTTTGGAATTTGCTATAAAAAACAAATGATCCTGTTTAATTTCAGGGAATATTATATAATATTAAAATATATGGCAACTTTTGAGAGTGAGTAAACTATAAATGAAACATGCATTGTAAAAAAAGTTATTCAGTGTTAATAATATATAAAAAATATTTCGGTCATTTTCATTGTACCGCGATTTTTTTCCGGAAATTTCTTTGACTTTGATCTTCATTTTGGCTTCATCTCAGAAGTTAAAAGTTAAAACATTGCGTATGAGGTTAGAAAATGATTACTATTACAGGCAGGTAAAAGAGCACAAACGCGCACACACATTAGATATATATATATATATATATATATATATATATATATATATATATATATATATATATATATATATATATATATATATTATATATATATATATATATATATATATATATATATATACATATATACAGTATATATATATATATATATATATATATATATATATATATATATATATATATATATATATATATATATATATAATATATATATATATATATATATATATATATATATATATATATAATATATATATATATATATATATATATATATATATATAATATATATATATATATATATATATATTTATATATATATATATATATATATATATATATATATATATATATATATATATATTTATATATATATAATATATATATATATAATCTGTATATATATATATATATATATATATATATATATATATATATATATATATAATATATATATATATATATATATATATATATATATATATATATATATGTATGTTTGATTTATTTGATCTAGTGACATAGATTTCTTATTTTTGAACCTTAAAAGAATGGTTGAAAACATTAAATTATGACCTTTTTGTTTGGTTCGTTTGAAACTCATTCTGCCAAAAGGAAAATGTGGGTGAACTTTGCAGCTTTCTATAAATTCGCTTAACAAAAGTGTTTGTTTTCAGACCCCTGATTCACTTCCTAAGTCGAGAAAGAATTATTATTTTCTTGGCAATTCATTGTGTTTAGTTTCCTCCCTCGAATACATTTCTGCGTTATGAAATAAATTCATAATAGTATGCGAATTATATCTTAACATAACTTGGTTACTAATGGTCAGGTGTGTGAATATATTTATGCATATGGTGAGTTAAAGGGAGGGTGTTTTCGTGCCGAAAACCCTCTCTCTCTCTCTCTCTCTCTCTCTCTCTCTCTCTCTCTCTCTCTCTCTCTCTCTCTCTCTCTCTCTCTACTGATAAATAATACCAACCAGTGCAAACAAGCTTACATATCCTCTCACACTTTGACATTCAGTCACCTTGATAGACTGCATATGTACCCAATTTCCAGTCTCGTGTTTTTCTTCCCGTAATAATTCCCGGGACGTAGGAATCTGAGGTATGACTGCGTCAGCATCGCTAAGCCGCACCAGAATATAAATTACCACTGTGGCTGAAATAACGAATGCGCTTGAGGGCATAAATAATGATGAGATGTATCGCGTACGAGAACGGGATATCTCTGCAAATGATGGTGGCATATCTCCGTAATAGTGCATCATTTTTCGTTAAGATGCCCCCTTTTTTTGGGAGAGTCTTTTTCATTATTGTTATTCATTATTATTATGAAATTGTACATTGCGGAGGCGGAAAGAATTCGTATGGTGTTTTCCTTTTACTCGGTAATAATTACTGGGATGGTCTTCCCTTCCAACATTCTGCGGATTTTCATTCTGTAATTGTATTGCATATATGATTTGAATAATAGGCATCTCTACTTACAAAAGATATCAACCATGTATTGTAGCCTAAGGTTGCTGATACCTTGGGTTTTAATCACCAATATAAGCTGCTGGAATAGAAAAACTCAATTCAACAGTATTTTAAATATATATATATATATATATATATATATATATATATATATATGTATATATACAAAAAAGTTCAAACTAAATATACTCACAGTTATCATACCGTTCCCTTTGACTTCATTTTTAAGCGGTGACTGAAAATAGATCTCTCTGAAGAAGTTTCTAGGGGCCTACACCTACATGGACTGGGTTTCCACGATGTAGTCGGCAGGGATATTTCACATTTTTAGTATTTGTAAATATCAACGACATAAGCGTTGGAGTAGAACACAAGATATCACAGAATATAGACGGTGGAAATTTTGTGAAAATTTCCCTCCCATTTATACCCAAATCAGCTGCCTAACATTGTTTCAGTAGCTCAGTACTTAACGGCTAGATGTATGAAAATATTTGATATTTCATTCATCTGCAGTGTCTTTTTTCTTGGCGGGTTGAGGGGGGGGGGTATTACGGTTACAAGAAAATACCTGAATTCGGCGCAATTGGTTGTTTTAAATTCACAGGCACTTCATTTTATTTTTCATTTGTCGGAAGATGTCCCTTTAGTGGATTTTTAGTGTTCTTTACCTTCGTAAGAATTTATATTCTGTTGAAGATATATTACATCAAAATATCTCGCATCAAATATCCTACATCATCACCTTTACGTAAAAAATAAAAGAAAATGAGGCTCAATTATACTCATATATATATATATATATATATATATATATATATATATATATATATATATATATATGTACATATATATATATACAGTATATATATATATATATATATATATATATATATATATATATAGTATATATATATATATATATATATATATATATATATATATATATATATATATATATATATATATATATATATAATCAGAAAGCTACAAACGTCCTTTACTATCCAATTCGCTCTACCTCGGAAATAATATATTTTCATATATGTTACCGAAGGGGAATTTTTTTAGTTGATATTAAAGGACGTTTGTAGCTTTCTGATTGTATATGAATCATGGTGATGTGATAAAAAGCCATATATATATATATATATATATATATATATATATATATATATATATATATATATATATATATATAATATATATATATATATATATATATATATATATATATATATACTGTATATATATACATATACATACATATATACATAAATACATATACATATATATATACACACATATACATACATACATATATATATATATATATATATATATATATATATATATATATATGAATATGTTTGTTTGCTTTGTAAATTCTTTGTGTTTGTCTATTTTATGAGCAGCTGATATTCTTCAAGATGTTAGTGGACCCTTATGCCTTTAGTAATGTAATAGTTGAATGTCAGTGGCCATATTTCATTTTTTTTTTTTTTTTACATCGGTGAATATAACAATAAATGGTATTGCGAGGAATATCAAAAGCAATCTCGGCTCCACCAAACAAAACGCACATTATTTTTGGTACAGCTATATATCCCCTTGGGGCAGAACAGATGACCTCCGACAAGGACCTACAAAAGACTTGGTTTTGAATGACAGATATTCGACTTTTCAAGAAAGAACACAGACTTTCTACAGTAGTAGTGGCTTAATGCACAGAACATCGATTGCCATCTTCGGGATGAGCAAGCTATTTAGAAAGAAATTATATAGTATACTCGTGTTTTGTTTGGCAAAAAAGAACAGGACAAATATTACTGCTATTGAGGGTCATCCATATAATATTTTATGGAATTATCAAATCAGGGTCTTTCATAGGTTCACCTTGGATTTCCGAATCTTAAACACTCGAGCAAGCGACATCTGTCGGCCGGGTGATGGTCTCTGTGTGTTGAGACTGAAGGACGTTATAATGTCAAACAAATAATTTATTTTCTGTGTTGCTGCTCAATAATAATCTCCTTTAGGATGTTGCGCAATTAGAACCTTAAAAGAAAAAGCGAAGATATTAATGCATGAATACCCAAAAACAATTCACGTTATATTTTACTAATTTATTGATATTTCTATTTATTTTTTAATTAATAATTTATCTTTTTTTTCTCTTTTCTAATACCTGATCTAATCTATCTGTATGTGCTGTTGTCTTCTGTAATTTCTTTCAAATGAACACTATATTGATTGACAGCTTGAATTTCAAGCCATCGTTCCCTGGAGGATTGCTCGATTTGAACAGGGGTTTATCTTCTAAATAATAATAATAATAATAATAATAATAATAATAATAATAATAATAATAATAATAATAATAATAATAAGGACGATGTCCTGTCAACTAAGGGTTGGTGCGAGATGCTGAAGTGGTTGCTCACTTTGTCTTTGAGACGCTTTGCAGTGTTACTTCCCTATTTTTATTATTATTGACTTAAATTTTTACGTTGGTTTATATCAGAGAAGTAATTTTTCTATCTCTTTTTATTGAGAAATCTTATGAGCATAAAAGCAAAAACCATTACAATTATGATCAAATCAATGTTTTGCTTCATGTTTAAATACTTTATGGCTCATTTAACCAACACCCCCCCCCCCAACAAAAAAAAAAAAAACAATAAAGAAAAAGCCCATCAGCGAGCAGATACCAAGAAATAAGTAGATGTGCCTCAGTTCTGCGGGTAGCCTACTCGACGCTCCCGAATATCTGGGGATTTGACCGATCTACCTTTATTACAGCTACGCTCCCTTTCTCAGCTGGCGCAAAAGGACCATTTTATAACCCCTGGCCCGAGCAACATCGCCCCTAATGCTGCAGGGAGGGAGACCATCGCCGGTTATTGCAGAAGCTGACGAGTTTTGATAGGAAGGGCAGCTCTGAGCATATCCCTTGCATTTGCCTCTCCGCGGGTCAAGGGTGGCCCTTTATTTGATGCTCGTTGTTGGAGATGTGTAGTTTCTTTTTCGTTCAGCCTTTAGGAACAGGTATTTCGTATCAAATGGAGTTTTTATTTTTCTGTGTGGATAGGAATTTGTCCTATCTGCTAAGTAATCTTATTCCGTGTGTGTTTTTTTTATTGCTTTTGTTTGTAGCAAAAGTAATTCGTTCGACCCGCACTTATTATTACTAAAGAGATTGAGAGAGGGGGGGGGCATTCTTAATTACGAGTTATTTTAGTTAGGCGAATGTTTTCATTCTTTTCCTAAACATTTTCCCATGCAAATACACGTTCCTTTGCTTTTTACTAATGTGGTCCAAATTTAACTTAAGAAAAAAAACTTACACATTTTCATAGCTTTCAGTCTCGTATTTCCTTTTAAACGGAAACAAACAAGAATCTGATCCGCTGAGAATAGTCCATCCTCGTGTACTCCCTTTTTCATGCCGAACGGATTTTATCTCCAATACTCAATATGAGGATATGACTGAATTGATCTTTTTATCAGTTATCGCGTACTGTAGCCCAATTACTATGAAAGATAATACATATTTCCACTTATATCCTTGGTAATATTTAATGGCCCAATTACTATGAAAGATAATACATATTTCCACTTATATCCTTGGTAATATTTAATGGCCCAATTACTATGAAAGATAATACATATTTCCACTTATATCCTTGGTAATATTTAATGGCCCAATTACTATGAAAGATAATACATATTTCCACTTATATCCTTGGTAATATTTAACGGCCCAATTACTATGAAAGAAAATACATATTTCCACTTATATCCTTGGTAATATTTAATGGCCCAATTACTATGAAAGATAATACATATTTCCACTTATATCCTTGGTAATATTTAATGCTATTTTTATCGCAACTTTTAACAGAAATTAATTCCAACTTTTACCACTTACTAAAAGTGAAGAATAATCTACCTTTATGTCACTGTATAGTGACCGTTTAAGCCTATCTTGGCTATTCTTTTAAACGAAGGCACAACAATATTTATATTTTTCTCACATCCTTGCTAAAGCCTACTTTTTTTTTTTCTGTTTTACCTGATTATGTGTCACAATATGTTGTAATATACAACGAGCTGTAATGCTGACTCCAAGAAATACTTACAATGCATCAACATCGACCTCTACGACACCATCCTTAGCTACCGTACAAGCTAGAGGTAATATTATAAGTCCTATAATGTTACGGAAAGGTCAAATAACAAACTAATTGTAAACACCTAGATATTGAAACCCTTGCATATAGACAAATACTTTTTTTTTTTTGGAAATACAGATCAATTTGTGATTTCATATAAACTTATTGTTATTAAAAGGTCATTCACTGATACCATCAGATTAATGTTGTCATTATTTAATCAAAGGGGTTGCGAAAATAGTGGTGTTATTGTTGATAAAAAGGAGAGTATTTTTTTATATTGCACCCCACTGCTGGCTTGATGTGGGTATATATATATATATATATATATATATATATATATATATATATATATATATATATATATATATATATATATATATATATGTATATATATATATATATATATATATATATATACACGAGTATATATATATATATATATATATAGTATATATATATATGTGTGTATATAGATAGATATATAGATAGATAGATGCATATATATATATATATATATATATATATATATAATATATAATATATATATATATATATATATATATATATATATATATATATATATATATATATATACTGTACTGTATATATAGATATAGATAGATATTATATATAATTTTATATGTCTGTGTCTGTTTAGCAGTTATATCTTTCTCACTGAATATTCCAAGCTGCAGTATGTTTGTCTTCTGTAAGGAGTTGTGAAGCAATAGTTATGCTGTCTGTTTTGCTAGCCGTTTCAGAACCTACGTAGTTCTTTCCTCTTCAGAGAATGAGTACAGAAAGAAGAATGCGAATTACCTATAGGATGTCCGTGATTAAAACAAAATAATCAGTATTTCTCCCTGGCATGTCATTGCTACTAACCCGTATTTCAATCTACTGATTGCCTGTCGCATGCGATTTGTACTCACGCTGTAAGATTAATCCCTGTTCTGTTTTCTGCATTTATTCGCCACTAAGGATACTGCTGTATAGGTTCAGAAACGTCGCACCCAATCATATGTTTGAAAGTAAAATATTGTTCTAACTGTGTGAGCTTCTGGTGTTCTAATCGTGTGTGTGTGTGTGTGTGTGTTTGTGTGTATATGTATGTATATACATATATATATATATATATATATATATATATATATATATATATATATATATATATATATATATATACACAGTAGTAGGCTATATGTAATCGGATGAATAATCCACATACGTGTAAAGAATTAATCCACACAAAGAATCTCAACAATGTATTTCTCAACTTTGTATACACTGGCCATTGAATTACACTGCAAAGCAAACCTAAGCTTCTCGTGCTTGTGACCATCTGTGAAAAAAGCGCATCTTAGCAGGAACGTCATGAAATATCTTGGCCTCATAACTTGTTGCTTCCGGTTTGTCCATTAACTAGAAGTTTATTTTCTTTCCTGGTTGCAACGGCAGTTGTTAGATGTTTAAACCAGCAGTGTCAATGGTGCACTCATCTCCCATTTCTTCTTGCTCACTTTCGTCATATCCAACTTTATGTACTTCCTCGTTGGACGAATCGGTACAGTTCTCGGCTAGCACTCTGCTAGGCCCGAGGTCGAGTCTCCGACCGGCCAATGAAGAATTAGAGGGATCTGGTGATAGAGATTCATTTCTCTGTATAACGTGGTTCAGATTCCACAATAAGCTGTAGGTCCCGTTGCTAGGTAACCAATTGGTTCTTAGCCACGTAAAATAAGTCTAATCCTTCGGGCCAGCCCTAGGAGAGCTGTTAATCAGCTCAGTGGTCTGGTTAAACTAAGGTACACTTAACTATATGAGGTTGTTCTGTTGGCGTTAAGTTCCCCAGTAATTTTTTTATAGATACATTATTCTCTTCCAAGGTAATGATCGATGACTTTAGAGATGACGTACTCTGAGTTTTGTCTGTTTTCTATCTTATTTACGAGTAAGTCGACTTTTCCTGCCTATGTGTGATTGTGTGATATCTTAAGATGACGAACGAAGTTCGGGAAGACATTTTTCCTTATTAAGTGTTGTTTTTTATACAGACGTTTTGTAAAATATGTTTTTTTGCTTCTTTGTATAAATTCGATAGCAATTAACTGATTAATTGCATTAGTAATCATACCAAACTCTAGTTTTCTACTTGACTCTTCTTCCTTTTGATCCAGAATGAATTTTTCTAAATTTTCCATACGTTTATCCTAAAATGAGTTTTTCTTACCAATACTGTATATAATATTATCCGGATGACTCATACTGATATTCTCTAGAGAAAACAAAGAATAGATATGCCAGAAGAGCGTTGAAGAAGTGTTTTGGGCGAGTGAACATGCAGAAAATACACCTCAGTAATTCTCACCATTAGTTCTTGAGAACTTTCTTTCCTCCACTGTTTTATCATGCTACATCCACATGGACTATTTACATATAAATATCTAAGTCAATCAAATGTCTTCACACTTCCACTAGCCATAATAACATTTATTGCCGCATCTTCCTAGCTATTCTTTATTATTATGGCCGTCTTTCTATAAAAACTTAAATTTAGCATTTCAGAATTACTAATTACTTAAAATTCTTTCACAATTCTTTGTAACTTTCCTACTAACGCTATACTTTTTTAAAATCTGCAAATATCAGTAGGATAATGTTATACGAAAGCATATATAGCAAATTATTGGTGTGTATATATATATATATATATATATATATATATATATATATATATATATATATATATATATATATATATATATATATATCATGAATTTACTATATATGCTTTCGTAAAACATTATCCTACTGATATTTGCAGATTATAAAAAGTATAGTGTTAGTAGGGAAGTTACAAAGAATCGCGAAAGAATTTTAAGTAATTAGTAATTCTGAAATGCTAAAATTAAGTTTTTATAAAAAGACGACCATAAGACTGAACAATAGCTAAGAAGACGCGGCAATAAATGTTATTATAACATTTCTTGGTATGAGGAAATTTCTAACTATCTTATATGTCACCAGCCTCCGTGTTCTTTTTTTTTCCTGAAATGTTTTCCAATTTCCTTGTTCTCTCCGGTGAAGTGAGGCTCTTTTATGTATTGAGGACGTAGCTTTCCAATCTCGGAGCCAATATTGCTGGAGGGAGAGACGCAATTCTTGCATACAAAGTATTGGATGAGAGACAAAATACGCCGTCGATGTACCACACCTGTCGCGAGAGACACTTCCCTTAGAAAGGGGCTGTCTCAGAAGTCGGAGCTATTACTATAAGGGACTAAATGAACAAATTCAACCGCTGAGCAATCACATCTTTCTCCCTTTCTTTGATGTACGTTCCTTCTATTCGTCTGTATCTCTGCCAATGTCTCTCTTATCTCGTTTGTATCGTGATGAGTGAGCTATTCGTTTAGTCTGATTAAATCCCATTTGATAAGATAGTCATATTTTTCAGAGGTTTTTATCAAAGGATTTAAATGTTCATATGTTTCATAGACTATTCTAATGTTCTACTGGAACGTAAGACGTCGATGACTTCTGTCTGAAAAATATGCATTTTATGAGCATATTTCTCATTCGACATAAAAAGTCTAAATGGCATATTAACTTCCGACAAAGACGGTCGTCCAGGTAAGTGTATGGGAGGAACTTCATGAGATATCAACAGTAAAACAGTGCAGAATGGTTCCACATGATGGTCTCTTCAGTGGCGTATTCGTCTTCCTTGATGTTCCAGTACGCTCAAAAATGTAAGCTAAGAGCATTTATACTTATGAAAAATAGATAGCAGTAGCTCTGTTGGCATTAATTCCTTGAACTGGAAGAATTAATTCCTCCATTCTACTTCTCATCATGTAATATTCTAACAAATGTAAGTAGATTTCTGAACGAACTACTTTGCAGAAAATTAATGTCCTTATGTTATTAAAAAGTTTGGAGCTCTTCCACCATATCATTCTCTCGTGTTTCATCAAAACCGTTGAAAAAAAAAGTTACCATTTTTCTGTGGATCCCAGATTCCCACAATGGTTTTCGAGGACTGTTGCATTACATTACGGTTGTTATTTATATTCTAATTTCTCCTTCGTTGAATATATTTCACTTCTGAGATAGGTCAACCGAATAAGTTATTGTTACAACAGTAAGTTTTAACTGAAGATGGAAGGGAGGTCAAACATCTGCTGCATTTCAAGGAACGCCTTCAGTTTACTGCGTTCAGTAACACGAGCGTGCATATTCTCTTTTGTAATCCAGTGGCATGAAACGAAAGACTTCAATAAACGGTCTGGTATATACTCATTATAGCGAGTTACGAAGCTTACCACTTTAATAGTGCAGCTACGACCTTTGAATTGATGGGATATTTTCCAACGCTGGTGCTAAGCTATGAATAAAACACCAAGTTTCATTAACTGCTACGTTTGTCTGTTTTACATTCGGAATAAGCTCTGAACAAGAACAGCTAACGGCTGTTGCCCAGTCTCTACGAAGACCAAAAAAATGTCTCTCAAAACAATTGAAATAATGTGAGAACTACCTCTAATTCATCATTAGTTGTTGGCTTTGTATCCACTCGCTCACAAAAATCCCCTCTGAAAAATACATCCTGATACACAAACATACAAAACATACAGAGTATTGGTAACCCTGTTTTCTCGACAACTCGGCCTAATCTCCTACCAAACTAAACAAGCCATGCTTTGAACGTATCATTAAATACACGGAAACTGGGAAATCTTAACATTACGATCCTGCCTTGCCAATAGTGCTAGATTTCTTCTCTAAGATAAAGAATAATTTTCTCAAGCTGCCACGATACCTTACCTAGTCTCACTTTTTACAGATATTGAAATGCCTGTTGAACAGGTCCGAGAGCTCGCTTTAAACAATTTATCAGCACAACATTCCTCCTCTGTTATTATGCAAAACGCCCTGACACTGTTTTACACTATATAACATGTAAAGCATTAAAAGTTTCGTTCTACGACACGTGACCGAGGCATTGTATCGTGATTGGCTGCCGAATCAGAAAGTTAAGCCGTAATTCCTCAGAAAAGCTTCGATACTCAATAAACAACCTGAGGAAGGTTTGACACCTTGTTTTAGCTGATAGACAAGCTGATGTTTAATGTACTCCATGGAGTGTTCTTATTTTCTGAATGAGCTATAGCGAAAGTTCCTAACGTGAAGAGAATGAGAAGGATAAAACAAAAAAAAATATGTACACTTTTTAAGACTAATAAGCCTAATTATATGCGCATAAAAGGTAACATATAAGAATAGTAGAAAGCCTTTACCATTTTAGAAATTCACTACTAATTTTTTCAACTCATTCATTGTAAATATTGCATGATGGCAATATAAATGACAGTGAAGAATGATTATTTTAAAGCTATGCCTTCCCTTCCATATGTCTTACTATGTCAGTGAAATAAGTATGTTAAGGGACAAGAAAATTGATTATAGAAGGAGAGAAAACAAACGTGTGTGTGTGTGTGTGTGTGTATATATATATATATATATATATATATATATATATATATATATATATATATATATATATATATATATATATATATATATTTCAACGGATGGTGCCCCGTCCAATCCCCCCCACCCGTTTTACATCTTTAACGTAGCAGAGAAAGAAATAAAATTCATTTCAATTGTTTTAATTACTAGAACTGTAGGTTTCCACCCTCCACTTCCTAAACTCTCTCCTTCATTCTGCAAAATGGTTAAGCCTAACCCTTCTCTCTGTCCAAATGACTGCCTAGGGCCTTGTTTTCCAGGTGACTGTCTTACCTTCTCGGTGTCAAGCAAGGCAAGGGCGGAACCAAAAGAGAAATTTGGTGCCCAGCCCTGCTCTAAACCCTCCATGAGGGTTAACTGATGCCATGCAGCCTATACAGAAAATGGGGCTAAGATTGACCTTTGTGCCACCTATGTTGGACATAATGCGTAATCTCCGAAGGTTATTTATAGACGACGCAACGGAAATCGAGAGAAAGTAGCACTCCAAACACTGCCAAGGACAGATATCCTTAATCTTGCCTGACCCTTGAACTTTCCACATGTTCAACCCCAAGGTTCGAACCAGTTTGCAGTGGCATTTTGATTCCCTCCTCCATTGCCAGTGCCCTATCGAACGAGGACACCGTCAGCTTGACGAAGGTAATGTGCCGGAATAAGGTTTCTTAGTCAGTCACGATTCCTGTTATTTCTCTGTCTGATTTTCATTTATTTTCCATTGTGCGATCACCTTCAGTAATTTGTATTGGAGCATTCAGTGCTAAAGTAATTATGCATTTGGTGTTGAACTGAGTTACTTGGTACCATCTGTGCATTTCCCTCAGTTCCTCTTGAGCGTCTTATTATTCTTGCAAGTAACCGTCTGGCATATATTGCAGATAGGCCTCTACTGTGGAATCATTCGGTTCTCTCCATGTGCAGTCCCCCTTCTACTCCCAGTGCAATGTTTCCTGTTATGAAGACATCATCAGCGTAGAATATTTATTCTGTGTAGGATTCATTCATTTAGCAGGCTCTTATTATTACCTGTCCGGTAATTCGTCATTCTTCTGATCTGTGTTTGTTATGTAAATATAATTACTTAAGAGAACCTTCAGTTTATGTAATTTTCCCTCACATGAAGAAGGCCCTAAGCCACAGATTTTCCCTTGTCTGTCTACGAAGTTGTCCTAATATTGAGTCAGATGTGTAATAAATACAGTAGATTTCTTGATAGTGTAAGGAACTCCCTGCATTCATCTGTTGTCGCCAAGAATCAAGTAAGTATCCCTCAGACATTCGTAGTAACTGGTGTACCTTGCCGAGTATGCAATTGCTTGCAATTATCAGCAGAATAGCAACTGCTAGCTGGTCTGCATAATTAGAGATGACCCTGATATCATACCCCCTCCATTTTAAGCACATGAGAAGAGCCAGTTCCACAGTGTAAGTACGTGTTGAAATATTTTGTCAAGGTTTATGCTAGGTGCAAAAAGTGACTGCAATCGGCGTTAGGTAATTGATAGACCATGTGCATGCCAAATTAGTTCATGAGAAGAGAGAGCGCATTAACAATTCCACGAGATTTTGTGCTATCGCATGTTAGCTGCACGTTTTAAGAACAGGAATAGTTGAAGATTAAGTGGTAAAAATTTGAAGCAAATCCCTTCATTCATAAGGAAGCCATAAGCACTTACTTTATAATGGGGCCTTATGGAGTCAGCGCTCCCCTTATAGGTCTATTACTTTTATTTAACTCAGTCGAAGAGTTAAATAAAAGGAATAGAGCCCCTATTCCAGATAAGCACACTGTAGGCGACCACCAAGGATTTGACTCCAGCTATTTTCTCATTGCTGGACTTAACTCTCTCTCTCTCGCTTGATCGATAGGAAAATCTAGGAAGTATTTAGGAATCTAAATTTTTACTCTCAAGACAAGAGAATAGTAATTCTGACATGGAATCTTCAATTCCAGGCCATGTAGGCCCATCCCTAACAGTCCGCCATCATTGATTTGTGAGTGCCATTAGAAATTCCATTGTTATTAAAACTGCATGCACCGCACTCATATATAAATCCCTTTCTTTCTCTCGCTAATTTTATTCATACGTCTGTGCACCTCACCGCATTTTTTTAAAGTAATAGACCTTTAAGGGGAGCGCTGACTCCATAAGGCCCCATTATAAAGTAAGTGATTATAGCTTCCTTATGAATGAAGGGGTTTGCTTCAAATTTTTACCACTTAATCTTCAACTAATAATGAAAATTTCCTACACCGGAAATTTAGAAATTCGACTTCTAAATTAATTTTTTTTTTTTTTTTTGCATTTGGCAAAAAGATTTCAAAACTTCAAAAATATTATGAAAAAAAAATTTC
This sequence comes from Macrobrachium rosenbergii, assembly GCA_039081455.1. Classification (NCBI taxonomy): domain Eukaryota; kingdom Metazoa; phylum Arthropoda; class Malacostraca; order Decapoda; family Palaemonidae; genus Macrobrachium; species Macrobrachium rosenbergii. The sequence goes on from JANJGK010000018.1 coordinate 18,200,934, forward strand.
ATTCTAAAATAAATTTACTGTGTACGAAATCAAGATATATAGTTATAATACACTCTGTAAAAGTTTCATCGAATTTGGCTCCGTCTTCTTGAAGTTATAAGCTTTTATTTTTGAAAAAACTAAGTTTTGAGAAAATGACAAAAGAAAAAATTTATGGTTATTTTGTAATAACTATGGAACTATGGCTGCTTTTTGCACAAAAACTATTTTGTCATATAAGAGATATGCCCTGAAATTTTTAATATAATCAAATGAATAGAAATGTGCTCTCTCTTGATTTATATGTTACCTAAAATTTGCATTTATATACACAAATATATATACTCGTATACACGTACATAAATACATACACACACATATATATACATATATGTACACACACATACTATATATATATATATATATATATATATATATATATATATATATATATATATATATATATATATATATATATATATATATATATATATATATATTATATATATATATATATATTATATATATATATATATATATATATATATATATATATACATATATATATATATATATATATATATATATATATATATATATATGTATATATGTATATATGTATATATGTATATATATATATATATATATATATATATATATATATATATTTACATATTTCCCTGGGTTTATGGTATTTTTACAGGCCGGCAACGGAAACTTTATTTAATTGGCCTTGGAGTTCTGACTTACATAAAGGGAAATCGTAAAAAACAAAGAAAAGGGGGTGAATTTAGGAGCTGAAGGCTCTACTTCATAAGGAAAAGTTACGTGAACACTTGGGATAAATTAAAAAATTATTTTTACAAAAGAAAGCATTAGAAGGGAAAATGGATAAGTAAATTGATAAAGGGCTTGCAATGCCTGAAGATCCTTCTACTGGAGTCTTGACTAAGGGCAAGGCACAGTCCAAGATGAGTCAACTGCGAATAGGTCCCTCTGCAAGAGAGATTTACACATTACACGCCAGTAAAGGAACAATAGAACACCGAATATGACTCGAGTTTGCACTGAGGGTGCCAAGGACTCGAAGAATGAATGACCACTTTACACTTGAACACAGGACATTGGAAATGGCACTGGATAAACTGGCACAAGGACAGAGGTGAAATACTGGTACTCCAATAACTTTCTAAAGGGCAAACTGTCGTGAATGAAAAGTCTTTACTCGCACTTTACCTTAGGGGAAGCGGGTCTCTGGCGAAGGATGACGAGGGACGGTCACACCGACGATGCACGCAGTCCCTCGAGGATGACTAGAGTCGGGCAGGGGAAGAATGAAGGTCTCAGCAAAAGTATCACTCGCCCGTGTGTATGGCTGTCCCCTACGACTGCACGTCTACTGCTCACACGACTAACTGCTCCTGCTTACTGCTTACTGCCCTTTTAAGGCTCCAGCCATGTCGGTGCCGTGTGCACTTCTCTTTAGCTGAGGCCGTGTGCAGACAATGTGTCATTTGCCAGGTGGTCAGCGATCGGTTTCCTCTTCCCAGGTTTCCTGCGGATAAAGACAATGCAGGCAGCTTACTTTGCCTTTAGAAAGATTGTTTTAAGCAACTTAGTTGGGCTAAGCTGCTTAAGGGAGTGACATTCAGTCTCCTATCTTTGCCCTTTTTAATCCGTGTCATCTCAATTTCTGTTCCAGGTAAAAAGAAGGACAGATCGAAATGTTGATAACTTTGCTCTGATACCTACAGTACATCAAATACGATCGGCCATGCGGCGGCGACTTTATTCTCAATAAACAAAGGGTAAATTAGGTGGGGGTGAGGCGCGCTGTGCAGCGACTTCTTGTAAGTTATAATAATAATAATAATTATAATATATATATATATATATATATATATATATATATATATATATATATATATATATATATATACAGATATATATTACATATATACAGTATATGTGTATATAGCTATATATATTTTCACGTATTTTCATTCCTCCCTCTTAGCCAGCCAAACAATAATTCAAATTTCTGAACTGAAACACTTCTCAGTTAACTGGTAGGCTCGATTTACTGGCGGGAAAGAAGGGGGCGGCCTATTTTGAACTCAGGTAGGACAATAGCAACCGTTTGACCCCCCTTGTTATCACGTGTCCAGTAGGTGATGCCCCTCCATTAGTGATATAGGCGAATCCAGGCTGTGAGGTAGACTAGGAACATAACCTGTAAGTACCTAACCATAAGATCTATTTTCCTACACATTTTTGCTGGCTGTGTGACTATTTCGCAGATGACTGACCTCGCCGCTCCCAAGCACACAACAGAGAAGCATCTCGCCACTTGTAAACAACGTGAGACTCTGTATCTAGACGGCGACACGAAAGGTCGCACTGCTCTCCACTCCTTTTTTCTTCTGGAGAAACTAAGGGCGTCAGACAACCCGTCCTTGTATGTTAAGCGTGAACATCCACAGGCCTAAAAAGGTGCATCAGAAGCAATTAGTCCTCGAGCCAGTCTTTTTCTCTCAGTAAAGTTCTCTCTTTTTATTTTTATTTTTCTGACTTTTTCACTTTTCATTCTCCAAACCAAACCCTTTGTTAAGAACCTGAAGCCAAAGCAGCCCAGAATTTCGCCCCCATGACCTCTCCAATTCTCAAGCTAACTCAATTCAGTGATCAGTAGTAGATTACTCCCTCCATAGTGTTACCACAGGGTAATTAGATTTAATCAATCACCTCCTCCATGGTGCATTTTTTAGCTTAGTAGAAACTTCTCTGTGTAGCATGCTAATCCTGGACATTTTTCCAGGGTCCTCGCTACTATCTGCTCAGTCGACCCAGCCTTGTGCCTCAAATCATCTTAAAAGTACTGCCATTTCCAGCAAACGCAAGACATCCCTGGTCCGCAGTCCGGAGCAACAACCTGTTCCCCCTTTGTGTTGCACACAAGAGAACCTGATCATTCAAGATGAATTTAACTCGTCAGATGCAGAGATTTATTACTCATTGACAATTTGCATTTTTTCATTATTTGAGTTTACTTGCTGTATCATCAGCCTTTCAGATTACCTCCTTGGTTGTTTTTTCTGTAAATAAATTCAGGTTAACATAACTAGATATTCATTTCACATGGCGACCTTCCAATCCCTGATTAACCAATGGTAATATCAATGTAAGTTACCCATTTTTCCCCTTCATTTTGTTACAGGTTGGTTATCTCAGTTGGTCCATTAAGGCAGTAGTTAAATAAAGACCCCCTTTCATCCCTCCAATGGACCCAATCTGTAAGAACATGTATATATATATATATATATATATATATATATATATATATATATATATATATATATATATAAATATAAATGTATATATATATATATATATATATATATATATATATATATATATATATATATATATATATATATATATATATATATATATATATATATATAAATATAAATGTATATATATATATATATATATATATATATATATATATATATATATATATATATATATATATATATATATATATATATACACATATATATATATATTATATATATATATATATATATATATATTTCATATATATACAGTATATATGTATATATAGTGTATATACTCTATATATATATATATATATATATATATATATATATATATATATATATATATATATATATATATATATATATATATATATATTATGATTAGCAAGAACTCACTAGCAAATTGCCTCCCCCTTTTCTTTTTTGTTGTTTGTTTTGTTGTCTTCATTTACTGCAAGCCACTCGATTGAGAGACCATCTGTCTATTGACTTCACACGGTCAGAATACAAGGGTTTAAAAGATTAAGGCCACTCCCTTTAAGCAGATCTTTCTTCGAGGTAAAAGTGATCTCTGTCTGACCGTTTCCTTACAGGCAAAACTCCCCTGCAGGCATCAGCTGAAGATGATTCAACACCCCTATATGTTGGAAGTGCCCCCCTGCCCCATAGGAGGAGATAAAAGCAGAAAACACGAGGCCTCTTTCACACACGCGAGGTGGAAGACAGGGAGTGAAGAAGGACCAAGCCACCTGCACTTGGCAGTGTCCTTAGCTAACCACGTGGCCCTTTTCAAAGTATACTTTCTCCTCGTGCCCTTCGACCGCAAGCCACGTGCTCGCTCCACCGTTGACCTGCCAGATGCCCCACATGCCATTGCCTGGCCCTTCGTGAAATTCCCACGCGTTGCCCTTCTTCGAGAAGTCCCCATCACCGTGCCCTTGCATCCTAACACGTGGAAGAACTCGCCCTCGGAAATCGCAAGTCATCCACAGACCCCTTTCTGCGCTGCGCTGGAAACAAAGTTACGGTAAAGTCCTCTGGAAAACCTCCATTCAGGCACGCTTTTTCCTCGTAACATTTACTTGAATTGAGCGCCATTAATCAATGAATCCCTTGTCTAATGTCCGTGCGCCTCTAGCATCGGCAGTACTAAGTCCTTATTAATTCATCGAAGTCCTTTGGCACCCTCAGTGCAGCTTCGAATTCATTATTCTTTTGTCTATTTTCATTACTGGCGTATAATGTGCATATCTCTCATTTCAGAGGGACCCTATTTCGTGGAAGCTTCTTGGACTGTGTCTGGAATCCCCCAGTTTCATTCATCCTGTAGGAATCCCCTTCAGGATCAATAATCTACTTGCGTTCCTCTTTCCCGTACTAATGTCATTTATGTAAATACACTCCTTTAAATTTGCCCACGTGTTTCATGTAATATCTTCCTCAGTAACACGAGCCTTAAGCTCATATGAAATTCCCCTTTGTTTTCCTCTTTTTACGTTTTCCTGGACCCTCGAAGTCAGAATCACAAGGCTAAATTACCTTAAATTGTTGCTACCTGTCTAACAGAGAATATTTCAAACTAAATTGCCAGGAAAAACGTAAAAATATATATCATACATATACATATATTCATATTTATATTTATATATATATATATATATCTATATATATATATATATATATATATATATATATATATATATACATATATATATATATATATATATATATATATACATATATATATATATATATATATATATATATATATATATATATATATATACATATATATATATATATATATATATATATATATATATATATATATATACATATATATATATATATATATATATATATATATATATATATATATATATATATATATATATATATATACATATATATATATATATATATATATATATATATATATATATATATATATATACATACATATATATATATATATATATATATATATATATATATATATATATATATATATATACATATATATATATATATATATATATATATATATATATATATATACATATATATATACATATATATATATATATATATATATATATATATATTATACATATATATATATATATATATATATATATATATATATATAAATACATATACACATACATATATATATATATATATATATATATATATATATATATTATATATATATATATATATATATATATATATATATATATATATATATATATATATATATATATAAGGCCCATAAAACACTATTTGAATGCTGCAACCATATATTTTGAGCACTTCTGTGCCCATGTTCACTGGTAAAATATGGACACATGATGTGTTACAAGAGTATATATACAAAGCATATGTAGGTCTGGCAGTATATATACTCTTGTAACTCATCATCTCCCCATATTTTACCAGCGAACAGGGGCACAGAAGGAAGTGCTCGATTTATATGGTTGTAACGTTCAAATAGTGTTTTATGGGCCTTTTTTATCTTCATATTATACTGTTATATTACCGTAAAAGATATTCACACACACACACACACACACACACACATATATATATATATATATATATATATATATATATATATATATATATATATATATATATATATATATTTATCAGTGCAAAGTTTTTTCAAAACAAAAATCCACTAATATATGCTATCAATATGTTTTCTCCATAACCTATAAAAAAATAGTGTATTCTACTTATAAAAAATAGTAGGCTATATGCTGTAAGTGCAAAATTTTTTCATAAATTATAAAAATAAATACCCTAATGAGGTTAGGCCAGGACATGGTGTTCTAGGAAAGGTTTGTTCCCATCGTTTTACACTCACCCTAAAGTTTTCTTCATAACCTACAAAAGTATATGCTATCAATATAAATTTTCTAAATAGCCTATATACGCTACCACTGTACATGTTTTCCGTTCAGATACTGGAGAGGCATATGAACAAACAACTGAGAGGATAAAGTAAACAAACACTGAACAACCAAGCCTACAGAAGTCACGAGTCACACGACAACTCACTGCAGTAAAATCAAGCTTTGTTTTCTTATATAATTAGTAATATTATGAAAAATAGTAATCACTAATTGGAATATCACTAATACAGGAAAACAAATCCCTTACTTAGATATGGGCGTTTCTGGCGTTGTTGCTATCCCAGCAGGCGTCGAGACAATTCCCCTTCGCTTCGTCCCTCTCTTGTAACAAACTTACGAGACGCAATCGTTCAAATTTCTCCCTTATATTGGTGGTACTTTTCTTGCTTATGGCAATGGAATTGCGTGAATGCACTACAAGGTAAGAAAATCCGAAAAACGAAATTCGCCACAGAGCACTAGGACTTCGATTGAACCAGAAACAGTTACTACACACAAATGAGATCAGATGGTAAATTATTGTTTGGAACGGTTACCTACTTATATAATTTCATATTTCCGAAAATACGCAGTAAAAATATGTCAAGAAGCGTAAAATATTATATGTACGCTACTTGGCATGTTACGCCTGTGATAAGGAGTTCAAAATATCGAGATACATAGATATATATTTACTTTTTTGACATTTATTTTATTTTCCTTTTAGAGAACGAAAAAGCTCTTGTCGTAGAAAATGGGTAGTTTTAGTAAGATACTGAAGTAAATTTCTCGTTTTCTACTATCCAGAATTGGCAAGTCATACAGACATTATACGACAATCTGTCGTACAATATCGCTCACAGGGCGATATCGCAGAGCGATATCGAGATACATAGATGCATATTTACTCATATATATATATATTTTTTTGAGAGAGAGTGCCAGTTTTTAACGTAGATAATGTGCATTTTAGTAAGAAAGTAAAGTACATTTCTCACTTTCACCTAAAAAATCATACAGAATTTTTGCGAAAAATTTTCGCTCAATGCCACTCAAATGCCGGTAAATGCGGTGAACAACAATGTAAAAAAAAAAAAAAAAAAACTTAAAAATTTTTTTAGCCATAATATTTCAGGACATGTTTATTTAGACATATACCGGTCCAAAATTCTTTAACTGAGTAGGATATTACTCGGCAAGCCCGTAGTATTCCTGTAAATTTATTTATTGACGAATATATCAGTGAGAATTTCCTCTTTCATTCATTACTGCGGGAGCCTCTGAGCTTGGGAAAAGGGTAGGCTCAGGTAAAAAGCCAGACAGGTGGTCAAGACGACACCTCCCGCCACAGCGCCCCCGCCCCCCCGCCACACCCGCCTGACTCATTCACTTGTCGGCAGATGTCACGAGACCAGAATTAAACATTGGAGTGCACGTGCGAGCTAAGGTTTGTTTTGATAATGGAGAATAACAATTCCTTTCACACATAACCTCTCGGCAGTCCGGACTGCCCCATACATGTTATAAGATTAAGCATTTTTATCTTACCCTCGTGCGTTGGAGATTTTAATATTCGATAGGACCGATGTGCTGTTTTCATTACGCCACATTTATAATTATTTGACAGCGCAAGGAAAATTCCTTTACACACCATAAGTGTATAACCCCGTAAGCCCTTTTTTTTTCTTTTTTTTTTTTTTAGTTCTGCAGCGTCTCTCCGCAAAATAAAATATACATAAAGGCTTAAGTTAGCTTGAGCTAAATTTTCGTTCATTAAGAACAATTGAGTGTTTCAGACTCCCTGAAATTTATCTTATTCAGACATTAATTTTTAACTGAGTCTTTTCAGACACCTTGAAATTTGTCTTCTTCCGACATTAATTTTCGTTCATTCTGAACAATTGAGTGTTTCAGACACCTTGAAATTTGTCTTATTCAGACATATTAATTTCCAACTGAGTCTTTTCAGACACCCTGAAATTTGTCTTATTCAGGCATATTGATTTTCGTTCATTCTGAACAACTGAGTTTTCAGACACCCTGAAATTTGTCTTATTCAGATATATTAATTTTCGTTCATTCTGAACAATTGAGTCTTACAGACACCCTGAAATTTGTCTTATTCAGACATATTAACAAACACCCTGAAGTTTGTCTTATTCAGACATATTAATTTTTGCTCATTCTGAACAATTGAGTCTTTCAGACACCCTGAAATTTGTGTTATTCAGACATTATTTTTAATTGAGTCTTTCAGACACCCTGAAATTTGTCTTACTCAGACATACTAATTTTCGTTCATTCCGGACAACTGAGTCTTTCAGACACCCTGAAATTTGTGTTATTCAGACATTATTTTTAATTGAGTCTTTCAGACACCCTGAAATTTGTCTTACTCAGACATACTAATTTTCGTTCATTCCGGACAACTGAGTCTTTCAGACACCTGAAAGTTGAGGACAACTGGAGTCTATTCAGACACACTGAATTTGTTCATTTCGAACAATATTGAGTCTCGTCAGACATATTGAACCTGTTCACTCGAACAGCCCTGAGTCTTTTCAGACATATTGATTTCCTAACGGGTCACGCCCATATAAGTATTATCTCAAGATGTCTACGACATCCAGAGCCCAGCAAAATGAGGACTTCAAGCTCTACATTTCCGCTGGAAAGGACATGGGACTGTCAGGATAAGCCCTGAGGGATTGGGTCCAAGAGAGAGTAGACGATGCCAAGGCGGAAAGAGAGGCAGAAAGACAGGAGAAGGAGAAAGAAAAAAAAGCCCAGGAGAAACGAGAAGAGGCAGAAAGACAGGAGAAGGAGAAAGAAAAAAACCAGGAGAAACGAGAAGAGGCAGAAAAACAGGAGAAGGAGAAAGATAGAAAAGCCCAGGAGAAACGAGAAGAGGCAGAAAGACAGGAGAAGGAGAAAGAAAGACAGGAGAGGGAGAAATAAAGCGCTCATCAGCTTCAATGGCAGCTCATGGCAGGTGCAACACACCAACACCCTCTCCTCACTCAACCCTCAGCAGTGTGGACACCCTCATAAGAAAATGGGACGAAGCCAAGCCTGAAGCCTGGCTTGACCATATTGAAAAGGTCCTGACGACCTATCAGTCCTCTACCAAAGAAGTGTCTCTGATCCTGTGAAAGCACCTTGAAGGGAAGGGTGCCATTGCATTCAAAGCTCTCCCCCTTGAGGACCAAGGAAATCTTGCCCTTGTCTGCCAAGCCATCATAAAGGATTTTGAAATAACTCCCAACCATTGGAGGAAAAGATGGAGAAATATGCCCAAGGAATCAGGCCAAACCTGGTCTGAGTGGCTCTTCAAAAAGACCCAGGCCATAAAATGATGGCTAGAATCTCTGAAAGCCACTAGACTGGAGGATGTCCTTGAGCTCTTCCAGCTCGAGTACTTCTTATTTTATGCCCCACCAACTCTTGCCACTCATCTATGTGATAAAGTGCCTAAGACAGTGGTTGAGTGCTGCTGTTGGGCTGACATATGGGATACACATCATCCCCATCTTAGATCCATTGACGAAAATTATATCCCTCATCGCCTGCCTCACCCAACTCTCAGCAACCTCACAAGAATGGGCACCACCATAAGAAACCTGTGTGTGGATTTTGTAAGAGAATAGGGCACCCCACTGAACAGTGCCACTTGGAGGCTGGGAATCAGCCAGAACACCCCTCTACATCCTCAAACGGGAGAACACCCCAACGAGCCACACCTGGGTCATGGCTGAAGGGTAAAGGGCCTGCTCCCTGCAATGGGACATTGCCAGGTAAAGATTATGGTCAGACTTATTGCTCCACTTACAAAGTGTATGGGCACTCCACCCAATGGGCAGAATGCCCTAATAATAATAAGTCAAATACACCCACCCTTGCCTTGGAAGTCACCAACCCAACATCCTTAGGTTCTCCAGCCCAGGGTCCCATTTATGTGGCACTTCCCCGAGGTAGGTGCCTTGCCAGCCAGTTCAAGGCATTTGATGATTCTGGCACACAAATGTCCCTCATAAGGGAAGACAAGGTTCCCCGTGGAGCCACCATTAAGAGACGTAAACTCGTCACGATTGAAGGTATCAATCACTTTAAGATGATACTTCCTACTGTCAAGTTGAGGATCACGAGACCTCATAGATCTGAAATCTACGACCTTGCACTTGCCAGATACATTCCTGGAGGTTATGACCTCCTCATGGGTCAGGACTTCCAGTCCCCATCTAAGTTACAGCAGCCCAGGGGTCCAAGTCCCCCAAATCATTCATTAGGCATGAGTAAGCCCCAAACACCTGCATTCGTTCCACTGCCAGTGCCACCTGAGTGCAATGTGCAGTTACCCCCCTTCATAAAGATCAATTCCCGATCCCGTTTCGGTGCCCTGCCCTGCCCCAGTGCTGGTGTCAGGGCCCCAAATAGATCCCCCTCCAGGAGATCCCACTCTTGATTCACAATCTCTACCAGTGTCACTTGGGTGCACTGAGCAGCGCCAATCTCCATCTGTCCCAAACAATGAGCAAATTCCAAATCAATTATTAGTGCCTGACCCTGCCTTAGTGCCAGTGCCAGAGCACACCCCTGATCTCCATTCCAGAGATCCCAGTCAGGTCCCCTCTCTTCTCCTGGCTTCATTCCACTACCAATGCCGGTAAGAGAGATGGATCTTTCCAACCACAGCAGAAGCTTACCCAAAGGTGCAGCCTTGCAACCCGTGCCTGAGCTGGTCACTCTTACCTGCAAGCCTCTCCTGCCTCCCACAACCACTTCTGCTCTGTCTCAGTCCGCTGCAAACACAACAGTGAGTAAGGAAGCTGCCATATCTCAAATGGCCGATGAACTCAAGGAACTGCGACAGATCATGGTAGAGCTTGTAAAAACGGTCCCTGCATCAGCCGTCAAGGAAGCAGACACAGGCAGCATTCAGATACCCTCCCCAGGCTCAGTTCTGCTGATTCCAGACCGAGTCAAACCATCAAAGTAAGAGAGGTCCGTGGTGGAAATACCACAGGTGTGGATAATTCCAGGTAGCTTAAAGAAAGCCTCCTAAGCTCTCCTGGCACCTTTGCCAAAATGGCACGGTGCCATCCCTTTATCCTATGAAGACTTTGGCACCTCTATCCAGAAGAGGATGTCAGGGTCCTTCGCCTATTTATTTCCCTTTATAACTCTATCCCTTATTCTTTTCCTTTAACATTTCCCTTCCTTACTTTTGACTATTACTCACATTTATTGCATGCCTTACTAAGGCCCCCATTTTACTTTAATCCCTTCCAGCAGGGTTAACTGATCCCATGCAGCCTATATAGAAAACGTGGCAAAGATTGACCTTTACGTCACCTATGTTGGACGCGATGCATAATCTCCGAAGGTTATTTATAGACGATGCAACGGAAATTGAGAGAGAGAAGCTCTCTGAACACCACTGTGAAGAGATATCCTTAACCTTGCCTGACCCTTGAACTCTCCACGTGTTCAACCCTGATGTTTGAACCAGTATACCTTGTAGTGGCATTTTAATTCCCTCCATCGCCAGCGCCCTATCGAACGAGGACACTGTCAGCTTGACAAAGGTAATGTACTGAGATAAAATTTCTTAGTCATTCACGATTCCTATTATTTCTCTGTCTGATTTTCATTTATTTTCGATTTGGTGATCATCTTCAGTAATTTGTGTTGAAGCATTCAGTGTTTACATAATTATACATTTAGTGTTGAACTGATTTATTTGATACCATCTGTGCATTTCCCTCAGTTCCCCTTGAACATCTTATTATTCTTGCAAGTAACCGTCTGGCATATATTGCAGATAGGCCTCTACTGTGGAATCACTCGCCTCTATCCATGTGCAGTCCCCCTTCTACCCCACTATGATGTCTCCTGCTATGAAGACATCATCGGAGTAGACTGTTCATTCTGTGTAGGATTCATTTATTTAGCAGGCCCTTATTATTACCTGCCCAGTAATTCGTCATTCTTCCCAGTTGTGTTTGTTATGTAAATATAAATAGTTAAAAGAACCCTTGAGTTTACGTAATTTTCCCTCACAAGAAGAAGGCCCTAAGCCACAGATTTTCCCTTGTTTTTCTACGAAGCTGTCCTAATATTGAGTCAGATGTGTAATAAATACAGTAGATTTCTTGATAATGTAAGGAACTACCTGCATTCATCTGCTGCCGCCCAGAATAAAGTAAGTATCCCTCAGACATTCGTAGCAATATATATATATATATATATATATATATATATATATATATATATATATATATATATATATATATATATGTATATATATATATATATATATATATATATATATATTATATATATATATATATATATATATATATATATATATATATATATATATATATATATATATATATATATATATGTATATATATATATATATATATGTGTGTGTGTGTGTGTATGTGTATAGTGGACTGGACAATTCCATGAAGCATATTCCCCGAGCGAAAACTTATACATAAAGGAATCTTGAATGGTTCCTAAACTTATCTTTTAATAAAATGGTTAATAACATTATATTAGAAACTATGGAGCAAGCTAATGCCGTTACTAAAACCAAGATGATCATAAACTTTTCAGTAGCCTCTAACCTAGGGGAAATCCTAACAAAGGGGGACGTCTTGGGTACTATGTTGAAATTAGACTCATTATATATATATATATATATATATATATATATATATATATATATATATATATATATATATATATATATATATATATATATATGAAGGCAATGCCACGAAGGAAACTGAAACAATGGAGTGGTGATAGTCCTTTCGACTTACTGTCATTTACTTAGCAGACTGATAGAAATGTGAAATTAAGATTACAAAGAAGGCTCATATAAATGACAAATGGGGATTATAAAGGAAAATATGTACATGGAATCCAGCACAGCTAAAGAATTAGTAGACCTACTAAAACAGGGATAAATATTTAAGAGGTTTTACAAGAGAATAGCCCAACAGCCCGGGAGCACGGAAAAGTCAATTGAAAGATTATACAGGGAAAGAGACTGACCACCAAAAATGATCGTTGAAAGAATAAGCTAATTGCATATGCTATAAAAATACAACTCAACCATTCTCCTTATGGTAAACAATAACAATTTTTGCAAATTGAACATTTTCACACCCAAAAAAATATATTAAACATATGAATACATAGAAAATATATATAAGGTAACTAATTTGTAATAAGTCAGTGATTTTATCTTTAAGGTCATTCTTGAACATTTTGCTAATACAGGGGTCCAAATAAAACATGCCAGGGCTAAGGTTAAAATTACATCTAGAAGTAAGGTGTATAATAGCAGTTTGTAAAAGATTTCTTGAGGGGAAATTTTTCGATCTGGCAATCACTGAACTTCCAGTCCAATTTATCCTGTTGAGAGCTTTCACTTAAATGTATTAATATTGCACTGGATGTTTGCCCAGTTTTGACTGAATACTTATGCAGTTTAATTCGTACTTCTGAATCCTTATGGGACTGTCTGATATAAAAAGAAGGGCAGTCCGAGAATGGAATTTTATGTTATGTTGTTGCTGCTTTCTTCAGGGCTATATTTTTTATTAACATTACTTTTAGTGTGAATTTATAATTTTAGACTGTATATTAAGAGAAGAGATATCATTTTACGAAGTTATATGGCTTACTCATTATTTGTTAGATAAACTTCAGTAAAACAAATTAACATTTTTAAGGAAAAATCTTCCTTTTTCAAGTTCGAAGGTTTGTGTTTATTTTGTAGCTAATAAATTCCTTTTACTTATCTAAAACACTGTAGTCCTGCAGTGTACCATAAGATTTTTATGAAAAGTAACGTGATTCAGGAATAATTAAGTAGGTTAAAGTGATAGGTGCCATTTCAGAAAGCTTAATTGTAGATTTAACTGTTACAAGGAGAAAAATAAAGACAGAACTATACTTTATGTTATATAACAACGGATCTAGAATAGAGGGGTTCTGTGCCTAGAAATAGAAGCTTTTCCAAAAATTTTACTTTGCTATTACAAGAGAACTCTCTTTGATTAAAAACGGTGTTGGCAGTCGAAGTTTTTTTTTATTTACTGAATATTTTATTTTTTATCAGAATATCTGTTTATTTGAAACATTCAAAACTTTTGTAAAAGAAAAAGAACCAGTGTATTTTTATTATCCTAAGAAAACCAAATCCACATGCACACTGACCTGAAGATTCCAAATATATCCAAGTAATCTTATTACTCAAGACACATGCCCTCTCTCTTTCTTTCTTTAATAGAGTTTAAATTTTAAACTATGACGAAAAGTATATACCAATTCCGAAAGGATTTTGACTGACCCAGAAAACACGAAACAAGAATATTCACGCATTCAAAAAAGATTTGGATCACTCTTCCCCAAGAAGCAGCAAGTTTCTTAAAGCCAAGACTAAGTGGGCCGGCGCCATAAATATTTGGCAACGTTTTGACCGTGAAAGTGGAAAGGATTTCGCTCGGCTGAAATTTTGTTGCATTGAGTTCTGAATGGGTTATTTTTATACTTTTCTCTGGTTTGGTATCATTATATCGTATATATGAGTTTTTCAGTTGAGAAACATGCCAAGTGCCATTTTTAAAATATTGAAGACGGATCTGTGATGTACAAGGATAAAACCAGCGAAAAATAAACTAAAAATACTTTGGCCCAGGATGGCGCTTGGCATGTTTCTCGACTGAAAGTCTCATATGATCAATTACAGTGATTTATGCATGTAATTTTTCATGGCTGCTCTCATTAAGTTTGCACCAGATGCGTGAGAATATTTGACGAAAATGACCTTTTTCAGTGTTCACTCACTGTCTATATATTGACTTTACAGCATAGTGGTCCCCTTAGTCCAGTCATGTCGATTGCTAATTCATTTGGCGTCTATCCCAAGTATTGATTTCCTTATTCTCAGTTCTAAAGTTCTGGAGAAAAATCAAAAATTCTTGCAACATTTTCCATTTATTTTTCTTCTCCCGATATACTTTATTTGAGAGCTATTGTCAGGGTAATACCGAATTCAAAATGAAATAACACTGGCTTAAAAATGAAACGAGAAAGAGAAATCGTTTTCGCTGAACTAAAATGACACTTC
>JANJGK010000018.1:18223807-18231307 GCA_039081455.1 Macrobrachium rosenbergii
TGGTCTGGAAACTATAGTTACACGGAAATGGAGCTGTTGTTGTGTTGGTAATCAAGAGAAATTTATACATACCGTTCTCTCGAAATACTATAAACTAAGAGAGAAGTGCATAATCTACCTCGCAGATAGTCGTTACATATTATCACAGTATTTTGTAAGAATATCTAAAAAGGTTTCATGTGATATGTAGAAAAAATATACATTAATACAGTGCAAGTAATTAGAATGAATAGACAAAATAAATCACGAGTGGTGGCCTATTCATTGTATCCCTTAATACTGAACATGTAAAAATTGGTATAATGACATGAAAAACTAAACTTTCCAGATACTGAAATTCGTGAGATCTAACACGAAAAGAGAAACTTGCTCCTCGTGCCTTGGCAATCCTGTGACAGTAATGGATTTTCCTGTAATTATGATAATGCGGGAAGATCGTTAGGAGCCAGATAAAAAGTTTCCACACAGATAGAACTTTGTGGGGAGGGAAATATACGTTAGAGACTTGAAGTCGTCAAAACAGGATGGTAATCTCACGCTCAGATTGATGGAATTTAGTCCAGGGCAGAGGAAGGGAAGTAAAAGATAAATAAATGACCTCGGACATTTGTAACTAAAATAGATGCAATGAAATATAATAATGTGCTTTTACAAATATAGCTAGCTCTTCGCTATACAATAAACATTAGTTGCTATGTAAATAAAGATTGATCAACAATGTCATCATGAAAATGTTGCCATAGAAGTATAAACACGATTTTTTTTTCAAAATTACCTCTCACTTTAGGTATAACATAAATTACAAACCAAATTAAATATCCCCTCGTATCTCTTAATGTTTATGGAAAATGAGGAAGGCTTTTGTTTTACAGTTTAACATTTTGTTTCAAAAGACAAAATTACATGCATCGCATGGTTAGACTTGCACTCGAATACGATTCCAACCCTGGAGGCATCATTCTACTTGAAGTACATTGCATCAATAACCTTCGGTAAGAGGAATTTTCCTTGTTCCTATCACTGCCAATTCTATGGTACCAGTAGCAAGCCTGAGACTCATTTTACGACAAGACTCTTACTCCCTGCACTGGATTGGTTAACGCTTTCCTACAAACTTCAAAGTTGCATTCTGGCCTCTGTCTCTAGTTATTCCGTAACCCTGGTGCTCTTCAATGATATATATATATATATATATATATATATATATATATATATATATATATATATATATATATATATATATATATATATATATATATATATATATATATATATATATATATATATATATATATATATATAAATATAATTATGTTTTCCTGGACAATCTGGTTTGAGATAGTTTCTGTGAGACAGGTAGCAACAGCTACAGATACTTTAGCCTTGTGATTCTGACTTTGTGGGTCCAGGGAAACATAAAACAAGAGAAAAAAGGGGGAATTTCATATGAGCGTAAGGCTCTTACTACTGAAGGGAAATATTACGTAAACACATGGGTAAACTTACAGGAGTATAT
Organism: Macrobrachium rosenbergii; assembly: GCA_039081455.1. Classification (NCBI taxonomy): domain Eukaryota; kingdom Metazoa; phylum Arthropoda; class Malacostraca; order Decapoda; family Palaemonidae; genus Macrobrachium; species Macrobrachium rosenbergii. Next base: position 18,225,324 of record JANJGK010000018.1, read on the forward strand.
TTACATAAAGAACATTAGTACGGGAAAGAGAAATGCAATTAAATTATTGACCCTGAAGGGGATTCCTACGGAATGAATGAAACTGGGGGATGCCAGATACAGTCCGAGAAGATTCTACGATATAGGGTCCCTATGAAATGAGAGATACACAAATTATACGCCAGTAATAAAAACAGACAAAAGGATAATGAATTCGAAGCTGCACTAAGGGTGCCAATGGGCTTCAATGAGTCAATAATGGCTTAGCACTGCCGACACTCGAGTAGCACGGGTGGGATTGAACAAGAGATTCGGTGATTACTGGCACTCAAATTAAGTAAATTTTACGAGGAAAAAGCGTGACTGAATGGGCGTCTTTTCAGAGAACTTTACTGTATGGGAGAAGTGGTTCCAGCGAAGAAGGCGGCCCGTGGATGACTCCCGATTCACAAGGGCGAAGGCGATCTTCCACGTGGTAGGATGTAGGGGTGCCGACGGCGAGGGCAGCACGTGGGGGACTTCAAGAAGCGCCAGGTAATGGAGTGGGTTATTGATCGGGCCAGCAGCGAAGGGAACACGTGGTTGGTGGTCGAAGTGCATGAAGGAAAAAATATACTTTGAAAGGCCACGTGGTTAGATGGAGAAGTGGTGTGCTAAGGGCGTCGTCCAGCCAAGGGCGTGGCGGTGAGTGGGTTCGTCGTCTTCACGCCCTGTAGTCCAGCGAGAGTCTGAGAGCGAGCCCTTGCCTGCTTGTCCCTTTTATGCCCTCTCCTATGGGCAGGGGGCACGTCCACGCACATAGGGAGTTGAGTCATTTTCAGCTGTTGTCCACGGCTGGGGCGGGGGGGGGGGGGTGATTGCCTGGAAAGAATCAGCCAGACAGATTACTTTTGCATCGAATAAGGAATTATCTATTAAAGGGAGTGGCCTACAATCGGTTTTAATCCCTTGTATTCTGACCGTGCTAACCCCTTGTCCAGCTCAGGCTGATAGATAGGTAGTCATGCATGTCGATAGACAGATATGTCTATCGATAGATCGGCAGACAGGAAACAAAAAAGGGAGCAGTTTGCTAGCGAATTCTTACTAATTATAACAATAATATATATATGTGTGTAATGGAATGCCTTCACATGTGACAAACAAGTCAATGCTACATTTGCTCTGTAACTCCTGGCTCAAGGATACAAGCGGCACGTCTTAACTCTTTCAACAATAGATCCGTTGTAAACCTGAGCAGAACAATCATTAGTGGCATGGAGAACACATAAACACATTGCACCATTCATCTACAACTTGCACACAACCTCGATTCTTAAATATCAAGGCCTTTCCATTTCATTATTACATCAAAATAATCTAATTGTACTTAGACACAGCTATTATTCTACATTCTCTCAATACCACAATACACTCACTGATCTTCTTCAAGTGCAAATGTGACTAAAGGAATTTACCTTGTCATCTTTTCCTTTTTTTTTTATTTCCTTCATCCAAATTTCGCATTCAAAAAATACAATTCGCTGAACAACTCATACTCCTGCTCTGACTTCGAAAGTCAATCCTCTTTTAACATTTTGAAAATTTGTAACTCTCTTCTTCGCCTTATATACTTAACTCTTTTCTCATAACACAATATCCATTAGATTTGCTTTTTTTTAGCGTATAAGAAATAAGCTGGTTTATTCATCAACAGCTGATAATGACTATTTTTTCTCCTTCCTGTTACTGACCCTTCTAACAATATTCTTGTTTTCAAGGCCACTGCAGTTTTCTTCTCTATCCATAATCATTACTCTTCTGGGCACGTCAGCCTTAGTAGGCCAATCATAGCCTGATCTTCTATCCCTCACTCTACACTTATATTTGATTTTATCTGAATTCTTCATAAGTTTATAAATAATTATGGAGATCTGGCATACTCAATTGCAGACACCCTATTTGATATCCCGAATAAGAAATGCACAAAACACTTTCATCATAAATTCTGATTATTCTCAGTAATACACCTTCTACATGATGCGTCTAATTTCAGCTACATGAGCTTCATCTCAAACAATATATACGAAGTGAAGCTTTTCCACTTTCTCTAAAACTTCTTACACAATTCTTTCTTTAGGAGATTCTGCTTGAACATAAGTAACCTAACACCCCCAATGTAGTCTTTGAAAATATAAAATTTGAAGGAAATTTACTCATTTTCTACAGCAATATTTGGAAAAAAATTCGACAGTCTCGCTGGGAAATATTTCTCACTTTTATGTTTGAATTCATTAACTTAAAATATAAGATGGGACATGAATGTCATTTGTGCTTTTATACTCATACAGACATATGTTGGCTCTGTATACCATTATCTGACATTGGAAATTTTAAACACTGTGTATAGCTTCATACTCTTACTGGAAAATGGGTAAGCCAAATGACTCGACCTTTTCATTGTCCGACTTATATAGAATATTCAATGAACAATTACGGAAATTACCGATCGTAGAAACCATGTACAATAAGAATTCTAGATTAAAACTTAGGAATACTTTTGACTCACTACCTGCTGTTAGAAACTAATGTCTTTTATTTGATTAAGGCAAAGATTTTCCATTCTTCATGCCTAGATTTACGTAGGCGTTAACTATATGCAATATTTCAAACTTTTTCTTAATAGGGTGAAGACCAGCAATAACTGACATTAATACATTTGAAAATAGAAAAAGTTAAATATTTTCAGCAGGCAAAATATTAACTGAAATAAGATATTTGCAAGAGGAATGTTAGAATGCAAAATACAAAACTGTAAATTAAGACGGTATAAAGAATAGTTGATGTGAATGCCTTCATACTATTTCACGTGAGAACGCAGTAACTTGCAACCCGAATGCCTGGAAGTAACCGCTCCGGCGGAACTCTCATATTGACATTAGATTATGAAAAGCAAACACTAACTTCTTAAACTCAGTCACAGGAGAGGCATAATGGAAAGGTAACTTTTTGAGAGGAAAAGTAAACTTGAAATAACTCAAGTAAAACCTGTTTAGGACAGAGAAAACAGGGGCCGACGAAGCATAACAGAACACCTTGGGTTGTGAAGAGAAAAGCTGGAATTTAAAGTAGTTCTAAGATAACCTTGTATTGATAAGAAGATTCGCTTACATATTGTTATTAGAAAAAAATACCTTTTTAAGTGAATGTTCTTTGCATTAGTTAGAACTCATATGTAACAGAATGTTGTGACTGAGCGAACTAAAAAACTAAATTATTTAAGCAAGATGAATATTGAATAGAAGTGAATGGTAATTCTTTTTTTTTTCATTTTACAGAACGTTAAGAGTCTTTGTTACTCAGGTAATCTATATCTATATGATACGAGTGAAATTTTCGGTTTTCATAATCTTTTTTTTATCTCTGATATTTGTTAAACATGGAGGCATTAAAATATGAAAGGAAACTGAAAGTTTATGAACACCTGATCGGGTAACATGTATGTTGTAAATATTTGTTTAGGCAAATAAATATATATGTCACCCGAATAGCCTAGTTCTTTCAATACAGAGGACATAACAAATTAATTCTAACAGGCATTTTTTTTTTTTTTGTCTTCCACACAATGTCTATAATTTTTTATTTCTCAAAATCTGGGCCTCATTCTTAAATCCCTCGATAAAGATTTATATTTGTAAGAACAATGGTCAAGTTACAAGTAGCATCCTATTATTATTTTTTGAGAATATATTATTATATTTTTTGTAGCCGAAACCTATATGATTTGAATCCATTTTCAAACTCGTACGCCCTATGAGATATTTACCCTATCTTAACATTTATTTCAAGAAAACAAAATATTTCAAGTTTTTTTTCGGTGAGGATGTGCCAGTCCTCCGAAAAAACGTACGTTGGTCACACTTCCACAACACTAAAAAGACGAATACAGGCCCATCGAAATAATGGATCCATTCACAGACACCGCATAGACCATCGCAAAAAGAAGCCTAGAAGACAAGAGCTAGTGGAGAATACAGATCATAGTCGCCACAGATTATTTACAGCGGAATCTGTTTGCATTTTATTGCACAAACCAACATTGAACAGGCAACTAGAAGCGGAAAGATCACTCTCATCTGGCAGACGCCCTATAACCTACAACGCTAACGTAAGAAATAACCATAACAACGGTAACAACACCTTTTTAATCACCCGCTTTCTCAAACTCCCCCCACCCCCTACCCCGACTCATTACCACTCCTATCCCCGTAATCCGTATACCTGCATTTCTATTTCTGTTTTGTTTTTGCCACCATAACCAGAACGCGTGGTTTATGTTTTTATTATTTTTCACAAAGTGAATTATGGTTTTATTATGGATTTCATTGTATTGTAAGTTTTATAACTGTAAATAAATTAAAATTGTTTATTTTGTACTTATTGTTACTGTAATGAGATTTATTGTATTATTATTGTTATGGATACTGCATATACATACGTCTGCACACTGTAACTATTCGTTTTCCCCTCTTTTTTTAATTCCATACCACATAGTATATTCACATATATATTTTTTGATTAAACATTCATTTATTTTAGGGAGTCTTGATGTTTTTTAGTATATATTAATGCAGACTTCGAACTAATTATTGAGTTTCAATTTTCCCCCAAGAAACCTAGCTATTTGGTTACCAAAGCTATTTCCAAGTAAGTCATAGTTTTTCTGCATTTATTTTAAAGATAGATTAAGCTATTACAAAAGTTTATTAGGAATAAAAAAAATCGGTACCAACATAAACACATGATTTCTACCTTTGCGTGTGATTAATGTTTTAGGATTACTAGCATGAGGCAGAGTGAGTTTTGCAAAACTCTTAATACCTTCACACACAAGAGCCAAAAGGAGTGGTTTTGCTTTTAGAATGTGAATGACTTGTCCATAAAATTCAGGCAAGGGAGGGATTGTTGAGTGTTCCCCAAAATAGTGAATCAGAGCAGCTCAGAATCTATGCCATTAAGTTGTACTATCCAGATACAACTCAGTAAATAACTCTAATGTGGATATCTGCATGCACGAACCCCCTTTAAAAATAACTGCTTAGTTGTACAGATCACTCAGAAGGACATTTCCTTTCGCACGAGAACACAAAAGAGATTGAAATGTCACATGGTCATTTTTATTAAGAGAGGGAAACATTTTTGTAAATCGTAGCTGTAATTTGGCAATCGGTTGTCAATTAAAAAGCAAACAAACAAATAAAATGATAAGAAGAAATAATTCTATAATATTTTCCTCTGGAATCTGACCCATAAGAATCGCAATAAAAACTGAAAAAATTTTTTTTACATCAAATATGTATGCTAATATGAAACAATTTTTCCCCCTCTCTCGACTAGACCATTTCTTGATAACAAAAAAAGTATGTTGGTAAATAAAAAAGAATATTTTCGGAAATACCTTAAGAAAATGTCCTATTGGGCGCTATTCTGTATAATTCTGAATACTACTCGTACAATAATGTTAACCTAGCTAACACGAAACATCAGTCTGAAAGCTTGCAGTATGTATCCAGGTGTGTACTTGAACAATGAATTAAGAAAAAAAAAAACATTTTCCGAAGAAGTAATATTAAGTAACTTAAATTTTCTGAAGAAGTAACATTAAGACTTCAAGGTACACAAAAATAGATCATTACTCTACGACCATTTTTTACTGAAGCACCAGCTGCAAAATTATATGTACCGACATTTCTTCAATAATAGGTTTCATCTTCCGGCAAAAAAAAATTTTCATCAACCCTAATTAACTGGAATTATGCATGCGCATATAAATACACAAGCGCATACACACAAGCACGCACGTACACAAACGCTCGGCCAGTCATTCCCGTCTCACCTGTTAATAGTCATGTAATCTGGTCCCTTGGCTTCGCAGTGCTTCGGAGCTGCAACTGGGAATCACAGAAGGATTCCAGTTGAGGCTCTCTTGGCAGGTTGGATCAGACCGCAACAGGAGTGAACAGACG
>JANJGK010000018.1:18236307-18256307 GCA_039081455.1 Macrobrachium rosenbergii
CACATATACAAACACACACATACATACATATATATATACATACAAATATATACATATATGCACACATATATATACATACATACATATATATCCATTATAGTTATCAGGAACTCGCTGTCCAAGGTATTTTCATTCAGTACATTTATTTCAATCATAGCTCCTCCTTACGTTTCTCTTGATCATATCATATTCGACTAAGTTTAACGCCACACCCTGTAAATTTTTTACTATTCTCCCAAGGTGATAACGATTACTCATTCTGACTATTCCCGTTTGACATTTGTGTGAATGAACAAGTTCATGCATATATGCAGACAAATAAACAAACATGCGCTGCAATTTCCATGAATGTGGAGAAACAGCTTCTTGCTCTCGACCTGCGCCCGAGGCTTGTACGAAATTCCTTACGGTTTACAATTAAAGTTTGCCGAGGTAACTCGTCAGAAGTCGTTCCCTTCTTACTGCTTTGCGATGCTAACTTTCGCACACTAGTTTGCCGTGGAAATTTCTTTATTGACGCAAAATGGAATATGTAAATAATGAACTTGATGAAAACAGCCAACTTCTAGTCAGAATTCGCTATGCTGAGATTTCCGTGAGAAATATAAGTTTGATTTTTGTTTAATTTCTGTGAATGTTTTTAAAAATATCATATTGTGATTTCTAACACATTTGCCATTAAGAAATACACTACCAAACTGAGCTTATATAGGCACTGTTTATCACTTACTTTGCACGCAATTCCTTGGCAAAGATTATTATTATTATTATTATTATTATTATTATTATTATTATTATTATTATTATTATTATTATTATTACTGCATACAGTCTTCTCTATGCATCGTATTACCTTCGTGTAGGTGGCATATTAGGTTTCCTAAATAGTGAAAAGAGGTTCTGTTTTATTTCATCTGACATTACGACTTGCACTCTGGCGTGTTGCTATCGTTTTGGCCTATTCCATGGTGTTAGCCGGACTGGTTATTTACTGAAGGACCCCTAGCTTGCGTGACTGGTGTGATTGTCTGTTCTGGCAAGATGGTGATACCTGGTGGCCTCCCTCTCTTCTCTTCTACCCCCCCCCCCCCCACACCAATATCTCTCTCTCTCTCTCTCTCCCGGTCATACAGCTCCTCATTGGACGGGTTGGTATCGTTCTCGGATAGCACTCTGCTGGGCCCGCGTTCGATCCTCCGACCGACCAATGAAGAATTAGAGACATTTATTTCTGGTGACAGAAATTAATTTCTCGTTGCAATGTGGTTCGGATTCCACAATAAGCTGTAGGTCCCGTTGCTAGGTAACCAACTGGTTCTTAGCCACGTAAAATAAATCTAATCCTTCGGGCCAGCCCTAGGAGAGCTCTTCATCAGCTCAGTGGTCTGGTTAAACTAAGGTATACTTTTCTCTCTCTCGTCGGTGTTTGGCACCAGGTTAAGAGCCGGATGATTTGCTATATTTCTCCTTGTATAAGTTGGGAAAAATTCGGTTTCTTTTACCGTATTTATGTTTGGTTTTCTTCCTGTAAGTATTGGGCTTTGAGGAGGCGCAGGCATCGCTGGTTTGGTGCTTCATCTTTAACTTTTGTGCTTTGCATTAACTGCTCTCTTTAGAGCAGTGATTCTTAAACTGGGGGGCGCCAGAAGCTTCCAAGTCGGGGGGGCAAGTAGAGTTGCCAGATGGTGCCTATTATTTTTTTAATTTGTGATGTTAATTACAAAATTGCCAAAAACGTTATCACTGCTTCCATATATTTTCTAATTATTATCTCAAAACATGCCAAAAATTCAAAATACAAGTAAATTTTAATTTCAAATCTTGTTTATGAATTGTCTTGTATTGTTATGATAAGTATAATGGCATAAAAATAGACAACACGTTGTTTATAGATTATAGTTGGCAAAGATTTCAGGGGTAGGGGGGCGTGGGGTCTATACATAATGCAGAGGGGGGCGCATGGCAAAAAAGTTTAAGAGCCACTGCTTTAGAGTCTTGTATTATGATTTCGTTGGTAATGATTAAAGATGACCCCTCTTTTGAAGTCGCAGGAGGGAAGCTTAGGGAGTTGTTAATGGTCATCCCGATATATATATGAGTGACAGCATCCCTCCATTGGGCGTGTAAACTAGTACATGACACCATTTCTCTTCAAGGAAGTCTCTGGGGGCGCCGGGTTGTCCCTGAAAAATAGATGACAGGTCTTCATATTCTTATGACAGGTTATAAGATTGATCTCATCCACTTCTACAGTAGGGAAGACTTTTCATTGATTATTTTCCTGGGCGTCTTCTTGTCTTCTAGATATTTTCCTATAGTAGAGTCTTGTAGAACCACTTTAGTCATTATCGGTGCCATTCTTTTGTTTACTCGCCAGTTATTTGTGGGAACCCGGGTTTGTCTTTCGAACATGGTACATGTGATATTGTTGTTTATCAGCATTTATGCCGACCTGTCTGTTTGCCCCGTGTTGCCTGTTTTCCGGTAGACGTCGAATGTTTTGAATAAAATGGAAGAAAAATTATATTTTCTTAAAACCAGTGATATCATTGGCCCACTCGCTGGAACATGACGCGAACAATTTGATAACTGGTCTTTCATGTTTGTGGTATAGTAGCAGCATATTAAATTCACCACCACAACTGCACAGTCAATTTCTATAAAAGAACAGATACCAAGTGCCAATTAAAACAAAAAAATACAAGAAGGTTAACGTTGAATGGTCTTATGCATATGATAGACCACAGTATTATTTCCTCAAGCATATGATAGACCGCAGTATTATTTCAGTTTCCAAGATATATTGAAAAACTAATGGGAAAAACATAATGAGAGAAAAACTGGCATATATTATTCATAAAGCATTATAACTACAACTTCTTTATAAGTGATAGAATGATATTCACTGTGATCAACGGTAAACCGTGTGAGGGTACTTCCATGATAACAGACAGGAATTGTATCAGGTAACGGCAACAACAAAACAACCATTGATTAAAAGACAGGGCTTTGTACACTGTTACATGAGTCATCAAAATGATATTTATGCCTGTGACTCATTGCAGAAATTGTACCCAGGATGTGGAAACCCCAATTACGAGAGACTGGTGCCAAATATTAACCATATATGAAATGCTGGAAAGAAAACTGACGTCAGAGGTTCGGAGTCTTACATAGCACCAGGACAACTCAGTCAAATAATAATTTAACAGCAGTTTGCCTCCACACATTAGATAGTCATGCCATCCTCCATGCCATGTTAATGCCTGCGTTATAGAGGCGATATTTTTTCAAGTAGAAACTTTTTTAAAAATGTCCTTTTATTTTTGCAAAAAAAGATTTTTTAAGAAAACTGCAAAATCTACCTTAGTTTGTGTCAGCCGTAAGGCTCAGAACAGCATTCAAAATCTTCATGAAGTGATGAAGTTTATAAAATATTCGAACTTTTTAACCTCATACATCATGGTAACCAAACGCCAAAATCAGCTTTCATGATCCTGTTCATGGGTGACATTATTCCGGATCAAACGACATGAACATACTCAGCCTTGATATACTGTATGTTCGTGAGTATACACAATGACGCTCTCACCAAATTATCACATGTGATCAACTTCTCTAGATGAAGACAATTATGGTCATCTAGTCTGAGCTAAGAAGTTAAAGAGAACATTATTGCATACTTGCGTGGCTACCCAATAGACCAGAATTACTGGATGTTTTAGGAACATAATGAATTGAGCTGGGCTGCTATGAGAGTCCTGCTGGAAAAATCTGTGGACTTCATTCAGTGGTTCATAGGATTAGTATCAAGGCTGTTTCCAAGTTAGTTTGTTCACACATCATTGTAGATGTTGGCCTCTTTGCCCTGATGCTGGCCTGTGTGCATAATGCCTCTTTGTCATACTCCCTTGACAAATTAGACAGTAATACAGAGCATCCAGATCTGACTAGATGGTCTGCAAGACTGATGAATGGCTTTCCTCAAAATTTAATGTAAGCAAAAATCGGAGGCTGGATATCGGGTGCACCTTTATAAGAAAATGGTAGATAACAATACGTCTGCTGAAGACTTACACATATCAAGCCTGAAAAGAATGAAAGATGCTGCCTCCAGAAGCAAAAGGAGCAGGTGAAAATGTCCACCAGAACTCCAACAGTCAAGGTTCAGTACAATGACATGCTAGAAATCTTAAAGATTTCTTTGCTGAGGAGTGCTCTGGAGATTGGACTTTACATCTGCATGTCATCCAGAACAACTTTCCCTGCCTCTTGAAAAAACTTGTACACCAAACAACCCATGATGTATTAGCAGCCAATGTAAAATCTTAAAGCTCAGTAACTTAATATCCAACAAAAATATGATGAAAATTTCTTATGATTCAACTAAATGACTGCTTGACGCTGACCTGATCAAAATACAAGTTAATAGACTAGCAAAAGGTCACACAAGTAAACAGTGACAGTGCATGTCTATATCTGTTACGCAGTCGTGAACAGAAAGACTGGGGAGCAGAACAAGGACATCGCCAGAACAAGACAAAGCATTCAACTGGAAAGACACCAAAGGTTCTACAGTAGTTTTAGAAACAAATCTGTAAAGACATGAACAATTTGTTGGTCATTTCTCCTAGACTCTAGGAATCCATCGTCAGTCTTCATAAAACTCAGTCACGCGGTACTGCGGCACTGAAGACCATGAAAGGAAGCACAGATCGGGAGACAAAATCCAAAGCCAGGCGATAGAACAATCCAGGAGAAAAGGTGAAAATCCGGTCCATGCCGTTATCCAATATCAATAAAGTCAGTATATGGGGCAGTTGTGGCGATGATCTGACTTACTGAAACCATTTATTTGTTGATGCTTGTAATATTTTTATACTTTGATCATGACACATTCCCATTTTTCTAGTACACTGAACGTTTAACACTTCAGAACTGTTATATAAATAATATAACATTGTAAATACCAACAGGTCATTAAATTAAACCTGAAAGAGTAACAATACTTTTTAACAACTAAAAAAAGAATATTGCTGAATTTATGCTATTTACAACCTCTCCACGGCAATTCCTTAAGGCTGCCATAAAAGACACATTTAGAGAAAGAATTAATTAAAATATAATTTGATGCAGTATCTGTAAGACTGTTAAAAGCTCTGTGACAAAGTTTCGCACCAGGGAAAACAGTAATATATATACATATATAGTGTTTGTGTTTGTGTGTGTAAGGCTGTTTGCTAGTTTATGAAGTCAAAGCTCTTTCATTTTAAGTGATTTTGCTTTTAATGTAAATAAGAAAAGTATGCAATCAGCTTCCTTTGGAAGGCTCACTTGTAACCGCAAAGGGAGTCGGAAGTATTATTGCTTCTAAAATTCTATTTTTGGAAAAGGGAAACTTTTTCAGGCCATAATGAAAATTAATGTCCAAAGTTAAGAGGAAAAATTTTCCCAAACCACGTCAAACGCAAACACATCTCTTATTTCGAAGGGATAAGATTCTTTTCACCTGGTATTTTAAGAGACTGTTATTCGGTGATATTTTTCTATTGCAAACTATTTATGTGAAACAAACTTCCGATTGCCATGTTACGTAGTTATAACACAGAACATGAAAAGGAATCTTATAATGGAAATTTTAACATTAAAAATTTAATACGGTAGACTTATTGTAAATTGTTCCTTAGAATCTAACATGTGATTATATGCATACACAAAGAAACAATAAACAATAAATAAAATATGGAATTTCAGGAAATACAAAGTAATAAAAGAATCTTATTTTTTTCTAATACAAACTATTTATGCGAAACAAACTTCCGATTACCATGTTACGTAGTACAACATCGACTATATATATATATATATATATATATATATATATATATATATATATATATATATATATATATATATATATATATATATATATATATATATATATATATATATATATATATATATATATATATATTGTCGATGTTGTAACTACGTATCATGGTAATCGGAAGTTTGTTTCACATAAATAGTTTGTAATAGAAAAAATTTAAGATTTTTTTTATCACTTTGTATCTCCTGAAATTCCATGTTGTGTTTGTTATTTTTTCTTTGTGTATGCATATAATCACATGTTAGATTCTGTGGAACATTTTGCAATACGTCTTCCGTGTTACATTTTTTAAAATTAATTTCCATTATAAGATTCATTTTCATGTTCTATTTGTTATGTTCAATTCTGTTTCCATGTCACCTATAAATTCATCTTCAGCTCATATGAATTGTAAGACATTAAGTCTCTCTCTCTCTTTATCTCTCTTTTCCCCATGATTAGCCCTTGGTCTGTCTAACAACAAACCTTCCCATCACCCACTCCCTCTCGCACTATCTTTTTCCCTCAGCACCCTCACTCAGTGAATGACACGATTGGATTCGCGTGGAACTGTTGCTGGAACTGTTGCTTCGTGAAAGAAGGTTGTCATAGGAAAGGGTCATAAATCCTTTGAAAGGCCACGGCAATAACATCCTCCTCTTTATGTCTAGCTTGAGAAGTGAAGGTTCCGTAGCAAAGTGCACAAAGCTAAAGTGTTTGAAAAGCAGTGCTTTCAAGTCTATCTCAAATATAACTGACGAGGAGCCTAGTGTGGTTCGAAACTGTAGTGAGCACCAAGATTAAGAAATGGCCTTTTATTGGCAATTTCTGATATGTACAAAGTGTAATTCATCCATAAACAAGCAATCATAGTTCAGACCACTAATCCAGATCAACCACTCTGAAGACTGGCACTTTAGGAGTTTCAGGAGAGATTGTCAGGGCACACTGTAGTTCTGATGTCAGACAACACTACAGTGGTTACTTACGTAAACAAACGTGTGGGGGGCGGTCCTAGTCTGTTGCCAACTTCCCTCCATGATGGTACTCCTTCACTCGTGGGCGATAGACTAATCAGTAGACCTTTCAGCCAGGTATATCCCGGGCAAAAGGAATGTGGTGGCCGACAAACCAAGTCGTCAGGGTCAGGTCCTGCTGAAAGAGTGGTCCTTACATCAGGCAATAGCAGACAGGCTCTTCCTCCTTTGGAGAAAGCCAGTGATAGATCTGTTTGCAACAAGGTTCAACAGGAAGTTACAGGTCTTTTGTTCTGTGTCCCAGACCCCTTCGCCATGGCGGAGGACGCCCTACAACATCCTTGGGACAACCTGGAGGTTTGCGCCTACCCTCCCTTTTGCCTGATCTGTCAGGTCTTGAACAGGGTAATGATTTCCCGGAATCTCAGGATGACCCTTGTAGCTCCCTGGTGGCCTCACGCAGAGTGGTTCCCCAATCCACTAGCCCTGCTGTTAGCAATTCAGTGCAGGTGGGAAAGGGAACGCAAGGAACACAACTCTGCTCCCAACTCCCAAACTCCTCCGCCCATGGGGAGTGTCGCTGGATTAAAGACCGACTGTACAAAAAAATGGCAATTACACTCCACCCAAAGATAAGTTTCTGACGGATAAATGAGTGGGACTAAAGGAACTAGGCATGAAAACAAAGTAAAGGTAGGGAGATATCTAGAAACTGGCTTTAATCTGGGAGGTGAAGTGGCGCAATGTTCTCTTTATTTTCATAAATCTTGGTATTCATTACAAGTTGGTTGATGGTCTCGGGAAAGTGAGAAGAATTGTAATTCGTTGAGTGTGGTCTTTTACCTTTTCTCGGATTTCCATCCTGTTCTTTCAGAAAGGCCGTCTCACTGTCGTGATTACTTCTGTTTTCTCTAATTTCTCAGTCATAAAAACATCTAAGTAGCATGCCTTCCGAAAACAGGTCTTGCGAGAATAGACGGGTACAGCCAGTTTCGTCATAATGCATCCGATTTAAATCTCATTCCTCAATGAAAGGATTCTTTAAATACAGAAAAAGCGACAAGCGTTGACTGCTCAATACCTGGCATAATTTTTATTGTTTGTAAGTGGATTGTTAGTTCCAGGATACTGATGGTACTGTGGGCTAAACATCTTTTTTACTGTATTCATATTCTTAAGGCATGATAATAGTAATTTTTGCTTTATACTCACATTTGTTTAACCTCTTAATGATGTTTCCCTTGCTCAAGCGATCTTTTGTTTATCCAAATGATTGTCAATGCTGTTGTTTAAGAAGCAATCACTATTCGCATATGACTGCGGTAGCGATTAACGCGTACTGAGGCAATCAGTAATTTTCCCCTTTGCGTGTATTGAATAGTATTTGCAATATTTTTATTATCATCTTTTCTGCATATGTAAAGTACCGTTACTGTCTCTTCCTTTCTTTCTTTAAATTTTTAGCTGAAAGCTCTAATGGAAAGAATCAACGAACAATAAAGCTTAGAGGGCTCCAAAGGGAAATCACCCTGCAGAAAGACAAGTTATAGGAAAAGGTGATATATAAATAAACATGAGGCCATAAAAAATAAAAGCGATACACATGATGTTCAGGAGACGTCAGCAAGGAGCAGGATTGAATTTGCTCATCGCTAAAAATCTGGAGGTCAGAAGATTCAACAACTGCATTAGGCAAACTACACCACATTTTAGTTGTAGCCGGTATTTATAAAACTCCTTGCAAACTGGGCAGTATTAAACTTGATGCTAGGAAACAGGACACTTTTTTAACAGCAGTCTGCCCAGTGTTACGAGAAAAAACAGCTTGTTATGTAAAACGGTTTCTTTTTTGTTCTCTGGTGTGATGAGTTACAATGCAAATTCGTGTTGATTATGTAACCACTGTTTTACTTTTAGCGGGAGAAAAATGTAGGAGGAACTTAGATTCCATTCCAGTCGCCGCACTCACAAACCAATGTGATCCTTAGCGTACAAGAATGGGTATATATCTTTTCTTCTGTAGTGTGAGCAAGATATACAGACCATCGACTTAAGCGATAAGCTCCCTATTCATTCAAGTGTGTATAAACTCCAACCCAATGGGCCGATCTTCCATGTTTTTGAAGGATTATTTTCCATCCATGACCGGTACCATTTACCGATCAAGCGTACTCTCGACGTAGCTAAAGACCTGTGAAGTGTGTGGATGCAACTCTTATGATGAACCTGACATCGGATAAAAGTGCAAGTGATTGCAACATTCATCTACCAAATATCCTGAACAGAATCTATTCCCATTCCTAGTCACTCCAGCATTACATGTTACCTATTTTTTTGGTAACTGTTTTCCTTTTTCCTCTTGTGTATGGCAATACCCCGGAAAAAATGTACTATTATACATACATACATACACACACACACACACACACACACACACACACATATATATATATATATATATATATATATATATATATATATATATATATATATATATATATATATATATATATATATATATATATAAACTGTATATATATATATACATACATGTGTGTGTGACTGTATTATTTGCTATTATATGTATTCATGTTTTCTGTTATGTAAGTTTTTTAATGCAAGATTTCTTTTATAGATTTTTTACGAAAATATAAATGCCATTAATTTTCGACGTGATAATACCCTTGTACATTTTAAGAATGCGTAAATTTAATAACTTTGGTGCGCTTCTCACCTCTAACATTATTTATATAAAATTATTTTGAGTCTTTAAGGGTTATAAGCTAAAATTTCGTACACGAAAAACACATAAACCAAAATATCAAAGAGCAATTTTGCCAAATATTTTTCGAAACGAACAGGAACGAATACAGCCTCATGTTATGAAGTCGAAGATAAAGAAACTAGCATTACTATGGACCCCCGCTGAGATAATGTCGCATTTGTCAGCTTTGCTGAAAAGATTGCTTCCTAGGAACCAGTCAGACCAAAAATATTTACGTGCTGGGATCGTAATATTCCTGCCGCTGGAATGTAAATTATTTGTTAAGAAATGATAGCAAGCATATTAATGGGTATACATATATTATATATCTATACATATACACGTGCGCGCACACATACACATACACACACACATATACAGTATGTATATATATATATATATATATATATATATATATATATATATATATATATATATATATATACATATATATATATATAAATATATAAATATATACACACACACATATATATATACATATAAATTTCGAGTTAAAGTGGAACACCATAGTTCACTACAAAATTCATGTTTTCTTGCAGAATTATGACTGAACATATCATGCGCAAGTGTGCATGAAATCCATGGGTAATTGTTGCAGTATGTGCCTTCTTTGTCGACGAATTGCCGATGGTTTTTTTTTTTTTTTTTTTTTTTTTTGCCTTGGTGTCTGCTACGGCTAGTGCAACTAGAAATATTCTTCATGATGTGTTCAGGTGTAATTCTGCAAATAAAGTATGAATTTTATTATGCACAATGATTTCCTATTTACAACCGAGCACCAAATATTAAAGGACATATTACTCTGACGTGAACTATGTTTAAGGAAGGGCAATAAACAGTGGTTCTAGCACAGCTGTTTTGGGGAATTCATGTGGGTTTTTTCACGAGTCGAGTTTTGTACCCTTCGTCCATTCTGACTGACCACCATTTCCCAGTCCTGCTCTCTATCCCGTATAATTATTTATGGTACACTTTTTTTTTTTTTTGACATGGTCATGCACCCTTCATCCCTTTCATGACGAGACATATTTCACGACGTAGGTGATGATCGTCATTATGAATATCTCATGTCTTCTGTATTTCCGCCTTCGTCATGCGAAATGGGACAATTTTTAACTTGTGTTCTATCTTTCTTATTTTTTTCTGTATGATTGCCGCTTGCCCCGCATACATAATAACACTGATCAAATTTGACTTTTTATCTCATTAGTCTTACGCATTGGTATCTGACAAAACAAGACTAAGCTAACCTATCTCTCAATTTCCTTTCTTTTGCGTTATCTATTTTCACGAACTATTATTAATTTTTCTTAATTATTGCACACACACAAACACACGCATATATATCTATATATATATATATATATATATATATATATATATATATATATATATATATATATATATATATATATATATATATATATACTCGTATATATATATATATATATATATATATATATATATATATATCTATATATATATATATATACATGTATACATACACATACTGTGTGTATGTAAAAATTGGTAGTTGTGTATACTGATTAAAAAAAAAGTGAAACATGTATGATGACTGCTAACGGGAAATTTTTTCCATAAATACTAATAATAATATCTGTAATAATAGCTCGAGAGAAAGATTGAGGTAGAACATATAACTAATGATATATATATATATATATATATATATATATATATATATATATATATATATATATATATATATATATATATATATATATATATATATATATATGAATATATAGTCCTCAGCTTACTGCAGCACACCTGAATTCAATATCGAAGTTGCCGCAACTCGATCATTTGCACCAAACTTTGATGAACTTACCCAAAATAAATGGTATCAAGTTTCAGGCAGCAGCGGTACCACGGAATAATGTAATTTTTTTACAAAAAGATTATTGGTAATTTATTAATATTATTATAATTATTATAGTTCTTGTTGATATTCTACGGTTATTTCATTAATTTATTATAAATAGTACTCTTAATGATTTTACTCTTTCCTGATACCCATTTATTGAATGCCCTGGTTAATTTACTATCAAATTTTAGAAACATGGGCCGCTGTAGCAATGTAGGTTTCAAACCCCTCTTCTACTACATATAAAGTAGTCATGTGACAGTCGTGAAACTGTTAATATTTAAATGATAGTTATTTTTTCCCAATTTTATTCACTAAAGCTAAAATTTAAAAGCTATTTTTGCAAAATGCCTTAATAAAAGACAGAATTTCTATTGCCTTAGTCCATCCGATAGTGGTCATAATTACCAACAAGGATAAAAATCGCAGAGGAGGATTTTGATCTTATAACAGCATTTCTGTTGACTTAATCTAGAGCACAAATGCTTTTCCCGCATTCAGACAATCATTTATATATATATATATATATATATATATATATATATATATATATATATATATATATATATATATATATATATATATATATATATATGTATATATATATGTAAATATGTATATATAATATATATCTATATATCTATATATATATATATATATATATATATATATATATATATACATACAGTATATATATATATATATATATATATATATATATATATATATATATATATATATATATATATATATATATATATATATATATATACACATAGTGTGTATATGTTTGTTTATGAGGGATGCCTTAACAACGGTGGGACAATGCAGCAATCTGAGACAATTACAAGTATGAAATAAAATGAGTGCTGCATCAGCAGCATGAATGTTTCAACTTCTACTCTGGCGTCCTACCCGAACAACTGAGCTAGGGGAATGAAGCACGAAATGCCCATCAATTTAAATGGCCACCAACACGTCTTAGGTTTGTGTAAATCATTTTCCTTTAGTTACGTGTATAATATATGGCAATGATTCTAATTCGGTACAGAAAACAGTGAAACCGTGGTAAAATCGTCATTATAGCTTTTTGCTGTTTAATACTAACAATGTGTTATATTTATATGAAGTACATATTCGATTTCCTGTGTGATTGAATATTTTATTCATGAGGAAGAGGACGTCCTTTTTATATCAATTAAGTTTTTGAAGCAGCTCTACATATTCTAAATCAACTTCGAATAAAACAAGTAAAAAATGCGCCGAAGTTTCGTTTGCGCAATCGAGTTTTCAGTATGAAGATTTTAGTCACGGCCCAGTGCTGGCCTGACCTATAGCGTTGCCAGACGCAAGATTATGGCTAAATTTAACTTTAAATAAAATAAAAACTACTGAAGCTAGAGATCTGCAGTTAGGTATGTTTGATGATTGGAGTGTGGATGATCAACATAACAATTTGCAGCCCTCTAGCCTCAGTAGTTCTTAAGATCTGAGGGCGGACAGAAAAAGTGCGGACAGACAAAGCCATCTCAATATTTCTCTTTTAAAGAAAACTAAAACAAAAAAATAGAATCATTGTAGGCGATTTCGTCAGTGGAGTATACAGAGTCGCCTCGATTGTTAATGGCTAAAGTTTAAAATAATGATTGATTTGATTATAAAATACAAATACTGACTACAAAATAACTCTAATAATCAATGATAAATTCAAATTTCAGTAATCAATATCCTTTATAAAAAAATATTTAAAAGCAAAGTCAGCGTTCACACTGGTCCTTAACAAATGCTCACTTAGTACATGATAAAAATGGTCAGTATTGCAGAACAATTATATAATTTATAATTAACTTCTTTACATAACGTTTGCATACTTAGAACATAAGCAAAAGACGGAATACATAGACAACAGTATTTTCGACAGATTTTAATATGGTTCTCGTACTCTGCTTATTAAAGAGGCTTGAGAGCAGAGCATAAAACTCCAATAGCGAGGTGTGGCACTAAAGTTAAATAATATAAGAATAAATACATGATTTTCTGATTTAGTTAAGAAATCAATTCATTGCCTATTTGAGTGGTACATCACACAGTCTCCAGTTCGGTTCCTCATTTCAATTTTATTATATATAAAAATGATCAGATTCACAACGCAACTAACATGATGTAATTGCCTATACTGTTAGTCATTTGGGATGATAAGTAGCTTTCAGAGCTTTATTTCTTGTCAGACAAAACGAAATAAAGGTCAGTTGGATCATTTGCATAATTTGTTGATAATCAATTTCTTCTTTGCCCTATTTTCAAAATTTCCTTGGCAAAGAACTTTTGATGAATATAGTCGAAAAATTAAACCGATTCATTTGTAGTTTTTAAACTGCAATAGAGTGAAATGTGGTGGTCAGTTCAGCAGCTTCAATGGGAAAGCATCAGTTAATATATCCATCACCGATTGCATAGAAAAGAAAATAATATTTCACTCATATTTTGAGAAGGAAGCACAAACGTTCCTTACTGGATACTTTGTTGCCAGAGTGAACACTCGAAGCTGGAAAATGTATCCTTTGAATCTATTTTGATTTCTGGCGTGATATTCGCAGGAGAAAAATATAAGAATTCCAAATATTAATTTCAAAGTAATATGAACATAACAATATTAGCAAAGTAGTCCAACAAGTTAAAAAATCTACATGTAGGAGTAAATTAAATTTAAGCCTAGATACTAGTGCAGAAAATTACTCAAAGAAATAAAAGTTTTGCATCTTTATAGAGCTCAGCACGACAGTAATAACAGAGCAGTCTTCAACGGCAAAACTTGTAAAGAGCTAAGCACCTTTTGTCCTAACTTGTACATTACTCCCAAGGATGCTCCACTTAGACTATTTGCAGAGCAAACGACTTTTGTCTCTACTTCTTTCATGCTCCCGCCCTCGCAAGAGATAATAAGAAACAGGACCGGGTGCTTAATGAAGAACATCCGTCCTAAAGTTATGTGTAAACTTTAATCCATCTACATCAAAAGCGCTTATCTCTGTCCGACTCTCGCTTCCCGAAGGCAAAATTGTATTCATGATATGTTGATTCCCGATCGGTAATGCTGATAGCAGAACTCATTCGCATTAGCATCGTTGTTATCGCTCCTTCGTTCATTCCTCATTCCAGCTGACTTACTTTCTCTCTCTCTCTCTCTCTCTCTCTCTCTCTCTCTCTCTCTCTCTCTCTCTCTCTCTCTCTCTCTCTCTCACATCACTGAAAGGAGCTAATTATCATAATTACATCTATCCCTCCAATATGATTACAAGGTTTATATGGTGTTGCTTCTGTGAAGTTACCTTGGAAAGTAACAATGTATGTCAGTAGCCAGGAACTTGAATATTTTCTTCATTAATCATCCATCCTTTCAGTCATTCTTATGATGAAAACTTTACCCAACAGCTTAAATCATTGATAATGCATTTGCACCTCAGATTTTACACCAACGTGCGCACACACACGCACACATACACACACACACATTATATATATATATATATATATATATATATATATATATATATATATATATATATATATATATATATATATATATATATATATATATATAGTATGCACGTGTGCCTGTATGTGTGCATAAAAAAAAATTTAAATAGGACTTGAAGTTAGCTAACGTTTTACATGTTTTATGATGCCATGACCAAATTAATAAGGGACTTGTTTTTACTAGTTATCAGAGAAACATTGCAAGAGTACCCTTAATTTCGGCTTATTTATTTTAAATGTAATCTGTTTGCAAAAAGAAAAGGTCATTGACGACTACATCTTGTCTACATAAGTCACTTACTATGTAAAAAAATGAAGTCACGAAAGCCCAGACAAACATTGTTCAGAATTGAGATCAGCTCCTGACACTGAAATTAGTCCTTCACTTGTTGTTATATGTCTTTCGTGCGTAACTCTGCCTATTTTGTTCATGAAATTCTTAAGTTGTTTAAAAATGATTCAGTCTTTTGATGATTATCTTCCAAATTAGGTGATCCGAGGAATAACAACGACCAGTTACTGATAACGCACGAGGACGACTAAAAAGATGAATCTCATTTCCTGCAAATAATTATTGATATAATAAGTTTGTCTTTTTTCTATATTGTTACATGCATACATACACTTTGTGAGAAAGACCTTCAGGGATAAAAAAAAATTTCTGCGGATAGTGAACTCGAATGTAAACTAACATAAAATGATAAGAAAATATTAACTACTGAATGCCTCACCCAGGAATCAAATGAAATACAAACAGGTCGAGAATAACTAAAATACTTTACATAACGTCTCTCCATAAGCAAAACAAAATTACAAAGTAGACAAAAGAGGAAGTATATAATAACGCATAAAAATAATTAACAAACCGCCATTTTTAATGAATAGAAAGCCAATAGCTAACTGTCATGGAAACTAATGATATCATATAGCATAACCTAAATTCATGGAGTAAAGGCAGGTCACTAAGACATCTTGACTACCCTGTGTAATTTGTCGACAGTTTAGTGTAAATTCTATTTTCTATTGTCCCAGAAAACCTTTGATATTCCTCATTCCCACGCATTTCTATAGAGTTACACATGTTCATTTCCTTTCCTGCTCTTGTATATTTTGATCAAAACTGATTAGAATATGATATTGCCTAGACATACGAAAAGGACGTGAGCTGGAATTACGGTGAATTTCGTCATATTAGTTTTCTGTAAAAGAAAACTATTGTACCGGCTTTGTCTGTCCGTCCGCACTTTGCCTGTCCGCTCTATTTCTGTTCGCCCTCAGATCTCAAAAACTGCTGTGGCTAGAGGACTGCAAATTGGTATGTTGATCATCCAGCATCCAGTCATAAAACATAACAAATTGCAGCCTTCTAGCCTCAGTAGGTTTGATTTTATTTAAGATTAAAGTTAGCCATAATCGGGCGTCTGGAAACGATATAGGACAGGCCACCACCAGCACTATACCGAGGCCACCGAAAGATAGATCTATTTTCGGTGGCCTAAATTAGGCCTTGATTATGCTCTGTGCAGAAATTTCTTCGGTGCATTTTTTGCTTGTTTTTATTGTGAAGCATTCAAGACAAATCGTGATGAAAATTTTATTGAAAATTCGCATTTTTACTGAAAGACCTTGACATTGCATATGTCTTGTATTATAGGTGCGAAACTTGATTTATGAAGAAATAACCAAAAAGAAACATGAGGAGAAATACAGAAGTGTTAAGAATCAGCTCCTAATTCTGATGTTGTGACTGATAGATGAAATCTAGATGAAAATTACCGCGCAATATTTTCTTCATATTATTCATTAGAAAATATACTGATGTAAAACAAGTAGTGTATAATATATAAACGGGATATGAGACATCCTCCACTCATGCAATTTAATTAAAATTCTGGAAATTCATTATAACAACAAGGCGAAGGCATTTGTCAGAGGGAAAACTTAGTGATGCAATAACGACATAATTATTTTGAATATACACAAACCAAAACCTGCTGATTTCAGAACATTGTTTTTCAGTTCACACACATAAAAGCACATATACAAAGTTGTGAGTGGTTTATTACACTTGATAGAAAACCCACAAATTATACAAATCATTGCAAGCAATGAACTTTAATGTTCACAGCGTTGCAATTAATTAAAACTGTTGTTGCATATATTGACCTAAACAACGAACCTTCACCTAAGCATGAAATTGAAATAACATTGATTAGGATTTGGATGGCTTTCCAGGGTCTGTGATCTGTTGCCACACCAGTAATTTATTTCCAGTGCAATTATTGAGGCAATGATACATAATCCAATTACTAATTTAGAGTTCAGATCTAATCAGTAAGGTCGGCGATATCAATGAATAACTGTAGATTGTTCAGTAATTCAGAAGTTCAATCTAAATATTTTCTGTGTATAAATAACATACACTGGCATAGTAAATAAATCTGTAACATACACAAGGGTAATTAATCAAATAAATTCAACGCTACAAAGTTCATTTTACTAACTAAATTTCAACTAAAAACGGCTAGAAGGGGCAATCGGATAAAACGTACTTCTGCAGAATATGCAATTGGCTAAGAGAAGAGCAGCCGAAGATTGTTATTAGCTTAATGTAGGGCCAGTTTCATTTTCGTATCAACAGAATGTTTCGGGTGAAAATTAGCAATTAAAAACATTTTATAACATCTTGATATAATTAATACTGAAAAGAAATGGTCATTGAGTTGAGATAGGCTCCATGCAATGCATAAACTGACAACCAGTTTCCATCCAACCTAATCATCTCAAGATTGACCATTAAGAATATCTGACATTTTATTTATCTTTTTGTAATGATATTCTGCTAATATGTTCCGAAACGACTGTTTATACGTTAGCAGAATGCCCCAATGAACTACGGAGGATGAAACTTCGTGAGTTAACTAACCTCAGGAGGAAATCGGTACTTAGCTGAGTTGATTTGCGGGACAACAAACAGTCAATTTGAAGCCTGTTTCTCTTCAGTGGATATGAACTCCATAAGGTCTCATCTTGAATATATCTGTAAAGTTTCATTAATTATTGTTCGCCCGTTCTTGAGATATGCTAACATGCATATACACACACACACACCAGCCAAAAGAGGAAGAAAACAAACATTGCTTACAACATATGTGTGAAATAATCAGTGCCTCTTTTATTAACATGTTATTTTTAAAATTTTTTCTGTATGATGGCATTATTCTTATGTGTATTTCTTTGAAAACAGCATATGTGAAACAAAATAAAGGATAGGATCGAAACAATTTAAAACTGACTATTTTAGCCCAGAGGAAATAAATTACATGAATGGTACTTTCACATCTCACAACGCTGTAGAAATCTCAATTCCCTGGTAACTTAATGTACGTCGGCTCGAATCCTACCACAGGAATTATGGTTTCATCATATTCTATTTTATTGGGTTTTAGGATTCTAGTGATTAGCGTATACAAAAAAAGCATGAAGAAATCTAGAGGTTGAAGGTTATTGTTTCTTGATTAGAAAAGAATCAGTAACATTCCTTTTGTTTTCGTTCTTCCTTACAATATTTTGCTTTCAAGCACTGAGCTTTCATATGCTCCCTAATTACGCACACACACATATATTCAATGAAGCCACAAGAAATGTTAAAAAATTAATGAAAAAGTTCCAAGTGCTTTCATGCATGTAGCACATCATTGTGCACTGAAGGTTTGTTAAATACACGAAAGTACTTGACACTCTGACATTTGTTTAAAAAAAAATATATATATTTATATACATATACATACATACATATATACACACACACACACACACACACACATATATATATATATATATATATATATATATATATATATATATATATATATATATATATATATATACACGTGTGTGTGTGTGCGTGTGTATTACATAGTTTATTGAATGAAGCCTGCTTATTATTACTGAAATAATAAACATTTTCACTGCCAGCATTTCAGTCTAATTTGTACATACGCCTGCGAGTTTTTTAATACACGTTTGAAAAACATATAAACAAAGACCTCTCTAAAAATTCCGAAAACATTTCATATATGGGTAGAAAATGAATCTCACTGAATTTTTGTCAAAAACATTAGGCATAACTGTGAACTCTATCTGTATTTTATTGCAATGCTCATTATTCATATCTCAAATAAAAAGGTGACATTAGAATGGAGCTGTGTATTTGCCGATATCATATAAGTATTGTTATGCAAAATACAGTTGAAACTACTCGACATTTTATCGCATAATTATTATAATTACAATGCATGGGCGAAAATACTGAGAAATTTGTTGCTTCTGATTAGTTTGTCATCACTGAAATGAAGACACCAGTGGGGCAGTCAAATGTTCTTGATAATGGAATTTTTCATTTAGGAGGCTGTGAGTTTGAGATATCGGTATATTAATCATTTAACATTTTCAATAAGTACATTTATCTTAACAACAATTCCTGAAATATTATAGTCCCAAATATCCAGTCAGAACTGAGAGTTATTAATGAATACATTGACAAATAAAATTGTTTTAATCTCTACAATACGTACTGACAATGTAAGTCAGTTAAATTAGAAAGGCTAGTTTATTGGCGGGAAGGAAGGTTATCGCCCTGTTTTGAACTCATGTAGAAGAAACCCCCACATCACCTGATCTGGGGTAGAACAATAGCACCCCCTTTACCCCCCCCCCCCCGCCCCCACACGTGATCAGTAGGTGATGCTTGTCCGTTAGTGTATAGGGACGAAACCAGGCTGTGAGGTAGACCAGGAGCTTAACCCTTAGGTCCCTAACCATAAGACCTATTTTCCTACACCCTTTTTGCTGGCTGTGTGACTATTTGCAGATGACTGACCACGCCGCTCGGAAGCAAACAACCCGGGAAGCGCCTCGCCTCTGGAAAGTAACGCTCGCAGT
>JANJGK010000018.1:18261307-18283807 GCA_039081455.1 Macrobrachium rosenbergii
ATTACCATTTTATCTTATGTTCAACTAAGCCATGCATTTTTTGTCAGATCAGTGTCATCCCTTGTGGTAAGTTCCTCCCACCTAGTTTAGAACATAAATCAATATACAGTATATATATATATATATATATATATATATATATATATATATATATATATATATATATATATATATATATGAATTTATGTCGTATACACCGTGACGTTTTTGTTATTCAAACTAAAGCTACAAATACTGTTTAATATCAAATTCACTCAACCTCTGGATAAACATTGGAGGGGTCATTGAAATGTCGTCTTTTCACAACCATTCAGTAGTTTGAGTCCACTTGGTGATGATCGCTTATCACTTATCAATTCTCCATCGGTGTTTATTCCGATATTGAGTGAATTTGATATTAAACGACATTTGTAGCTCAAGGTTGGTGACTGAATAAATAAATATATATATATATATATATATATATATATATATATATATATATATATATATATATATATATATATATATATATATATATATAGAAATAATCAACACGCAATGACGTGTGGAACAGAAATAAATTTCTGACTCACATCAGGATCGATGTGAATCAGAAATTTATTTCTGTTCGACACGTGATTGTGGTTGATTACTTCTGTCTTATTCACTCAGAAGGGATAATTAGAATGAAATTATGTCAATTGGGTCATTGCTGAGTCGGGAAGTTGGGGAAAACACACTGGTATGCAAGTAGTTAGCTTGCCCAGGTAATTCCTTAGTGCAGTTGCCCTCAGGTTTTTATAAATATAAGCTTCTTTTTATATTTACATAGCATCAAGAGGAATGATTAGGTAGCATTTCGCTGCCTTTTCCTTTCATGTAAAGAAACACGGATTTTATATAGTAGGACTCTGGTAATATAAAATTAATGGAACTGATCAAAAAGAATTCTGACATCATGCTCTCTCTTTGTACCTTGGACCAGAGGGAAGCAGGACGTTATTTGCAATAAAAAAAAAAGTAAGGTTATTTTTCTGTTTACATAATGTCGAAGGGCGCTCGTTGAAACTGGTTCTCGGGTACGATTCCAGAATAGATTACGTCAATTAAAATGTGTTTCCTGATATGCATGAAATGTGGGGTGACGAGCATTTTTTATGCTGATATTTACTTCGCGTTTATAATTTCAAAAGCGAGAAAAAATTCGATGACTTGTTTATGACATAAATATAACAATAGCCATGCTGGTTTTGTGAGAACGATAACTATTTTAGAATTAAGGCTATATATATAGTAAAAAAAAAAACTTTAAAGAATAAAACATTAACTTTTGGTTTTCCATTCTCGTAGCTACTGAATTTTAATCACAAATCTATTCATTCTTTTCATACCATAATATGTATTACTAATCGACTGACTATAGTAACAATGTGGTTTTTCTTTTAGTATTATTACCATAACCTTAGCTATTTAATCAATCAACTTACGATACTACTTTATTATTCTCTACTCAATAATAAAATGATTGGCGTTTTTATCAGTACGTTCACGGTACGTGGATTTTCGGATTTCACCCTCAAAGTTCATATGAGAATCCACATTGTCACCAATGAGTCTCCATAACATGAAACATTCAGTTCATTAATTAGTTGTTTAGATAAGAGAATTATACTGAAATGCAATTTTTTGAAAGCAAAAAGTACAATGAAAGTGCAAATAAATATTTACATAACATGGTAGCAACTGAGAAATTACCAGGAATCCGTGACAAAGAAGTATGGTGATTTAGAGTAAGTTTACAATCTACGGAAAACACGATAAAGACAATGAAAGATCCTTCTGTACATTGTAGTGATAGATAGTCATGCTGGAAAATAACGATGTTAGCGCATTTTTTCAAAAGAGTAGCAATCACCAAACTTAGTGTAAAGGGATAAAGTTAGGAGCGAAAGTTCCTTATTGGGATAAAGATTGTGTATGACAGCCAAGAATTAAATCACCAGATGTCAACAAAAAATATTAAGGTAAATAAATAAACTAAATAATAAATAGATAAATAAATTAATAAATATATAAATCAATAGATAAATAGATGAACAGATATATAAACCAACAGATAAATAAACCAATAAATCAATCAATCGATCGATCAATGAATAAATAAAAACTTTAAGTAAGGAGTGGTAAGTGTTCTTTATATCAATTTACCTTGCAGGGGTAAAGCAATGACCAGTCAGAGTCGAGGGTAGCATCAAAAACTGTTAAATACCCTGAATCATTAGGTACAAAAGAACATGCAAATTCTGAATCCTATGGTTGGTTCAACTATTCAAACCTCATGCGACTATGAATGCACTTGTTTATGATTTGTTCCAAATCTTTGTCAAGTTATTGTCGGTTTAATGTTCTAACAGAAGAGCGAATTATTGCGGAAAGTACTGCATCTTCAGCTTGTTTAATTTTCATATTTCTATAGTAAATAGTCATATTGAAGTAATACTAACATAAAATAATTAAAACCAGCAAAAACTATAACCTCTGGAATCAACAATTTTCGTCACCGTCCATATAGAGAAAAAGAAAAACTGAATTTTATCATATTTATAAACAAAAGCCACAACTTAGTATTACAGAACAATGAGTGATATTTAGGTGTACGAGTTCTGTGAAATTCAGGGACTTCATTTCCCAAAATCCTCGCAGCATACCAATGCACACTGAATTATTATCTAAAATCTCTCAGGATGTCGAAGCCGAGATGACAGCTAATAAGTTGCATGTCCTAGACAGAAATACGCCGGCATAAATGCAGTAATATTATTGAAAGGTCTAAACTATGTATATAATTTACTTGACATACTCAATGAAAATATTCTTTTGCTGATAAACAGAAATAGCACGGTTTCACAGGCAAACTATTTCCGCAATACTGGCAAGAAAGAACGTATGACAAGTTATACTCCAAACTCTACGTACTTTGCTCCTTATCCATAGTCTTTATTCTTTAAGAATAATGTCAACCTTCGCCATGCTATGTTTTATCAAATTTAAACGGAAATAAACCCCTGATATTTCCGAATATAACCGAACTGAAGCATGTTTTATTCCGCATAATGTTGGCAGATATTTTAGAAAGTTAGTTTAAAGCGAATAACTCCGTGTACTAATAAATATGGTCAATACTAAAAAAAACATTACCTTAAAGAATAGAAATTAATAATGAGCGGTAAATCGAAAACTATTGATAAGAAGTTGTGTATTAATAATGACCACAAACAATCACACACTGCAAACAAACGAAAAAAGCCTAATGTAAAAACAAATGGAATAGTATGGAACAATGACATGCTGGAATGCAAATACATAAATAAAAAGGAAATCAACTAAAAAAAAAAAATAATAAAATATAAATAATAAAATGAGTGGAATAAATGTACTTCGAAAATCGTTAGTACGACAGGACTGAGACATTATGCAAATGGCTACTTCATTTCTAAATATTGCAAGAGCTAAGGTAAGAAGCATAATTCTACCCTCTATATGTAGATGCCAACATTTAGTTTGCATTCAACAGGGTCAGTCTGGCTTCGGAATAACTGAGAGTGTCACATGGGTATATTTTCTGTTATTTCTGGTTTACACTGACACCCTAAAAATATGAATTTACTACATATAAATTTCTGATGGCAACACAAGATTATAGATGAGATTTGTGAGAATTTCTATTAAAAATATTTTTAAAAATACTTTACTTTGTTTTATGTAAAACAAGCGCACTTTCATTATATTTAGGTGCTATAATTTACCAAAGGAATGGCCTTTTTGTACGCAGCGTTTCTTGAAAACTGGCAGAATTTCAAACGAAATAAAATGGCAGTGGTGAATCCTTTGAGGTAGTAAAACAAAAGTTATGGAGAAAACTTCAAAACGTGCTGCCTGTAAAAACTCTTCATTCCTTCGTGCTTTCAAGATGATTGA
The DNA here is from genome assembly GCA_039081455.1 of Macrobrachium rosenbergii. Lineage (NCBI taxonomy): Eukaryota > Metazoa > Arthropoda > Malacostraca > Decapoda > Palaemonidae > Macrobrachium > Macrobrachium rosenbergii. Next base: position 18,265,268 of record JANJGK010000018.1, read on the forward strand.
GAGGAACGTGGATGTGTTTCCACCATGACTTAGTGGTAATGTCATAGGAGAGAAAGTGAGCCTAGAGAGAGAGAGAGAGAGAGATGAGTGAATTGATAATATGGAACGAATGGGGCAAATATATATCTCTTCTGTTAGTATTTTCAGTATCATTTTACAGTAGTTTACATATTTTTCTCTTGATGTTTACGGATGATGAAAGATAGCTTCGATTCCGTCATAAAGTCTGGAAATCTCCTATATCGGTAAACGAAAAATGCCATGGTAAGTACCAGGCACCAAATACCAGGGTTTTAGCTTGCTTTCTTGTTTTTGTTATATATTCTGGAAATAAAAAGAATAGATAATTATCGTTGATAATTTTCAGTTAATCAAAAACCGCAAAAAGTTTCTACAATTGTATCTGAAAACAGCGACTTCAAATATTTCAGGGACAGTTTTGATACCAATTGTACATACTATAAGAAAGTAAGCGGCTATGGAGGATTCTTTATTCTTTTGTATATAATTTTCCCAGATTCACTTTTCTTCTTTTTAATATCCACATTTTATCTCATCCTTCTCTCCTACTCCTTGTTCTGTCATCATTGTTTAGTTTGGCTAAATTACCTTTACAGCTACTACCAGCCCTAGGAGAGCTGTTAACCAGCTCAGTGGTCTGGTTAAACTAAGATATACTTAACTTTTAACTACTAATTATCTGTCGTTAGTTGTTTTGTCCCAAGGTTTTTATAAATTAAAAATAAAGTGCAAATAAAGCCATAATTCTTAAGTGCAAATGAGGTTATAGTTCTCGTTGTATAGCTTTGTTTTCAGCAATGTCTTCTATATTGAGAGCAAGTAATCTAGTTTTTTCCCGATAAAATAAAAGATCAATGGCTGCTGCATTTCAAAAACTCACGAGAACATGCTGGAATGATTGGTTTTTGAGAGAGAGAGAGAGAGAGAGAGAGAGAGAGAGAGAGAGAGAGAGAGAGAGAGAGAGAGAGAGAGAGAGAGAGAGAGAGATTAAAGTTAAATATTTATTTCATAGGCCTAATTCAAATTATCGCACGTTACATGCAATTGAACGTCTCATCACTAACTACCCCTTTCTCAAATTTCCTAAAAAAAATATGCAGCATTTTCTTTGACGTTCATGGATCCTAAAATACATAAAATTATTATGCACAAGTGCTCTTAAGCCAGCATACCAAAAAAAACAAAGTGACCATGTCTCAGAAACGTAGTCAATGAGCTTTAGTTTTAATCTGTAAATGGTTCTACAAATATCTTGATCGTATACTATGCATGTTTTCCTGCATGTCTATTCACTAAAAATATGCAAAAGAAGTCTTTGCCGTCCAAGAACTCATTACATGTAAGATATATTAGTCCTAGGTATTTAATAAGACTGTTCTAATTTTATGAGAGCACACCACTTACTGGGCAAGCGTCTCAGCCCTGGTGACTTGTGAGTGCTTTTTTTCCCTCGAGTGCTGAGATGAAGGGAGTAATTAGCAACTCTCAAGAATTCGCGGAGGCGAACCAGTGTGTTACATAATTACAACATTTTTCTTTTTCCATTCTGAAATTATTTAATGAATTTGTTTTTATTATTTCACAGTCAGGATCGACCTCTTCATTCCACGATTTGTGTATATAAATATTAATATATTTTCGGCTTCGTCGTTTTAAGAAGTTACAGACAATAAGGAATGCCACATGACTTAATCGAACTACTTCCTTTGTTCTTAGTCAGATTTATCCTAAAAACTGTCTTATATTTTCTTCTCTCCCAGTTACTCTGAAGCTAATTATTTCTGGTCAGTGTATTATAATTAGTTCGTCATTCTCCACGAAATAAACAAGTAAAAAATGCGCCGAAGTTTCTTCGGTGCAATCGAGTTGTCTGTACAACGTATAATCAAGGCCACCGAAAATAGATCTATCTCTTGGTGGTCTCGGTATAATGCTGTGTGAACCGCGGCCCATGAAACTTTGACCATGGCCCGGTGGTGGCCTATCCTATATCGTTGCCAGAAGCACGATTATGGTTAACTTTAACCTTAAATAAAATAAAAACTACTAAGGCTACAGGGCTGCAATTTGGTTTGTTTGATTATTGGAGGGTGGATGATCAACATACAAATTTGCAGCCCTCTAGCCTCAGTAGTTTTTAAGATGTGAGAGCGGACAGAAAAAAGTGGGGACAGAATAAAGTGCGGACGGACAGACAAAGCCGGCACAAAATTCTTCTTTTACAGAAAACTAAAAAATGCGCCGAAGTTTCTTCGGCGCAATAGAGTTTTCTGTATAGCATATAATGTTGTATGAAACTCTTATCCATAGTCCATGAAACTCTCAGCCGCGGCCCATGAAACCTTCATCCATGGCCCGATGGTGGCCTGTGTTGTTGCCACCTATAGCGGTGCTACACGCACGATCATGGCTAACTTTGGCCTAAAATAAAATAAAAACTACTGAGGATAGAAGGCTGCAATTTGGCATGTTTGATGATTGGAGGGTGGATGATCAACATACCGATTTGCAGCCCTCTAACCTCAGTAGTTTTTAAGATCTGGCGGCAGACGAAAAAGTGCGGATGGACAAATAGTCATCTCAATAATTTTCTTTTAGAGAAAACTAAAAATCTAATTTCTCTGTAGCAATGCCTGAGCTATTTTCTTTCTTAATTGTATATTGCCATATAAAATAAGTAAAATACGAAAATATTTTCTTATGTTAAACAAATATATTTTCCTAACAACAACTAATGATAACAAAGCGTTCTCACTCCTGTGGAAGGCCCGGAAGAGAATATGACAATGACACCACTCTTTGCGGGGTAAAGGCCGCTACAAGACCGACACGCAGGGATTGCAGCTCTATGAAGAAAGTGAATTGTACTTTAGAACATGCAGATAGACGAATGACAGCCTGAGACAAGGATTAGTTACACTTCTATGAGTGTTAGTTTCTGTGTTTAGGGTATCGCGGAGAACAAAGAAAGGGCAGTGTATGAAGATGCAAATTTGCGGCATCAGATAAAGGGGAGGGAATGGAGTGTGAAATGAATAATGTTTGCAATGAATGATATATACATACATACATACACACACACACACACACACACATATATATATATATATATATATATATAATATATATATATATATATATATATATATATATATATATATATATATATATATATATATATATATATATATATATATATATACATCTATAGGAAGATGACTCAGACTTTTAAAATCTGTTCAGGTGATTTACACATAAAGCGTCAGGCCAGGTTCATGTACTAAATATCTGACATCTCAGTGGAGAGGCTAAAGCCGTAAAAAACTTACCTAATCTTTTTACCTCGAGCAAATCGAAATTGAATTCAGATATATGAAGAGCTATCCGACGTTGACATGTATATCAGAAACCGCGAAGTCTTGTGTAACGTTAGGTAAAGGGCTTGTCAATATTTACCATCACTCTCGGTAATGGGCGGAGGCCTCCTGAAGGACGAACAGCCTCAGAAGGGCGGATTGATACTGTTGGTGCAGGGGAAATCAACTCTCTTCGAGTTTTGAGAAATCGTGTTGTGAAACGGGAGTTTCTGTGTGAATCAACAAACATTGCTTACCCGAGAAGTGTGTGTGGTACTAGGCGTCGCTATTTCAACTGAACGTATCTTTCTGTCTCCCCCGCTTCTCTCTTCAGTCCTAATAGTGCAGTAGAAAGGTGTGGATGTTGCTGGTATGCTAACTTTTCTCCTTTAATCTATCTAGTCATTTATTCATCTATCTATCTAACTACTTTCTTATTGTTTCAGATCACCACAACTGGATTGCAACGCTATCGCTCACACATTCGGAAATCAAAAGTTAATCGAATCATCGACATTTTTTAATGATAATAAAATGGGTATTATGCACACAGAAGCTGTTTATAACCTTTATTCAACACGGAGTTTCAGCTGTTAATTAAAACGCAAATGCTTTCACTGTAACCATTTAAAAAGTGGAACGGGTTATCAGTCTCAATATTCAGGCCATGATAACTGGCAAAGTGCCACAGGGAATACTTCTGAAGCTAGTAGTCAAAATGTGTTAAAGCTAAGGTCACGAGAGATTTGAGCTTGTAGAACATGTTAATGGATATACCACCAACTAGCTATTACTACATCAAACAACGCTTCCACTGGTTTGCTTAATCTAACACCTTATGCTTGTTATTCCAACATGTGTAAATATATATATATATATATATATATATATATATATATATATATATATATATATATATATATATATATATATATATATATATATATATATATATATATATATATATATATATATATATATATATATATATATATATTATTTTGCGCAAGAGAGTTCTGTTGCCACAGAACCTTAGTTTTGATATCTTATGTTATACTCCGCATTGTTGTGAGAATTGTTGACAACAAATTATGAGAAATAATGGTAGATATGATTAATTGTGAGAACTTTCTATTTAAGCCGAGTAAATTAGAGGTGAACATCTCCAAAAAAAGCCAAAAATTCTTGTGAAATATAATTAGGCTGCGTTGCTAAATTTTCCTAACTAAATGGTTACCATTAATTTTTCTTTACCTCTTAGTTTTGTAAGAGGAGGGGTGATAAGAGATGGTCATTTGGCACGTATTGATTAAATTAACTTATATTTCCTAAATGATGTCTTTGAACCGCAAAAATAGATCACCAAAAGTGGAAGTATAACAAAACATTGTTTGTAGTATCTCTTACCAGTGTCGAATAGTGCAAAATACCAGGATGTTATGTAGTTCATTTTATTAAAATGGATTTAAAGTTCTTAGTAGATTCTACATTTTTATTAATTAATATTAGCTCATGCGGCTCACACCTTTTACATCTTAAAAGATGAGAAATTGACTCCCATTTGATAGATATGGCATGTTATTTTGCTGCAGATTTCCTCTTTACTTTTAGCTAAGTCTATGGGATAAGGTCAATAAACTCTGAATCTCTTCCAATTCGTTTTGCATCTCATATTTCCAGTGTCCTTTTTGGCTGATCCTTTCCAATAGATTTGTATCTTGCAGGATAAGTCCCTTGATCCAGGCAGGTAATGGAGGGAGATTGGGGTCGCTCCCAGTTCGAATGGATTTCGGGTTTCCAGCTTTGAGTGAAATATTTGGCTGTAAAGGAAAACAAAATAGAAATTTGTTTCTCCTCTTAGATTTATATGGCCTTCGTTCCTGAGGTAAAAATTCTACAGGGATGCACTGTGCGCGACTTAATAAATCAGACTTGCTTTTCTTTTAAACAATAAAAACGACGTCATGTTCTTGAGTCCTTTGTAAAATATAGTGCAAAAGAATGAACCTGTTGTAATGATACATTTATGAATGAAGGTTTAATATGAATATGAAGACCCGGCAAGGTTTTGATTTTTAATATTTCATATTTATTAAAGTAACGCCTGATTAGAATATTTCCGTCATAACATAGTTAAGCAATGACTCTTCAACAAGGGGTTTACCTTTCCCGAAAAGCTCGCAGCTTTGTTGAGTAAGTAGTAAACTCTTGAGAAACAATAAAACTGTGTACATGATTTCTGTTTGATCGTAAACAAGAGCATACTGACAGCAATTCATTTGCATTATTTAAACGGTTACGTAAAGTCAGTAACTTGGTCATTTAATTACTTTATGTCAACCCTACATGTCACAATATTTTTTTAACAAATTCGTATGAAGTCTCACATTAAAATAATTCGATAGCAAATAATGTTAAAAAAGCAAAAACACAAACATACTTGTATTAATTCAGTTTAAGGGCACTGGATCAGTTGCATAATACTTGGGGTTAACAAAGACTACTGATTGGCCTTACGTAACATAGTGTCTATGGCTGACGTATTGTCTCTCTCAGATCTTTCTTTTGTGTATTCTCGCTTACAATAAAAAAAAAAGGAGAAACAAACAGTACTATGTTACGGGTCCGTATGGCGGTAAGTATCTATATTGTAAGCATGCATGTATAACTAAGATCTGAATTTCTGGCCGTTTGATGACAAAAGATAGTTTTCATCTTCAAAAATGGAAGTTTTGTGACAGAGTTAAAAAAAAAAAAAAAACAATTCTTTACGTTATCCATTCAATATATCACTTTCACTCTAACAACATACTATCTATAAAAGTTCTCTTTCAACGTATTATAGCAAATGAAAGAGATAAAATTCAAGAAGGTAGAATGAAAACAATTATTATAGTCTAATAAAAATGAAACAATGAAATGCCAGAGGAATATTGCACGTAACCTCCAAGAACAATTTATCACGTATTTATTTAGTGACTGGGGACAAGAAAATATACGTTTGTGAATGTTACGCAGCCCTTTTTTTGCAAATGTTTTATCAATGAAAAATTAAATATCACATAAAATATCATCTTTACTTAATGAGGAAGAAGCATTATCATGAATGTTGTAGTTTTTGTTTGAAAATACGGAAAATACTTGGGCAAATGTTAAGACATTATATTATGCCAAGAAAAATAACACTGTATATTTTTACCAAAAATTATCCCATAGGACCACCTCATTTAAAGTCCTCACACGTAGGCGTGTGTGTGCGCGCGTATGAGTTTGTGTATATGTACGTCTACATTGCGTTCTATTTTACGTTAAGTTTAATACAATAATATATAAATAACTTCAATTTCGCAAACTTACATAATATCTTATAATAGAGATTTGGGTACCTAATTAAAATCATCATTAGTAAAATTTCTCTCATTCTAAAAGTAGTGATTTTTTAATGGTAACCTCAATATTGCATACATTAATAGGAGAAAAAAAAATGACAATGTAGATCTCAACATATGAGTAAGTTAAAGTAAGAACGTGTGTGAGTTTGTGTGCGTGTACGAGAGAGAGAGAGAGAGAGAGAGAGAGAGAGAGAGAGAGAGAGAGAGAGAGAGAGAGAGAGAGAGAGAGAGAGAGAAACTGAACGCCATGGGAGAAATCGCCCTCGAAATCCTCAGCCAAGGGGTCGTCGATTGAGAGAGATCCGCTTCTTGTATGCGTCCTCGACGACGGACGGTACAATTCGGCCATTCCTCTCCTGCAGGACATCTGAAGATTGGACTATCGGCTGCCTTGGGAAGAACGGAGAACTAGCTCTACAATTGTCTGACAAGTCACTCGCGCGAGGATTTATTTGATGTTTACTGCGGGTCTGAGACTTCTGGGAAATCTGAGCTGTCTTGGAATACACCCTCTCTCTAGCAGATCTCTTAGCCCGACTCCCACTGGGATTCTGAAGCTTCTACAGTTTCTTGAAATAAAGATGATGGGTTTGCTACAACGCTGTACTGCTAAAGTTTTTCGTAATCTGTCTAGGAAGTTTATTTGATTTTGCTGTATATTTTGTTTTTCCAGTAAATGCTACTGAATTATCAGAAAAAACTGTTCGTTTGTCATTCAGAAGAAATACACGAAAGGGAGCACTTACATCATTCTCAGGTCCTGAAGCCATCATTTAGTGAAAAGGTTGATTTTAGCATAAGATGTTCTCTTCAACTTTCTTCTTATTTAGCAGTGAGAATTTTCGACCGAGCACAAAACACTGTCTCGTCCAATAACGATCCCTAAATTGAACACCACCCAAGTATATATATATCCTACAATCACCTAATCATGGGAAAACAATAATATTGTGCTTAGACACCACCATAAGAAAACCTATCAAACCCAACGATCAGATGCTCAGAGAGCACCCTTGATTATGAAGAGCAAGCTGAGAGCAGAGCGGGAGAGTTCTATGTGAACCGGAGGTCACGTCTTCCTGATCGATGCCTCCTTCACACTCCTACTTGAGTGCACCACTGAGAGATGGAATCCCAAATGGTAACAAAGGAGTCATTCGGCAGGAACAATGCCTCCTTAGGTCCCCAGGCTTCAATTGACCTCGATTCACTCTTCCTTCTCCTCCTCCTCTTTATGACAGCCGGAGGTGAGTTCGGTGAAAGTTGGACGAGTCGTTATAAAAAGGGAATAATTAGGTGTAAAAACGAAGGAATATTTGACAAAAATATAAAATATGTTCCATCTTTAGATCCGCTGTAATACATCGTCTTTATTGTTACTAGTAATGTATTAAAGAAACTCAACATTAATAAAGTAAAGGCTGATTTGATATATATGTACGTATATGTACAGTATATATATATATATATATATATATATATATATATATATATGTGTGTGTGTGTGTGTGTGTGTGTGTATAAACATATATATATATATATATATATATATATATATATATATATATATATATATATATATATATATATATATATATATATATATATATATATATATATGTGTGTGTGTGTGTGTGTGTGTGTGTGTATGAACATATATATATATATATATATATATATATATATATATATATATATATATATATATATATATATATATATATATATCTGCCATGTGCGCTTATGCGTAAGTGTACAATAACTTTAGGGTCTGTATTTCAAATGGTGAGATCGCCCCGAGTGGTCACCTTGGCTGAGTGGTGCAGCAGCCATCTCATGTTTACTACTCTGTGGATGTCTCGTGGCATATCACCAACCACCCAGTCCAGCTGTAAATGAAGTCAATGTTCTTCTGAGGTTAGGAAAACGGTGTGCCAAAGGAAACCCTCTGAAGATTTTTACGAGAAACCAACATCTTTTACACCTATGGCGCTATACGAAAACAAACGCGCGCACCCACACACACACAAACACACATGCATCCATCATATATATATATATATATATATATATATATATATATATATATATATATATATATATATATATATATGTGTGTGTATAATTTATTTTGTTTTTGCTATGACTTATTATTACATTATTCTTTTCCTTTCTTATACGGTTACAAATAAATATATTACTTTTGTTATTAAATTAGAACATTTTTCTTTGATTAGGTTAGAAAACCCACGTGACATATATTATCAAGTTTTTCAGTAAATATATGCAAGTGTGTGCATCACAAAAAAAAAATGAAATAAACTAAATCGATAAGTTAATAATTTCCCACACTGGAGGGCAACTGTTTTAAAATAATGTAAACAATGTTTCCTTAAACAACACATAACACAGCATAATTGATGCGAAGCATCAAAATTCATTACGGCGTAATAAATCTAAATGTCTCCGAATTCCGAACCTCCGCAGGTGCGGTAAAAGACCGCAGACGAAATCAGGTTATAAGATTTATCATTCTGGCGCTTGGAGGAAGACCAGTAACAAGATGCACATAAATTATATGGATGTAAAGAACATAAATCTCTTAAGAAGGTTATAAATCCTTCTACTTGCAACGGATGCGCACCTGGGCTCTCACGAAAAAGATATTTATACAAAGAGGGGGAAAGAAAACAAGGAGAAGCAAGACACACAAATGTCAATGAAATACAGTGGCATACGTTTAATGCATTTGTACTCAACTAAATTGATTATGTGTTCTGTAGATTGCTCTCTGTATAAAATGTTACTTTGTCGTTTGTTGTGCGCGTTTAATGATTCTTCTCTCAGCTGGGTTTATTGTGTTGTTCTGAGTATTGTTTCAGCATAAATGATTGGTTTATCTCTTTGTTTATTATTTGGGGGTTGGGGTGGGAGGTGGGGCACTTTTCAACGTTTATCTTGCTAAATTTAATGTTCCTATTTGTGAATATCATTGAAAAAGAAACGAGGAATATTCATCTAACTAACAAATGGTGAAACATATCTCAGCAATTTTTGAATAGTGAAATTCGTATTCTTCTTCTCTCTCTCTCTCTCTCTCTCTCTCTCTCTCTCTCTCTCTAACACACACACACACACAACACACTGAATTGGAATTGTTTTCATGTCTGGAAGTATTCTGTCACCTAACATCTTTTATATTCCTAGCAAGATTGCTTAAATAATGGTTTTCTAATTACCAACAATAGCATTAACGATTTACAATACAGGGTATCCTATTTCGCAAATGTCATCATCCTCAATTCTTTAACAACTTTTATTTTTGATGTAATTGTACACATTTCCTTAGTCAATGTGTACCACTCGAATCACCGGCTATCATTATCTATCGTCTGTTAAGATGACATGATTCTGCAATAAACGACATCAGTAACAGTAACGATAATTAATATTTAACGTTTCTCATACAAGCTGAACACCAAGCACAAAAGTATGTTGGATAAATAATCATCATAAGCTTTTCTTTTTGCTCATACCTGGTTGTGCGACTCTGTACACCTAAATGAAAAACATTTCCATAATATGAATACTTTACCTTTAGTACCAGGCCGTCCAATCTAAAATTTCCATTTCAGCCATATTCCGATTTTCAAAAAAATAAAATTGCCAATATCCAGGTCGTAAAAAGTTAATCATCTCGTTGGAAGAGCATCAACACGGCAACTTTTCATCCATAATGAGTCCTGAACGGAAAAACGAGAAACGGGAATTATGCAAACACCAGATATTACATGCTGATCAACCCACGCGATGATGATAATCAGTTGCAATTATGGGCAGACGGAAAATCCTGCTGCCTTTTCTCGAAACAAGAATTTTGAAATGCGTTTGTATCCCTGTGATTTGCGAAACATATTTGCGATTATATATATATATATATATATATATATATATATATATATATATATATATATATATATATATATATATATATATATATAGGCAATTTCAAGAAGGAAAGAGAAACAATGGAGTGGTGCTAGGTCTTTCGACAGTAAATCGAAAGGCCTCGCTCTACTCATTCGTTTCTCTTTCCTTCGGCACTGCCGTTATTTATATATTCATCACGTTCCATATTTTCGTGATCCGGTTATAAAAATTATATATATATATATATATATATATATATATATATATATATATATATATATATATATATATATATATATATATATGTATGTATATTATATATATATATATATATATATATATATATATATATATATATGTGTGTGTTTTGGGCGGAGTTTTTCTCTTCCATAATTTTTAGTTGCAGACTTGTGGCATTGACTTCTTTGATACTGACCATTTTCATATTTTCTCATCTCTGCTTTCAATCTTTCCCCAAAATTCTGGATAAGGGGACACAGTCGGGGTGTGGTTTCCATTTATATTGCTAGCTACAGTCAGTTTCGCCTGTGTCGAAGGCTTTCTCAAGCAAAAAGTAAGGCACAATGACATCCTCCATTCTATTTATAGCTCCAAGAGGACGGCAGTTTGGGATTTTGGGGGATTTGCTATTGCTTTTATTTACAAAGCCTAGTTTACTAGGGGGTGGTGAATCATTTACTTTATATTTAAATAGTATGTTATTAAATACTGTAACTACATTATTGTATTAGTTTGACATTCTGCTTCTACTTCTTATACTGCTAAGAAAATTATGAATTTCTTCGTCTGTGGTATTTGGGCGGAGCTTGTTTTGGCGATGACCTTGGCCATGTCTCCTGTCCCTGGGGCGGTGAGAGGGTAGGGCCCTCTCTCCTTCCATATGGACGTTTAGCGTGGGTTTGTTTGTTATTATACACAGCTTCGTGTATATAAATTATATACACATATATATATATATATATATATATATATATATATATATATATATATATATATATATATATATATATATATATATATATATATATATATAGACATACACACACATATATTATATATATATATATATATATATATATATATATATATATATATATATATATATATATATATATATATATATATATATATAATATATATATATATACATATATATATATATATATATATATATATATATATATATATATATATGTATATATATATATATATATATATATATATATATATATATATATATATGTGTGTGTGTGTGTGTGTGTGTGTGTGTGTGTGTGTGTGTGTGTGTGTTTTGTTTGTGTGTTTGTGTGTATGTATAATCATGAAAATTCTGTATACACGATTTAACGATAAAGATAGAATTTCTATGTTTCCAGCCTATCACTGATGTTATTGTGAAAGGTTGTGACCTCAACTTTACTGCTAGTGTGTTTAAGTTTTCTGTGTTTGTACCTCACATCTGGTTACGTTTTGAGGGATACACGAGCAATATCTGATGTCTACCTCATTCAACCAGAGCCATCCTTATCAGGAAAAATAACTTGCTGGTTCAAAAAAACATTCCATTTCTTGAAAACTCATTTTTAAAACAATGCAACTTCGAGCCCAGAACTTCCATCTGCATTATAAATATAATCTGCGAACATAATCTCCGAACTTTTCACTGTTAAAGGGTCTTCAGTAAATTATTTAATGATAAAAGTTTTAATCTGAGTAAACTTTCAAGTGAATAACAATAAGGATATTACGATCTCTTAAAAAAGCAAACGCTCATAACATGCCAGAAAGCAATTTACTGCTTTTGATTTGAACTTGCTGTTAATATAAAATAGGTGTTTAATTACTTAAACGCAGTGATAATTACATCAACAGTAGGAGCTTAAAGCAATGACAGTCACTCTATCGAAGAGGGAAGTAGCCAGACTATAACCCAATAAAATGGATAGGCCTTGAGTTTTATCGACTCTTGATTGGTTCCACCACTTCAAGCATATTTTTCCATACATAAACTTCAGGAAAAACTGCTCCCCAAAATTGGTTAATATTTTTTCTCTTTCCCACAGAGGCGGCCAAACGCCCAAAAGCAATTTACTTTCAGTGGATTTTTTTTTTGCTACGATGAAAGGAGATATTTTGCTCGCGAATGATTGAAACAGAATATGTGGATTTCGGCTGAATGTAAAGAAAGCTGTCTATGCATATTAAGTTAAATAATTTCATCAAACAAACATTACAATCGTGTATATATATATATATATATATATATATATATATATATATATATATATATATATGTATATATATATAAATATATATATATATATATATATATATATATATATATATATATATATATATATATATATATATATATATATATATATATATATAATTCATTTCTCGCTATAATGTGGTTCGGATTCCACTATAAGCTGTAGGTCCCGTTGCTAAGTAACCAATTGGTTCTTAGCCACGTAAAATAAGTCGAATCCTTCGGGCCAGCCCTAGGAGAGCTGTTAATCAGCTCAGTGGTCTGGTAAAACTAAGGTATACTTATATATATATATATATATATATATATATATATATATATATATATATATATATATATATATATATATATATGTGTGTGTGTGTGTGTGTGTGTGTGTGTGTGTGTGTGTGTGTGTGTGTGTGTGGTTGTTGGCCTGGAAAACAAGATTGTTCAGTATACCGAAGATGCAACATTTGTGGGTGCAGTAAAGTCAAAACTTAAGAGAGATGAAGATTCCCTCAGATTCAGTAGGGACAAAGACCGGATCAGTTAATGGTGTAGTCGGGGGGGTATGAGGCTGAACTCGTGAAACGAAAACACTATTGATTTGCAGATCTCCTACAGATTTCCCACCCCATCTTCCCCTTCAGGTGGATGGGATTTTGCTGAATGAGTCTGAACCTTTAATTATTCTAGGTGTAATTTTTGACTCACATCTTACTTTTGAGAAACATCAAATGAAAGTTTCAGCAAATGCAGCACGAACGTTAGGCATTGTTCGAAAGGCCTCATGTATTTATAACAGTGATGAAATCATTGCAACCCGTTTTAGGTCATTTGTCCTTCCTTTACTTGGATACTGTTCTCCTGTGTGGGTGTCTGCTTCTGCCAGAGATATATCTCTTTTAGATAGAGTGGTTCGTGGTGGTAGGTTTATGTTTCCTAATATTAGCAGTTATCACTTGGACCATCGACGGATGGTCTCTTGTTAGTCAATTTTTCATAAGATATATTTTAACAGAGATCTTTCACATGATCCCTGGTCACTTTTCTTGCTGAGAACGACCAAATTCGCTGAACAGTAGCACTAGTATGAAGTAAATGTGCCTCGCTGTCGAACTTTTTAGTTCCAGAGGTCCTTTATTCTTCACACCGTTGGACTGTGGAACAGCCTCCCAGAGGACGTCGTGCAATTGGAACTTCAGAAATTCAAGTGAAGATGCAATGCATTGCTATCCTAATACAATTCAACTTGCATCTTATAAGATATTTTACTTTCATTTGTATTTACTTATTAATTTATTTATTTTTCTAATAACTTATCTCCTCTTTCTGTATTTCCCATTATCTTCCGTCACTTCTTTCGAATAAACACCATATTCTCTGGAAGCTTGAGTTCCAGGTCAATGGTCCCTGTGGGCTTGTTCCATATGAATAGGGTTCATCTCCTGAATGATAATATATATAAATATATATATATATATATATGTATATATATATATATATATATATATATATATATATATATATATGTATATATATATATATATATATATATATATATATATATATATATATATATATATATGAAATTTTTTATCACACCGTGATTTATATACAATCATGAAGCTACAAATGTCGCTTAATATCAAATTCACGCTACCTCGGGAATATCTCCGATGGAGAATTATCACCGAAGGGGAATTTATATAAGTGATAAATGAATTGGTACCGTCGGGACACGAACCCTCGACACGGACCTATTCAGCGACTCCAGTTGACGTTACCACTGCGCCGGCAGTACCAATTCATATATCACTTATATAAATTCCCCTTCGGTGATAATTCTCCATCGGAGATATTCCCGAGGTCGCGTGAATTTGATATTAAACGACATTTGTAGCTTCATGATTATATATATATATATATATATATATATATATATATATATATATATATATATATATATATATAATATTATTACGTGGGTCGGTTGGTTATTTACTTTTATAACAAATTCATTGCAGTTGTATCTACTTGCTTTACCTAACACCCACATAATTCTGCCAGTTGAGGCCAAATAAAGCTCTAAAGGACAGATAATAAAATGGATTAGGTCGCCAGCTGAAAACTAGTATCATAAAACTGAAGTTTATTACACAACCATATGGTTTAATTAAATAAACTTACTGGAAAAATAATTTCAACAAAAGTAAAATAAAAGGAAATGGATTATTTACAGGAGCTAACAGCAGCTCAGAATATTAGTCCTAATCAGGACAGATAGCTCCATGCTAAATGCAATGATCGCAACAGATTTAATAAGCCTCTCCAAAAGCTTTTAAAAGTCAGCTGAATGCAGTGAACTTTAAACTATGGCTTCTTAGCAATGATGATGCGGATTCTTCTCCAAGCAAGAGGGAATGTCCAGGCTGTAGGTATACATACGTCTGGAAAATAAGTATCCAGACAACAATCTTGTTCCAAAGAAGCTCTCACTCGTCATTAATTAATCACAAAGGGTAAATCTTACATCAAGAATAGTACTTTTAACACCATGGAGGGTGAGTTATGTGATTTCACTGGACAGCAATGAATGCACTTAATATATAACGTCAAAATGGGATAAGCTTTACTAGAGGTTCTTAGCAGGGACTGCTTAAGAGATAAAAATTTGAACAAGGAAAATGAGAGATTCAGCTGAAGGGAAAGAAAACTGAGAGTAATTGTCACAATCCGACTGACCACTGGGTTAAATAACGCAGTGATCAGTTGCATTAAGATTCCTTGGTCCGTTTGGAGTAACAATCGCCCCCACATGATGGAGACAAAGGAGGGAGAACAAAGCGTGCTCAGAGAAAACTCTGAGCATTCGTTCGTGCTCGCGGTTGGGCTGAGAGTCTCGCAATGTGAAGCTGATTTCAATATATTTTCCTTTCCATGCAGGTGGGGTTAATGTCATTCCCCTATGATCATTTGAATAGCAGGTCACCTTGTGGTGAGCCCATTCCAGGTGTTCCTGGAATTTGATTTATCCTGCCTCTCACCAGCAATTAATCTTCTCTTGGCCTTGTGTTCTGAAAACAAAGGGTCTCCCAAAGTCACATGTTCAAAGAGAGAGAGTGGGAGAAATATACCGAGTGCAATTAATGGATTTAGGGAGGGGCCAAAATTCCTTTTGCCCTTCCTTGTCAGGCAGTGTGCTAAGCAATGCACTGTATTATTATTTCTCAGCTTTAAATTACGCGTTTGGTAGCTGGGATGCTTGGGAAGATGTAGCAATATATATATATATATATATATATATATATATATATATATATATATATATATATATATATATATATATATATATATATATATATACGAAAGGAACAGAATATATTACTAAGATATATCGGTCTTCTGATTTCATCTTTTCATATTTACAACCAACTATGTTGGTTCTGAATACAAAATAAAAATGGAAACAGGCAGAGTGATGGATACATAGCAAGAATTGTTAAAATGGCATTGTAGATGAAAAGTAACACTTATACCTTAAAAAATACAAATAATACAGAATAAATATGTTTAAAAATAAAACGTAACAAGTTAAAACTCAGCAGATACCTACACTAAACTTCTGCATTGCCAACGTAAACAAGAATAAAGAGGAAACTCCAGGGTCGTGTCTACTCGGCTGTTGATGGGAATTTAGTCAAGAAGAAAACGAATCCTTCCTCACCCCATCTCTTCGATGGAGTCTTCAACTCTCTCATCTGGAATGAAAGAGAACACGGTCATCTCTTTGATTCTGCTTTTCCGATATGTTTTCCAGCTATAGCCGAAGGTATTACACTCTTCTTCTTCTTTTTTTTTTTATAAAATAAACCTTTTTCTTTTGTAATAAGTAAAAGCATAGCTGCAAAAGGAGTATGCATACAAGCACCAAAGAAACCACTGAATAAACATTTTAAGGTTTATTGTATTGATTTCCTATAATGATTTGAAGTATCCTTTACGTTTCAACATCATAGATTGAAATTATGTGTTTGCATAATAAAGGAATTGTTCGTAGTCAAAAAGAACTGTTATAAAGAATGTCTTACACAGTCATATTTTCAAAGATAATTTTTCATGTAATACGATGAGTATGTGTTCTAAGCATTATTCTAGTGACTTTAACATATCTTGTTTTGATATAATGTATACAGAAAAAAAAAATGCTTTACAGACGATACTGATCAGAGAAGTGGGCTGCGCATATTATTGTTATAATTATCATTAATAAAAAAAATATTTAACAAATAAGTTATTTCAAGAATATGAGTTTCTCATTGATGTAAGGTGAAGTAACTGTCTAGCTACTAGTTAATTTTGCATAAGACGTTGAAGGTATTCTGAACCCATTTTTATGGTTTTAATCTCTCGGTTTATCTGAGCCTTTTTCAGATTAGAAGGTGGAAAGGTGATAACTAAGTAATCCACTTAAATCAACTTCCTTTTGTACTTCAACCTTGCTTACTAGTAACGTTGTCATGTGATCAAAAATGATTTCAAAGCTCGTTAAAATACATGCTCATGTATTTCAATTTGAATGAAATTCTACAAAAAGACTCACTGGTGTGTCGGGAAGTTGGGTAAAATGCGTTGGTATGTTAGGCAGCAGCTTGCCCAGGAAAAACCTAGGGTACAAAGATATTGAAGTTCCATATCTTTTTGTGACTTGTGAGTCAAAAATATATAACATATATATACATATACACACAGACATGTGTGTGAAAATTTACCCAATCGTCTCTACCTACATTTTCCTTTTACTTATACTACTTCTACAACCAAAAAATTATCAAACATAATATAAACCACTATTACATCCATCACCTTGCCTATCTGCCAATTCTCAGCTGAAATATAATTTATTAAACTTTTTCTATCCTTTTCTCTTTTCCAGAAACAGCAAATGAATTCTTAAATTTTTAACTTGCATTAACCACGAATCTGAAGGTTCTAATTTACATATGTTCCAATGCCAAATGAAGATGAGAGTATTAACATTAATTTTAGTTAGATATAAAGGTTATCAATATAGATAAGAAATAAATAATTAAAAAAATTAAGAGGTCTATATTGCATTTGTAAATCAAAGAAACTCCATTCAGACACCAGTGAACACATCTAAAAGCTTATAAGAAAGAGGTAGGTGCTTACATACATTAAAGACTTTAAAAGTTTACGAGATGCTGAATGATCTAAGGAAGGGGAACATCAAAGGCCACGAAAATATTTTTTTTTATTACAATAAATATTTACTTGCCGGGCGGCGATGGCGTGACCAACTGAGCCATGCATGATGAGATCCAGCAAACGACACTGCAATTGATTTATTTGTTTCATGACTCCCCACTTTGGCTTTTGATGTCAGTGACGTTCAACAATCTTATATGACCCCTCAGGCTTTAGGATTCGCTGTTAAAAAAAATCATGAGAGCCAAACCCTTTTCATGGCTAGAAATTATCAGGGCTCAGCCCTACTGCCTTGCTAGAAGTTTGAGATATTCATTCGAGGCGAGATCATTTTTTT
>JANJGK010000018.1:18287027-18312027 GCA_039081455.1 Macrobrachium rosenbergii
AACAACGAAACAAATGCAGGTATCCAGATTTTACTTTAAATATACCAATCATGCATAGCGTTTTACGTTACGGATGGAAAACTAAATTACCAAACAACTTTGTCTTTTGTTATCGTTCTCTCGCGGTGAAACATCCTCGGCAAACAATGGAATAGATTTGCGTGATTTGGAACGGACCAAATTTACTTTACTGAAAATGTATTTTATGATACAATTACTACTTCCGTTCGTTCGCCACTTCACTGACACGGTTTTTTGAATGATTCCCGCTATATGCAAACAATAACGATCGGAATTGCCGACGCGATTTCTAAATTACTTTGTGTACATGAAACAGGCTCCGCTTTTTCCGGCCTTAAGATACGTTACTTGAACGACTTCTCTCACGGTCCGAACACGGTAAAATGCCCTTGTCTTAACCGTTACAAATTATGACTCTCTGCTCTCGACGCACCCTTTCCTACGCTAATTCTCGCTACACTTGTTATTATAACTATCCTCTTTACTGCTTATTATTATGCCTCGTTCCTTGTTTGGAAGAATGAAATGGAGTTCGATATCTGACTTTTATCTTTTTTTTTTTTTTTTTTTTTTTTTTTTTTTTTTTTTTTTTTTTTTGGAATTAATGTAATTTTAATTTCCTTTTCTCCAGATTCTTTCTCTAAAATGTACTTTAGATTCTACGCAAGGTCGCCAATGTTACGTGTGAGGAGTCTTGGTTGATCATGTATTATTCAATTTACGTAAATTTTACGGCCCTGCAAACCAAGATTACACGTAACCTGTCACTTGAAGCCAAAAGTTAACCTCAAAGACAGACGTTAATTAGCCAAAGGTCGCCAGTTAAGGGTTATTAACCTTAACAAAGAATATTTGAGATGAATTTGATTTTAAACGCAACGGTTCTCCCAAACATTCGGACGCGAGGCAATCAAAGCATCGAGATTTAACCTGATTTTGCTTACCCTAAATCCTAGGTATTTTACTGGAATAATGGGGTTGAAGCTAACAATAAAATAATTAGGCTTAATCTAGACTTTGTAAACACATATACCCTAAGTGGTGGCTGAAGGAAGAAAACAAAGAAAAAAATGTGAAATACAGAAAAGAACTAGTCAATCGACGAAGCTTCAACAAGAATCGGACTTACCGTGAACGTCGAGTCGCTGCGCAAACGAGGAACCTCAGGAGTCGTATTCTGGCAGTCTTCCCAATTCACTAATTAAGATAGACGTAGGAGAGAAAGTAATAAAGAATAACGTTCGGGCACGCACGCAGCGTCACCCTGGTTCCGTGACCGCTGGGATCTCTCTCACTGACCCGACCTCGCTTCGTTCTTCCAGAGGAGGACTTATACCGCCCCGGGCAATCCGACCTTGACAAAGGCATCGTCGAATGCATAGAATAAAGCTTAAGGGCCACCATAACTAGGGGTCATTGAGCGTAAACCCTCTCTGAGGCTTAGGTCCCTAATGCCCTAACATATTTTGTTTACAAACTTTCCAGCCTATGGGGTTAAATGCCTAAATGCTACCTATCGTGGGACAAAGCAATTTCCCTGTCTCAGTCAGGCTGATATTTCTATCCCTAAATGTTCGAGGGCGAACAGCGTAAATATTTATAAAAATATATATATATATATATATATATATATATATATATATATATATATATATATATATATATATATATAAAACTGTTCCACATCCTTTCTGAGTTTGTGCCTTTTAGGATACTGGTAATTACTAGGTTGTTATAAATATAAGACAGTTACATTGCTGCAGTTACAAGATAAAAATATGCAACTGTTCCACATCCTTAGTGGTAAATGCCTTTCAGGATGCTGATAAGGTTCTAGGTTGCTACTCAGATGAAATGATTTTTCACCAACCAAGGTTTGTGGAAATGAGATTTGATGGCTAGACTTGGACAGACTTACAGTAGGGACTTTGTCAACTTTGGGTAAACAGGCTTTTGCCTATAAGCGGAGACCCAGTCTTCTTGTCCCTGAAGTTATAGCTTGCATGTTTGTTTCCTTATGTTCAAGGATGAGAAAGAGACCACTGAAAGGGCTGTTTGATGGCACTATTCTAAAGCAACATGAAGAAACACGTGTGGAGGCTTCTCAGTAAGTACTGCCTCTTCGTGTCCCTGAAGTTTTGTATGGACAGATTGTAACTTCTGACAACCCTATAGAATCTCTGAAGTTCTCTTCCATGCAGATCATTTTGCAGGAGAGACATTGATTTCTTCTTTTGTAGCAGTGTGAAGGCCAAAGGAGGCCCACAGCAGTAACGTCTTCAAGTCTGGTCCACTGCATCTGGTGATGAGGGTGGACTTGAGGGAGCATTGGGTTCTTTCCACCATGCTATTGGCAGTATAAATGTAGGCAGTTGTTTGGTGTATGTTTTATCTCATTAATTTAGCCATGCTTTTACATCAGGCACGAAGGCTTGTCCTCCATAAGAGGTCATTTTGTCAGGTGTGCCCAACTTCGGGCATGTAATGTTGTTTGTGACACTAGTATAGTTTCTAGCTATGATGTGGACCATTCATTAGCTATGAAGATGTATCTGAAGCCACGTGATGATTGGTGTTCTCAGGACATCTTCCCAGTGGACTGGGACATGGAAATAGCCCTTTATTAGGCTGAACTTAAGATTTTTGCTCTGAGCTTGGTGGAGGTGATATCTGAAATACTGGGAATTGGGCAGTGGTTAGTAAATAAATCCATCCTTAGTCTATGCAGGAGCATAAGGAGTGTGGAGGCCTGAGAACTGAAGGCCGTCTAGCATAGGCCCATGTATTCCTTTTCCTTCGTGGCTTTTTTTTTTTCACAGAAATCAGTTTTTTCAGGGCAGATGGTGGAAACTGGAATAAAGCAGGATCCCATTGTTTTTATGAGGTAGTAGTGGTAAATGTTGGGCTTGGCTGTGGTCCTTGGAACCTGCTTAACTTCAGGCTTGAACACACCTCCGAACTTATGCCAAAGGTGTGGAGGCCCATGGGACTAACTGACTAGAAGGCCAGCAGTTTGGGGGCAGTAGTGGTCAGTTCCATCTGGAAGGAGCCAAAATGTTTGAAGAAGTCTCTGCCAAGCTAGGCTATCTGGACATCAGCAACAGTGAGGAACTACAAGTATTTCTTACCTAAGTGGAGAGGTTTACTGCACACTTTTGTCAATGCAGATAGGATAGACTTAAAAGCCAACTGTGTCTAGCTTGTAAGGGCATTTCTGCACAACACCGGCTTGATTCCCTATGTCCTGGTCATGGTCTTGGTCTTAGGTATCCTTGGTTTCACATATGCTGTTGGAAGTTGGTTGAGAGGCCTCCAGTAAATCATCTGCTTTTTCATGAGGTCAACCTTCAATATGCCCTCTGCGGTGGGGACACGAAGAGGCAGTACTTACTGAGAAGCCTCCACACGTGTTTCTTCATGTTGCTTTAGAATAGTGCCATCAAACAGCCCTTTCAGTGGTCTCTTTCTCATCCTTGAGGCAGCTGCCACATATTTCTCTTGTGAGACTAGCCATGATAGATGTGACATTAGCATTAAAGTCTGAGATCATTAGCAATAACTCAAGTTCATCCCAGGCTACCCTTGCCTTTTTGTCCTCCAGCAGAGTGTTCAGAAGGTCGAGAGTTCATCGGTTGTATATGGGTTGAGGCATAGAGAATTTAGCTATTAAGTACTGGTGCAGGTCCTAGTACAAAATTCTCACATTGTGAGTATCAAGCCAATATGTGATCTAGGGAAAACAACATCTTAGATTTACTCAGGGTCATAGCCTGCATTCTTTATGGAACTCTTAATATGGAGGCAGAATTGTACATTTTCCTCCCAGAGTCAAATAGTTTTGTTGTTAAGAAAAGAGGAAAATGGAGGTTGATATGTTTTGTGAAAAGAGGAAAATGGACGTTGATATGTTTTGTATTTGGCTGTTCATCTGAGAGTGTCCTTTATGTGCTTTTTCTAGTTCATGAGAAGCAATCTGAAGACTTGCCTTTATAGTGGCAGGTAGCCTGCATTGAGTAAGTTAATCACCAGCGGTTTATGAGGAAACCATGCTGGGTCTCTCAAACTAATGGGGGACAACTTTGAGCTCTCTAGGGAGAGGAAAGCCAAGCCTGAACTTTAGCACTGAATGAAACCATTAATAGTTTTTTGTAACAGTTAGCAAATTGTATTGAGTCCTTTATTTGCTAGTGGCATTTGCAAAAACCTATGTAGTGTCTACTAAACTACACGGGAACAATATTGAGATATTGAGAAAGAGTGAAGCCAGAATGTAAATACCATGTTTAGGCCGTTAATGGCTCCCTTTCTGTAGTAGTGTATGGCTGAATTGGATCTGTTAATCACCAAAGTTGCTCTGAGAGGTCACCACTGTGCAGAGAAAGGAACACACAAATGTATGGTGTTAGGCTGACTTTATTCTCTGAAACTGACCCCTGCTGTGTCTTGGTAAGTGGATGCAAAATTAGTGACAGGTAGCTGAATGGTCATCCAGACAGAATGGGTGAAGGACATACTAGTGCTCTCTAATGCATGCCAAGCTGAGGCACCAGGTAGATACTTTCTTATCGCTGACCTGCTCATGTTTCTTTGTGCTTGCCATGAGTTGGCAGCACTAGTGCAAGTTAGCCTTTCTGGCACCATTGTTAGGTCCTAAATGATTAACTTGTGCCATCAACGCCCTTCTGCCACCCCTTTCTAACCAAAATCACCGTATTTGTTAAGTAGTTGCTTGCAGATTGTGTGAGAAATGTCACAAGGGCATGAACTTTACGTTTTTGTGCTTATATCTATTATGAGCATTTATCATACGGATACCGATTAATTGAAAGAATGTTTTTTGTACCTATGCATCGTTCTCACATACTCCGATATACCAATCTGCATATCTGACTTATCGACAAGCACCATTTTTTTCATGTAGTCAACACTATCGCCCAGCTTCAAGCCTGAGCCCCATGTCCAATGGTCACTGTGGGTGCTAAAGTGCCTGTGATAGTAAGATAATGCCCTTTCTCTCTATATACTAAGGTTACTGTATCTCCTTTTTTCATGACTGAGGGAAAGATGGACATCCCTTTCCTCTTTTCATGAACATTACCAACCAGTTTAGTGTTGCTGCCATGTAAATGTTCACTTAGGCCAGGGCTAGTGTAGTATTTTTCTTTACATGAAATATGACCATCACTGAGACAACAGACCATAGGTGTTTTCACAATTTCTCCGGAGTGGCTGAGAGGGTTGTAAGCATGAATATTAACATTTGTTCTGATATAAATAAAGCAACATCGATGATACACTCAGTTTTACAGTCACAGATAAAAAGTATACTAGTGCATCTTCGATCTAATGTACTATCTGAAAATATAACACTCTTTGAACAAGATTTTTATCAATCGCAAGTTTTTGGAATGAATGAAAATATCTTGAAACTGATCCTGTATTTGTGCCACAAAGTTCCTAATTTTCCACAGCCTGTCATTAGGATGGTGGTCTCTCAAATCATAATGCATGAAATACAAAAGTCTGTACATGGTCTGATGCCAATCACAAGGAATGAGTTTTGGGCATACTGATGAAGGAATTAACAAATCAGTCAACCAATAATCTCTGGCACAACGTTGAATACATGAGGCATGAATATTATTGCATGGAAGACTATAATTTTCCTCGGGCACACAACCATCCATTTCTTAACCTTACCCATCCCTAGCAGTCAACCAGCAACACACTGTCCAAGGTAATGGTTCACTTTGTCATCCATGATTCAAATATTTCATGTTCACAAACAGTCTGAAATAGATTGATTTCTTGTTATCATTACTCAAGCTAAAATCAGTTCATCACTCCAGTCATTCCAGAAAAAATAATCATCTGATAAATAATATCTTTCATACATCCAACTTGTTTAGAAGGTCTAGCTGATGTGCCATGAATCCAAACGCTGCTAACCCCACCGCTCAACAAGGCACTTGAACATCTGCTATGTCATGAAAAGACCTTCTCCCAATCAATTTCTCTCTTTCATCAATGCCTCATGTTGAGGGCTTATGTCACTCTACATCATTACTCTCTTCCTGTTGATAACTTGAATCATTAGCTTCACCATCATCAATATCCAAATCCTCTTAACTTCCAATACACGGCTGCCCCTGTCAGTCTCATTAATATACTTTCATAGTATGTAAGTTCACCATCTTCCGCTTCATTAAACTCCAACTGGTGAGATATTTCCTTCTTATTCAGCAACATTTTAGGTATTTTATGCCCAACACTTGGAATGGGCATCTTGGAACAGGTCAGATTCACCCGACTCACCAAAGGATATAATGGGCCAGGGGACAGTGAAAGGTGCATCATTAGCTGAGCTGAGTTCTGAAGTGTTGCCATAATATGATTAATGGCATATTCAAGCAATTTTAATCCAAGATTCATTTATATATAATGGCGGAAAATAATTGTTGTTGCACTAGGAATTTTGAACTCTCCACAATTCCTATTATTGCATCTCCAATGATCATAGCCGAACATAAAGGGTTAACAACATTACACTTTATGACAACCACAGAAATTTCATGAAAGAAGCCACCGGGGGATACCTTCATCACTCCATTAACCTAGGTATACAAGTTTCTGGTTGTGAGAAGAAGTGTTTCAAACTTATGATAAGAAACATCCCTCATGATGCTTCAAGAATGTTAATGTTCACGTTATAGTCATATATACACCAAGTCCAAGATTATCTTGGCAGGTACACCAACGGGAACGTAACTGTAGGGATCTCTAACAGCTGAAGATACACTGTTGAAAAAGGACAATCAAATCAATGCTTTCACAAAACAGTTGACAAGAAGTTCTCACTGAATGCTTTAACCAGGACATACGTCACATAGGCACTAAACTGACAACTGGATTTTCAGGCATTTGGGTGGGCCTGCTTATGGGTCTTTATTGCCAAAAATATATGCTGTACTGACATTAAGTTTCCTATGATATGAGGAAAGCTGGTGGCACATATGACAACATTAGTCACTAAAATGCAATTCATCTCCAGCTTGATGTCATCAGTGGGATACCTGTGACCGTCAGGAACCTAGTATTCTGTTTGAATAAGAATGATAACTAGGCTTCATATGTATAGAATCTGATAAAACGATAAACTAATATTTTAAACCACAGTTGCTCCTGAATGTAGGCATTGCAGCATATAACTTATCAGAAACGTTTTGAAGTTATAGATTTCTATGAATATACTGAATGCCAAAATACAAGTAAAAGATGAAACACATGCCAACAAGAATGATAAGCTCTAGGATGAAGTCCTTGTTAGTAAACTGGAAAGGGGTGAAACTGCCAGCTCCACAAAAAGAAAAGGAAATGCTGATATAATGTGGTAAAAAAAATTATCCAAGACCTGGAAAAATAAACCTTGGTGAAACGGATGTTAATAAGTATCAGTTACCATTACACATGCCTATAAGCTTTATCAAATCAGGGAAATAATATAATTTTAATGTTTAATTATAGCAGTGACTTTGAAGAAAAACATAGCATTACAAAATATTATCCTTGTAAGTACTCAACATCCCTGAGGTTTCATCAATATGATGAAAATATAAAAATGTTGAACTTTAAACGACCTGTGAACTTGAAAACCAAATCAAGATCAAATATACGTAATATAATTCCTTTGTTATATTACGATGAGTCTCCAGGACCGGAGATATTTAATATACGATATTTGTTTTCTTGGGATTTCGAGAAAATGCTTCTAATACTCTTTACCCAACCTTTACCTAAGCCTGTGAAAACCTAACCGCCAGGTACCTACCAACAATGTTTCACTAAAATTAGAGAACCATTGTAATAATAATAATAATAATAATAATAATAATAATAATAATAATAATAATAATAATAATAATATACGAACGATGTAGAGATGTACAGTTTATTGCAATTTCCATACTCCTTTTCTTTGGATAATTTCTCTACCACGAATATTTGGTTGGTGTTTCTTTTTCTTGATAACATGGGTGTAGAGGGTACTCCATAGGTTATTAAGGAATTAAATCTGATTATTAGTAGCTATATAGTACTATATCTTACAAGGTACTATATCCCTTTGCCTTTGACGGTGATGATGAATATCCTAATAATAGTAAGCACAACATCTCTCAGGACAAACTAGGCGGAACCGTCTCTGTTCCTTAATTGTTACCTATGAGGACGCTAGCTTCTTCATTCTAAGGAGCGCGTCAAGCGTGACAGGTAGTGGAATAATATCATAATGCTCAGGAATTATAGTTGCTACGTTTCTGAAACAAGATGATGATGCGGATTCGTTACAGATCTTGAAGAGCTCGGTTCACGTTCTATCAGTAAATAAATATTTTGTGAGTGCTGTTCAAAGGGATGTTATTGATTCTATTAGTCTTCTTTCCTTTATTTCATCGATGATGCTATTTATTTTTTTCTTTTGAATCATTAAATAATTATGTGCATAAAATGTAATGCTGAATTAGAAACACTTGCTCCGATATTCAGATAAACGAAAGAGTTTGCAAAGTGTGATGAATAAGATGTTACTTTTAATATTCAGATAAACGAAAGAGTTTGCAAAGTGTGATGAATAAGATGTCACTTTTAACGTCTACCCTCCAAATTTAGTAGAACTATTTGTTAGCGAATCGCTAGATATATGGTAAGCATAAAAAAGCTTTAACAATTTTTTTTTATATATTTTCTTTTGTTCCGACATTATGAAGGAGCTGAGAGAAAAAGCAAATTCGCCTACTTTGATACAATCGGCCTGATCCGGTTTTAGTATCTGTATATTCTATTCAGTCACATCACGCAAAATTAATACCTATACATTTTACCTCACTTGTGAATTATTTTCTATATGACCTAGATAATCACATTCTAAATATAGGAACCAGAAGAAATAAAATTTGATATATCGTTTCGCCCCATTATAATAATCTAGTAAATGAAATAAAGGGAAAATTTTTTTTTTTTACTGGAATTATATTAAATATCCTTAACAAAGATTTCCAGATAAATTTCAGTATTTGAAGGCATTCTATACTGCAAATGCTTATTGCATAAATGATTAGAAAAAATACGAATCTTCTCTTGACGTTGAGTCAGATAGGCTATTGGTATTATATTCCTCCACCTTGAGAGTCAGGTGACCTCGGTGCACTGGATATTGGAGCAGACTAAAGAAAACGAAATACGTGTATCATATTCTGTTTTCAATTTGGAGCCCTTGTTGATGAAAAGTACAGCTTTCCTTTTTTATTTCCTTTTACTGAGATTTGGGGACTTGATTAATCTGAAGGGAATTAAAAATCCTTTGTAAGAAGCTTATCGTGGATTCTTTATAGACCATGGAAAAAATATAACAAAGAAAGGGCTTACTTTACTAAAGGTTGAGTGTAATACCATTTCCTATCATCTCTGAACTCTGTATCCAATGACCCATGAAACAAAAGGGGATAATCTATACTTTACAGAGGTTTCTCGTAACGTTTAATTTTATGCATGATTTCATATTTAGGGTTGTGGTATTCATTCGTTTTGCAGGTGACTTTCCACTGGTGCCCTTAATTGAAAATTCTCATATTCTTAATATATTTTCAGTGTCACGGGATCACCTAGATTATGTGAGCATAATTGGGTAATGTATTGTTTACCTACTGAGTATTGCATAGCCATTACCTTACTCATCCAGGTCTCACGTGGGCAGAAGGGTTAGGGAGATAATCCTACTTGAGTTGTAAGTGCTCAAGTGCAATGACCTCTTTTTGCCTCTGCTGTTCATTGGCATCCCTTAATTAAACTTCCGGAACCTTAATATAATTATGAGAAGAAAATAACTTTGGAAAAGGTACGTATTCGCATCAAACAGAAATGTTCATCACTTGCTTTGAGTTAACAATCAAACATCTGAACTCGACCGAGCTGGTGTATATTGACTATAAACCTATTTGGTTATATTCTAGTTTTTTTACAATTCGGAAAAAGATATGAATACAGAATTTGAAATAACTGTAAGCGTCTAAAAAAATTTTGTTTAAAATAATTAAGTATTATTCATAAAAGAACATTTCACACACACTCGTTCACATGCATTCAATGACAATTTAACCAATCTACACATCAAACATCTACATTACGCTGTCACCTTGTATGTAGGGTATTTCACCCAAAACATATATCGTTGATAGCGACAGTTATAATCCATCCGTATACAATTCTATTACCAAATTGGTCCCCAAATGGACGAAATACAAAACTCACAAAACATTAGCTGACAACAGTATTGAATATCTTCTGAAAATGGCCTCCTTTTGGTTAATCCCTAATTTCAAAAACCCAAATGATTAAGTCTTATTTCCTCATCTCTGTCTTATGACTACATTATAAAACACGGAAATCACTCTTTAAACCTTGCATTTTCTGTAAACATTCGATTTTCTGTTAAAACAAAGACTTAGGCCACAGAGTATCTCTATTTTAAATTTCACTGAGAGAGAGAGAGAGAGATAGAAAGGGTGGAGGGTGGGTGGGTGGAGGGAGAATGGACAGTTCACAGAGATCAGAATTTTTTTCAAGAGAGCTAATAAAAACATAACAATATCCCATCAGAGCCTTTCCTAAATCAATCTTTGACTAAAACTCTTCAGTTTACTCCTATTCGTTTGCTCTCCATCTTCACGAACCACAAAACATCAGCTTACATATTACGCAGCCACACCCAGAAGGCTGAGCTTATTGTTACTAAGGCTATTTGCTAACCAAGAGTGCTGACGCACGCATTCTTCGCCATAAACGTCACCAGATTCTCGTCTCACATCTAATTTCAAACCCAAGGCTCCTCATTTATTAGTTGCCTTCAGAACAACCGAACGGATTTAAACTCAGGAAGTGAATCTGATAACTGGAAATAAAAATCGCTTGAAACAACATCATAAAAAAAATTACAAAGCCCAAAAGCCAAACTTAACTCACTTAAATGCATTATGTAAGTCATAGTACCACAGATCAGAAACTTGGCTTTAGATTTCTACACACAAAAATTCCCCTAAAAAAATTACTACATATACTTTCTAAGGCACTGTTTTATGCTCGAAAAAAATAATTACTTTTTATTCACAATTGGTATGCCATTAGTTTGAGTATTTTATTTATTGTGATTTGCAATGAATCAGGCACGCACAAATGCTCAAAGGACATAAATGAAAATGTTCTCTTGTATTTAAAAAAAAAAAAAATATCAGGACTTTGCAAGCATCGTTGCTTGTTCGTAAACATTGTCAAATTTAATTATTTAACGCCAGACCATTTTTTTTTATTCATAACCAACTTCGCTTGCCAGCGCTTAGGAATATCAGTTTCAAATATAATTATTTATACCAATTTTATTTTTTAAGCGAACATGTGCTTATATAAATTTACAATTACACGGCAGCATTAAACGAGACTACAAGAAAATATTAATGAAATATATAAAGCAACAACTCTAACATTGGTATTCCCTGTTATGAGACGGCCACTTGTCAGTGTAATAATAAAGGCATAACACTCGCTTTTATAACCAGTGCAATTGCTCCTCTCTCATTACTATAGCAAGGATTACGGTACATTAATTTTTATATCTCATTCCTTATATCAACCACTAACGTTGTTATTACTCATAACCATATGTAATGTAATTATGTTACAAAAAACGCCTCTTCACTAAAAGTTAGAGAAGTGTTTAAAAACAATGGAACGTAAATGTTTCTTCTGCTTCTTCAGGAACTCATATAAAGAGAAGACCTTATAGCATACCTTTATTAATCCAAGAAGGGCTGAGAATTTAGAAATAACGAATCTGGAATCTCTCAACGTCTTATACCATGCAAATAATCCAGATGGTGTCTGACTAAGAGACGCAAATAAAAAGGAAAAATAAATGATGGCAAGAGATTTATCATCATTGTGCGAAAAGGGACTGTTTTTTTTTCAGGTAGAAAAATAAAAAAAAACTTTGTTCATTAACAGATAAAACGACGGCCATCAACACGCAAAGGATTAACGGTTAACAAAGGCAGGCCACGTATATATAATTTCATAAACAACTATACAAGAAAAATAACTAATCTGACGAATATCTAAGGACTTAAATAGGAAACCCATCTAGAGTTGAACGAAACTGACTTACGACTGATCTTATACCCTACCACAAAATCAGGACTCTGTATCAGCGAAGATCGACATGATATCGATTTAACGTTCACGTATAGAGTAGGTTTAATTAAGAAAATAAATATACGGAGGGAAAAAGGCATACGCTTGGGAGGAAAATACACATCCCTCTGGGCAAGGTAATATAGTATGAGCTAATGAAATGAGTTATGAGAGAATTACTAATCCTGATGCTATATGGAAAATTATAATCCCTGTTTCTCTTATGAGAATCGGACACATGAACAAATGCGTATCATGATGAAAATCAAAGATAGTGTTAATACTCTATAGGATAAGAGTTTATTTTTTTTTTTTATCTTGTGCCCTAGAGTGATACTGCTATCAGCGTGTCACTCATGTTTGGCTACGTAATTAGGTCTCCATAATGACTGTCCATTAACTACTGGGAAAGGCGACACGGATTTAATTTGTTTTCCATCACGGAGATAATTATTTGATGTAGTATTATCGTCAATATTTTTTTTTAATAATAATGAATGCTATTACGACTGTCATTATCATTATCATCATTCAACAAATATCATGCGGCATACCCACTACTATTACCATTAATGTTGCTGTTGCCTACTAGAACATGTAAGAATGATGATTAAAAAAGTTTTTATGTGGCCTTTTTATGCAACAATGATTGTTCTTTGGAAGTTTTGTTAATTTCTACCATATTTCCTTTGTAATGTCTTTGCATGAGGAACTTAGTTTGCCTACATTAAGTTCATCTTAGGAATCAGTAACAGATATTCCGGACTTATTTGATGGAACCTGCCAGGAGATGTTAGTAGACACTGCATAAATGAAAACTAAAACAAAAAAATCAATGCGTAAATTACTTTCCCATACCAATTAAACAAATAATTGAAAATTGACTAGAATTATCTCAAATTAGATGCTTATGAGGAATTAAAGTGGGTATGTTTCATGCCACGACTGTGGGGAAGGATCTTTAGTTTAATCACGTCAAAGGCTTTGATGGGTTAAAAAAATAGAATTATTATTCCTTTTGTAGTAGATTTTAGTTAGTGAACATCTATTTACTGGAGTAACGTGTTATAAAGTACTTCCATTTCCAACCTGGTCGTTGTTATTAAGTAAACATAGTACCGTACAAGGCAAAGTTCCAATAACGAACATTTGTACAATACCAAAGACCTCTCAATAGTGACAGCGACAACCTTCACTTATGCTGATGTAGATCCTTAGACATATCTGGATATTTACAACTCAGTGATCATTTACCAACTGTAAACTACTGAATTACATGAAAGGAAACTATTTTTTACCAGTCCAGATGAATTGCGCATCACTGGTAAAAAACCCCATCGATCAGTCACCGATTATATCATCCTAATCTGTCATGAATGCTTCCAAAGAAAGAATTCAGTATCTAATCGAACCCTAACAAGAATTTCGGCTAATATATCTTAGTTACCTGTTGACGTATTATATCTGTATTTAGGTCGTCGGGTGTTTAATTTTGTGGTAATTTTCTTCCGTTTCATGCCCTCTTGCCTGTTGCTAGGATATTTGTCTTTCGGTGCATCGGCACCACAAGTTACAGTTCTACTTTATCAATTTTCTAGGTACAGCAGTGATGGAAGACCCTTCTAGTAAAAGTTTAAATGCCGAACCCTTTGAGTATTTTTCCCTAATATTAATGCATCTGTATTGGCAACGGTGACGAATTGGGTCTTCTATTCTAAACTGTCCATGGTTACAAAGCTGGCAGCCAAATTAATTGTAGGGCATCAAGTTTTTCTTTGAAAATAGATATCTTGAAAAAAAAAAAGATTATATAATGTGCTCATAATTTTGGTAATTCAAATATTTAGAAACACCAACATATCTTTATATATAAATACATACATACTGTACATACATACATGCATATATATATATATAATATATATATTATATGTACACACATACACACACACACACACACACACACACACACATATATATATATATATATATATATATATATATATATATATATATATATATATATATATATATATATATATATATATCTATATATATATATATATATATATATAATATATATATATATATATATATATATATATATATATATGTATATATATATATATATATATATATATATATATATATATACAGTATATATATATATGTAGAATCTACTGGTCACTTTTACCAAATGCATAAGTAATTGTAATAGCCACAATGCCCTCTTAACTTCTCTAATTCTTCGCTCATTTTTGGATATTCTCGTGGTCAGGTCGGCTACGCGGCCTCCTTGTGATTATGGTGACAAGGGTTCGTTTCCCGCGACGACATCACAGCCACTTCAATTTCTTGCACTTGGATCTTACTGATTTGAAGTGACAAGCCTATCCAAAAAAGCGCGAAGAACTCGAGATATTAAGAGGGCATTGTGGCTATTACAATTACACACACACACATGTGTGTGTGCATATATATATATATATATATATATATATATATATATATATATATATATATATATATATATATATATATATATATATCTGAAGGATTGTTACCTGATAGTCAATATGCATATAGGAAGCAGTTAGGTATCTGTGATGCAATTTTAGACTTTGCATGCCATTTGGAAGAGAACCTTGAGTGCAGAGTAATTCAAATAGATTTTACCAATACTTTTGATTTAGTAAATCACAAGGCATTTACTTATAAACTTCAGAATCTCGGAATAGGTGGATGTGTTTTAGGTCGAGGTTCACTAAAGATCCCATCAACAGCAACTTGCTGCTGTCTACCTGCAAGGAAATCTTCAAGTAATCCTAAAACACATCCACCTACTTCAAGAGTAACACTAAAATCCATTTGAATTAATCTGTACTCAAAACCCTAATCAACGTCCTCTTCAAAATGGCATGTGAAGTCTAAAAAAGCATCACAGATACCTAACTGCTTCCTATATGCATACTTACTAACAGCTAACAGTCCTTCAGATTCCACATAATTTTATAGTAACTTAAAAATAAGTTTTTCTGCAACTTTGCAGAACACAGGGAGAATAGAAATTGGCCCGTGATTACTGCAGTCTGCATACATGCCATTCTTTGGAACCAGCACTGTATTACTAAGCTTGTGCTCATCTGCACAGATACTATGTTGACATAAAAAATCTTTATAAACTACTAATCTTGGGAGACAACACGCTGGAAACTTAAAAAAAAAATGAAGGAACCTTCAGGATCTTCTCTACCCTAGCCATCAAGATTGTCAAGAATTTTCTTAACATCCCCATAGCAAAATGCAAATTTTGTAAGAGTAAGTTCGGGATGACAAGTATCAGGGAAAGGGGCGTCCTCAGCTGATTGCTTAGCTTCAAAAACTCGGTGAAGCAGTTCAGCCTCTCCCCTAGGGCCAGTAACTAACCTACTATCATCTGTTAGTAGTGGTGGAATAGAAGATGAGTCTGACCCAAAGATAGATGATGCCAGTTTGGTCCACCACAGATAAGACTGAGTAGTTCCTCCAAGTTTCATCTTCAAAGAGTTATTGTAATTTCTCTCGGCTTTATGGTAATTTCTATTTGCAGCCCGGTGAGACTCAACAAAAATGGTGTAATTTTCATTTGAACAATTTCGTCTACATATCTTGAATTTGGTCTGTATATCATGGTAAGCTAGTCTACATGCACCATCAAACCATGGATGGTAATTTGTTCTGAATTTGATGTCGTTCCTAGGGCATACCTTATTAAAATAGCTATCAGCATTTCATTTAACTTACTCATCAGGATCTGATATAACATCTGAAATATTAAGTGCCTGACAAGTTTCAATAATGCGATCCCAGTTGGTTCTAGATTGCCATCAGACGGCGTTTCCAATGGTGGCATTAGGAACATACTGAATGATAGATATGTAAATCTCAATGACTCAGTTATCAGAAATGCCTATGTCCAGAGACCTTGGACTTGACAATAGCTGGAACATCTGTGAATATGAGGTCTAATCTATTACTAAAAATATGCGTGGGTTCCTCAATTACCTGGACAAAATCGGAGGATACACAGAACTCAAGAGCAGATTGGACATGCTGAACAGTAGAATTTGAACTCAGTCACTCACCATGCTTTACATTACAGTCTCCATAAATAACGAATGAAGCTTTTGAGTACTGTGACTGAGCCATACTAATCCTTTCTAAGCGACAGTCATGTATAGAATTGTTGATATTTGGATTGAGGTAAACAGCAATTACTTAAACACTGTAGAACTTACTGAAAAAATTTAAAACAAATAACTTCATGGCAACTACATTCCAAAATTTTCTGATGATAAATAGTTCGTCCAGACTAATTGTACACAGCTATACCATGTGCATGTAGGATGTTACGACGATAAATAAAGCCAGGGTCAAACAAAACCTGGAATTAGAAACTCAACCTTTGACTTGTTACTACTTACAAGTGTCTCATAAAACATCAGATCGTAGTTATGGGCACAAATCTGGAGATCAAGAAAATCTGACCTTAAACCCTGAATATTTGAGTAAATACCGTTGCAATTTTTCTTACAGTAATGAGTAACATGCCCAGGGTTTGGCTCAATCTCTCCTGGAAGAATTACAATTAGCAACATGAAATGAGTAGCAAGACTAATAAATTCTCACAATAATAGTAACATTGTAAAAATCAAAAGAACAATAAACAATGATGATACCATCAACAACAACAGTATTTACATTATTTTAAAAATTCTGTTGAAAGTATAAATAAGCCTGACCATTTGTTACTGAAAATAGCACCGGAAGCAACTGGTCAACAAGGTGGGAAGAGCACACCTTTAAGGCAAATAAGAAACCCACGAGGTTTGCCACAACTAGGGGAGGACAGTCAGGATGGATTTAGAAATTATTAAAAGCTCTGAAGGAAAACATTAGTTAAAGGCGAAGTCACTTTCCTAATAATCCACCAAGCAACTTTTGCTTTTTCATCAACCTGTCCTACATAACTTATGAAAAAACAGGAAAGTGAACTAATAAGAGGAAACATGCCTGATTGTACCCTCAAGCAAGGGAAATTAAACCCAAGAAACTGGAAGACCATGGTACAATGGCTATGGCACAGTCCAAGGTTGGAGAACAAGGTCTGTGTTCAGAGTAAACCTTCCCTTAGAAGGGTTGCCTACCAAGGCTAAAGGGTCCCTTCTACCCATTGGTTTGATTTTGGAGTGTCCTTCTAAAAAAGTTGCCTTTGTGTGTCTTTTCCAACTAGTTCTATCGAAAAAATCATCCACAGTCCGCTTTCACGTTATCAAGCCATATCCTTTGTGTCCCTCTTGACCTTCCACCTCTAACAGTGCCCCCAAAACCCTCCTCACTCCCGCCTCCCCCATCCTTACCACATACCCATACTATATTAATCTCGACTCTCTTATCACATCAGTAATCTAAACTACAAAGTAACTTTTGGTTCCTTCTTTTTACAGCCTCTCACGTAGTGAGATCCCTTAGGATCTACATTTCTCTCTGCTTGTGCCTCTTTTCCTCCCTCATTCTTGATACCCACGTTTCTTAACTATACATTTTCATTGGTCTGATCGTGGCATAATAGAGCTCTAATTTTGGTCTGTTTAGCATGGATCTTTCATCTGTTGTATAGCTGATTGGAAAGTCGAGTAGAAAGTCAGTAGCCAGAAAACCATAGTCGGAGTCACAGCTGTCCTTCCAGCTACAAGGGGCCTTCTCCTAGTGGCCTTCCTATCCTGAAGGCAACCCAACACCCACGAGGACGTTCTGTCATGCAGCCAAAGGAAGGACCAGCAATACTCACTGCTTTATGAAGCATAAGCAAATTGCAAAGTTACGTCTGGGAAGCAAGGGAATCTGTCTGGTATCTGTTATCTTTTATCTTTTTCTCTCAGACTTACTCACATTTAATTATTCTGTTCATTTCTATTTTCAAGTGCAGTGTAACATATGTGTCTTGGGTGTTCCCTTGAAGACTGTGCAGTAGAGTAAAAGTTCCCCACTGGCAGAGGCAAAATTAATGTAATTGTGTTAATTAGACATCTTTCTGTTCCTTCAGAAGTGTCCCGTGTTCGTACATCAAGTGTGCGTCTATCCTGACCCAAGATTTCCGGGAATTACATCATTACAAACCCTGTTGCTTGTCAGAGTTAATTACCCAAATAATAGATTTCCCTTTATTATCATTGTGCCCCTTTGCAAGTGGGTTCTTTTCATTTCAAATTAATAAGTGGTGTCTTAGTGTTATTTGCGCTGTTAATTTGCCCTGTAAATTTGTAATTAAAGTAATTGTAAAGTACTGGGATTGTCACTTTGTCGATCTTACCTATTCTTTTCCATGCTCTTTTCCCGTTTACGTCTTTGTGACCATTAGCAAGGTTATGTTAGTATAAAAAATCAACCAATCAGCCACAGATGTAACATATATATATATATATATATATATATATATATATATATATATATATATATATATATATATATAAATATATATATATATGCATAACTGAATCACGAAAATATGGAACGTGATGAATATATAAATAAAGATAAAATCCACGAAGGAAACGGAAACACTGGAGTGCTGCGAGGCCTTTCGACACTAAGTAAAGGACTAGTGTCGAGAGGCCTCGCAGCACTCCAGTGTTTCCGTTTCCTTCGTGGATTTTATCTTTATATATATATATATATATATATATATATATATATATATATATATATATATATATATATATATATATTAATTCAGTATATCAAAACCAAGGATCTATTCTTAGGATATTCTGACCTTGCAATATAAAAACCTTTCGAATGAAACCCCTCTCCAAGGATGCGATATTGTCATCAGTAAGAGAATATTGGTGCGTTTCGTAATATCAATAACATCACTTGCCGTTCAAAAACCACATCCCGCATGTTGTTATGTGGCCGATACCGGACTTTCAGATGCAGATGGAACGTGGGAAATATATAGACGTTGAATACAGAAACAGTCCACTGTATCAGAAAGGTGAAGATTTTCATGCGCACTTCGTTAATGACAAACAAATAGACATATTTACTGAAATAGATTGTTATTTCTATTGTTTGTTATTATGCTACTAATACTTTCAATGCAACCACTCCTACTTTGACTATTACCATTATTATTGGCATTACCCCTGAAAGCATCAAACTTGGAAACTATATATGCATATTGTTGAAGTTTAATTATTAATCTAGTGTATAAATTCCGTCTAAATCAATTTTTTTATTTACTTTTCGGAAATACGTGTCAAAATGAAATGGTTATAAAACTAATTATTTTATCACTTCCTCAGAGAGGTGTAATAATAAAAGAGAAAATATCAGGCGGGAGAGGAAGGAAGGATATAAAGAAAGTCACTTATTAACAGTCATCCTCACAAACTTGAGAATAACATGAGAAACAGCAAGGCTAAATAACAATTGCAACAATATGAAGACCTGGACTTAGGACCAGGTAGCGGCTTCAGTCTTTCACTAAGCAAATTTTCACTGCCCCCTACACTACAGTACAAGCGCCAGCCTCTGCATGAACAGATCGTGAAAATGAGATGTTACAGTAAAAGCAGCGATAATTGATACAAGGTGGACTAACTGATGCATAAAATTACTCACCCACTGTCACGCTCTCTTTTATAGCCACAGACGTCACAATTAGATGATGGCAGTAACATCAGTACAGTGCAAATTCAGTGGTAGGCATCTGGAAAATAAAAATTATATATATTATAACAATAAAATTACTCATATTAATTACAGAGAGAGAGAGAGAGAGAGAGAGAGAGAGAGAGAGAGAGAGAGAGAGAGAGAGAGAGAGAGAGAGAGAGAGAGAGAAAACATTTTGTCAAGGGAAAATACTTTGCAAACCAAAATTTAATTTCATACAGTGCCAGAAATTTCAGACCATGTGTCCATCATATAATAATGGTAAAATATCTGAAATTAAGTTTAAAACCTTTGCTATATTAATATTTAAAATTTAACATTTCTACACTTACATATGAGTAAATATATTTTACGTATATTTTGAAAATATATTGAATACACACATACTTACATACACACACACACACACACACACACACACACACACACACACACATATATATATATATATATATATATATATATATATATATATATATATATATATATATATATATATATATATATATGCATATGCAAATATATACATATATATGTATAAATATGTGTATATATATGTATATATATATATGTAGATACACACATATATATAATATATAGGCATACATTTCCTATGAATGAAATTTATTTTTTAATTAAAACCAGGAAGGAAATCCACTGTGGAGCAGTTCAGTAACAAATAGGAACTTGTTGAGTATAAAGTCACCTACATCCATTGAGATGCTATAAATTTTTAGAATGCTGAAATTAACGCATCAAAGGTCGTAGTATTAGGTATATATGATAAAAAACGCTGGAAGTACTGGTATATTAGATGTAAAATCGACTACAAATTTCTAAGATATCTTCAAGATAGAGATATCTCAGAAACCGGACAAGATTTTAACCAAGTGTTTCAATTTTCTCTCTGGTACATCTCTCTCTCTCTCTCTCTCTCTCTCTCTCTCTCTCTCTCTCTCTCTCTCTCTCTCTCTCTCTCTCTCTCTATGTATGTATATATATATATATATATATATATATATATATATATATATATATATATATATATATATATATATATGCATATATATATATATATATATATATATATATATATATATATATATATATATATATATATATATATATAATGTATATATATATACATATATATATGTTAATGACCCTATACACAGGTCAAATAGGGTCATATTCTATTTCTGTATCTGTTTTAAGAACAGCATCAATCATCTTAGTTTCCTAAGATTTTCTGGTAGCAATGGCCGGCCCTGGGTCAGGAAATTCCTTCTCTCCCGTTGACTCCTCTC
Source organism: Macrobrachium rosenbergii (assembly GCA_039081455.1). NCBI lineage: Eukaryota > Metazoa > Arthropoda > Malacostraca > Decapoda > Palaemonidae > Macrobrachium > Macrobrachium rosenbergii. The sequence continues at coordinate 18,308,309 of JANJGK010000018.1, forward strand.
GCTGAATCTATCCTCAAACAAAGGTCTACTGGAATTAAACACTGAGGTACAAAACTAGAATTTATTTGCAAATTTAACGAAAACAATTCAGCAAAAATTACGGTCACGAAATGGAGTGAATTCCACCCTCTATAAATGGAAATCATCATTAGAGGTAATTCTGATTCATAAACATGCAGATTAATGATTCTATACCAACCAATACTAGTAACTAACACCCTGGTCACAAAACAAAAGTAAAAAGGTCATAATTATTCTAGACCACAAGAAATGTCATAGAGTATGTTAAAGGAACACCAGTTCCAAATTATTCGTCCTCACAGGACGAACCCAGAATTCCTGTTAAAAGAAACATCTTATATCAATACCATAAATGGTGTTAAATGACATCAATATTCAAAACAGAAAAATGCACAATGGAGAACAGAACAGGAAAATGTATAATGGAGGCACAGAGGAATTTCACTGCAGCACAACTGGGTATTTTTTCCACGTAATGTCTGGAAACGATATAAGTGTCCATGAGTTATGGTACTCACTTCTCTATGGCCGCAGATAAGGTATCGTCATGGTGGTGGTTTTTAAACTTCACAAGGCAAATCACACCCAACCACCAAAACGAAGTCCTCCCTTGATTGTCTGTTCCCCTGATAATATACCATTTGAGAGTGCAACACGCATACGCACTCACACTGTCTCCGTGCACCGAAGCCATGATCAGAAAAGCACAAATGCATGCGTCAGATACCAGCTGTATCTAAGCGTGTAAACCTCTAACGTCAACACAAATGCACCTGGGGTGGATGTGCTTCTGACAGGCCAATACATAGTTCGACACTGATAAAAAAAAAAAAAAAAAAAAAAATATATATATATATATATATATATATACATATATATATGTATGTATATTATATATATATATATATATATATATATATATATATATATATATATATATATATATATGTATGTGTATATCAGAAAAGCACAAATGCATGCGTCAGATACCAGCTGTATCTGTGTAAACCTCTAACGTCAACACAAATGCACCTGGGGGGGATGTGCTTCTGACAGGCCAGTACATAGTTCGACACCGATAAAAAAAAATATATATATATATATATATATATATATAATATATATATATATATATATACATACATATATATATATATATATATATATATATATATATATATATATATATATATATATATCTATATATATATATATATCTATATATATATATATATCTATATATATATATATATATATATATATATATATATATATATATATATATATATATATATATATATATATGGGATATCTTTAGATCGTATAATTATCCAATATTAAAAGTTGTAAAACATACAAACCACGAATCCTGTCAAAAAATCTTGTTTTTATGAATGCGCGTAAAGTGAGATCAGACAGGACTCTCTTCGTATGTTTCTTACTTGAAAATGACCAGGAAACTCAATGTAATACCTCCGCTGAATCGTTCTCTTGGGAAATTAGCATCGCGGCGTTTTTCGGTCATTTCCAACTGTGTGTCAGCTACATCTAATCATGTCTCCAACATGTTCCCTCTCCCTTTGGAGATTAACCTAATACTAGGACCTTGGAAATCCATACAGAGATGTATATGTTGAGAATATGGTAATATATTATTATTTTAAACAAGTAAAATATGCGCGAAAGTTTCTTCGGCTCAATCGAGTTCTCTGTACAGCAGCTGCGGCGTATATTCAAGGCCACCGAAAATAGATATATCTTTCGGTGGTCTCGGTATAATGTTGCATGAGCCGCGGCCCATGAAACTTTAACCACGGGGCAGTGGTTGCCACAAGCACGATTACGGCTAACTTTAACCTTTATTAAAATAAAAACTACTGAGGCTAGAGGGCTGCAATTTGGTATGTTTGATGATTGGAGGGTGGCTGTTCAACATACCAATTTGCAGCCCTCTAGCCTCAGTAGTTTTTAAGATCTGAGGACGGACAGGAAAAAGTGCGGACGGCCAGAGAAAGCCTGCACAACAGTTTTCTTGTACAGAAAACTAAAGAGGGTAAAGTAGCAATGAATATTCAAATATGTGGAAAGGCTAATAAAGATTCTTTTTATATCTAAAATGAGAGTATTTTGAAACGTTATATTTAAATATGTAATTCTTATAGTTGAGTATTACATGATAATGAAAATCAGCTACAATAATTATTCGTTATTCTTTTCTCCCTTTCTCTTCTTCCAATCATAACTGTACGTACGCGCGCCATGGTCTATGTTAGCCTCTCTTTTCGCTATTAATTTAATAAATATCAATAAAATATATGACAAGTTTTGTAAATTATAGGTTTTCATTAAATTCCAAAATTAGGATTGGGATGATACAGTTTGCCCATAAGCCGACCTAAAGTTTCCCTTGATTACGCGGCTTCGAAGAAGCAAAGCTTGATCTGTCAAGAAGCTTAAAACGATTTTTGCCTTCTAAGAGATTTTGAGGACTGAAGCTTTAACAGTGTTCTTGGAAATCAGTAATATTTTTATGAGAGAAATTTATCTTTCACCAAGGATTAAACAAGATTTAACTTTTTTAATTCATACTTCCAGTTTGAATGCATAGATGCACATTATACAACTGAAAAATGGTAACGCCAACGCCAGCATCAAGAGAGAGAGTGATAGAGATAAGTTATAGTTTTTTTAGTCTGACAAAACACGTTCTCATCTGGTTTCAATCCTTTTTAGTGATGACTCTTCAAGAGAAAAATTTCAAAAATATATCCTTTCGACTTTTATTATATAAACATGAAATTTCTTTTTGCATTTACTTTTTACTATCCTTGGGACTTTAGTGTAAAAGCTCCCATATTAACCCATTAATTATTTATAGAAACACAACCACTACTTCCTCAGGCAATAGACTAAAAGAAATCCATCTTCCTTGAAAGTGGTGGATATGACGCCAAAAATAGCAGTAGGCAGTGAACTCATCACTCGAAAAAGACCAACGGTTTAAGATTTCTCAGATTTTTCAGGGAGATGTCGGATCCCATTTACTGGTCTCTAAAAAGGAAACCTGCATTGTGATTTTGTTTTTATTCACGAATGTATATAACGTCTCCTAATTTCATTTCACTACGTGCCTCTTCAGCTTATGGTTTTCGTGTTATTCTTGTGAACCTTACATGTATACTGGTAAATTCTCTCTCTCTCTCTCTCTCTCTCTCTCTCTCTCTCTCTCTCTCTCTCTCTTATAAAATTGAAAAGTGAAAAGGTATTCGATATTTTGAGCACATACTGGCATAAAAAAGGGTAAAAATTGGTATCGAAACGTATTTTCGCTAACTCCTTGTCCCCCAAATTGATTGCTAAATTAAACACCTGGATTTTTGTTAGTAACCAAGTTCTTCACCAATATGAATATTTTCTTTTAGTTTAATGAATTAATTTAAAAACAGAAAAATGTTATAATGAAACAATGTTAATAAGAGAGTAAATGATAGAATCTCAGAATCTTCTAGTAGATCGGATTCTCCAATTACAGTGACTAAATTTCAGCATTGCCTGTTTTTAATAAATGCTCCTCAACACGTGTTTATTCTCCCTAATATTTCTGAGCCGCTATTACTTTTATAAAAATAAATCATAATGTTTTTATACTCGACTTTCCATGTTCTGTACTTTTCATTATTTGTTTTCGTTCTTATATT
>JANJGK010000018.1:18317027-18334527 GCA_039081455.1 Macrobrachium rosenbergii
TTTGTATATCATCATGTAAAATCTGTCGCCAGTAATATTTTTAGCTATTCTGTAATTTTTTTAAATATCCCATCTGTATCTGGTTTACTTCTGTCCATTCCTGTATTTTTGTTAATCACTTGAAGTATTTCTATCATACACAAGTATACCAATTTTTCCAAGTCTTTATAAAAATCACAACTTTCTGTAACAAATCAGAACAGTTGAGGGAGATCACTTTGCTACATAAAATTTGTATGAAAATATAGACCTCGAAACATGGTTGACATCCAGAACAATGATAGCGATTTCCTTAAACAATAAAATCACTATTTCACTAACAGTAAAAAATAACATTCCTTCATTTTAGTATTAATGAACCGTTCACAAGTATTGATAAACACAGTCTCAGGTTCTCAGTTGATCCTTACAAGGAGGTGCCTGGTTCATTACGGTTTAGCGTGTCAAGTAATTGAATTTCAGCATGATTACCCAGGAATTACAGGGCATTGCGTTCCAGAGACAAGATAATAAGTGACCGGTCAGTTATACATCTTGGAGGATATTGGCTGATCTATAATGGAACGATGGAGGATCGGTTCAAGTTTTTCTTGATACTTCGAAAACTCAAAAACCGTTCGTTCCGATTTGATTTTAAGTGTCTAATACGTTATTATAATGCCGTTATTCGCAGAGAAGCTAATTCATATAATAAACTTTTGCCATTATTATAAAATGTGTTGATAAAATAAGGAATTACAAAAAGGTTAAAATAAACTAAATTAAATGGAGAATCTGGATATAGTAGTAAACGCTGTTGTTGTAAACTGACCGAAGAAGATCGATGACAGCAAACGGTATCAGTTCACATATGCATACTTACATACAGTGCGTACATACACACACACACGCGCGCGCGCGCACACACATACACACACACACACACACACACACATATATATATATATATATATATATATATATATATATATATGTGTGTGTGTGTGTGTGTGTGTGTGTGTGTGTGTGTGTGTGTGTCAAAAAGTCATGATGGTCGCTTGTGACAGAATGGTAAAGATATACCGTATGTACCTATGTTTAGTGATTAGTTTTTATGACATTTATCCTTATTTGTATGATGTTGAACTATTTCTATTAGCTTTGATAGGTCCATGATATTTTTTAATTTATTAACACCATATGTGTATATGCCTCTACTATGTGCACTGCAACTCATTTCAAACCATCCGATCGTTCAAATATCACTTGTATTTCTCTCCCTGAAACAATAACAAAATCATCACTGATTTAGTGAAATGAAAGTTGAAAATGCAGTTATGAATAGTAAAATGATGTTAATAGACTTTGTTGACTGCCAATTAATTAAATTGTATATGAGTAATACACGCTGATATGCATAACAAACAGGTCGGTTAATGAGCCTTAAATCAGGTGTGGCCTCGTTCCAACTGAAAAACGATGTGCCTAATGGGTGTTGAGGAAAATATAATACATTAGACACATTTTAGAGCTGTATTTGCTGAACTAATTAATGAATGATTTCCCCACAGAGCATGCTTTGCAAAACAATAAGTAGCTTTATTTGTTTATATTTTTTTAAATATTATTAATTTACGTTCTTTAACTGGTTGTCGGAGTGCTCTAGTGACTGCTTGGTTGGCAAGTTTAGTTGCATTACCTTGGGTAGAGATTTTATGACTGGTATTCGCACAATCTGCAACAAGACATGGTATATACACTTTGTCTTCCTGCAGTCTTGGATTTGAGTTCATTTGCTTGAATCTGCACTCACTGCTTAACTCTTTATTTTCGTTTCAGTCTATATTTATCTAACTATTCATATGTTACCTTCCAATAAACGCACTTCAAGTCATTTGTTATAAGATTAAATTTTCTTGATTCTTAGAATTTTTAGTGTTTCACCTCTGCAACTTCCTTAGCAAATAAAGTTGTCAGTAACTCCCCCACCCCCCAAAAAAGATTCTTAAACAAACACAGACAAAATAATATAAAATCAAGGAAAGTAAAACGTATAAATGATCAATATAAAAACATAGTGATGAAAAAATAAACACTACTGAACCATCAGAGAATGATTACATTTGAGGGCCTCAGAACCAGAAGGTTGTAAACGCCACTTTTTAAAAAATGAGTAAATTGCCCTCAAAGTCTAGCATTCATTACTCTGCTTCTAAGAAAGATATTGATTTAAACTAAGTTTCATATGAAAGCCCTACTCTTTAGAATTTTTTTGTGAAAATTTGAAAAAAGTTGTAGGGTGCGCTTGCGCGCTACTATTCAAAATGTCCGCCTAACCCCTCACATTTGTTTATATTCTGGTCATAACCAGCACTAAAACCATAGTTAAATGTGTAAAATGATGATAAAGTGTTATTATATTCGTGCTATAACAACAATGGATGTAATAATGATAATAATTATAATAATAATAAAAATATAATATAATAATAATAATAATAATAATATTGATGAGTAATCAATATACTGTAGTGTGATGGAAAATAATAATAATAATAATAATAATAATAATAATAATAATAATGATGATGTTGACGATGATAACCTTCCATCGCCATAATGTTTAACCATTAAAACGGCTGGCCTACATTACGTGCAGGCACGAGTTTGTCTGTACACCGAGAAACATATTCTTGGCCTGCATCGTGCAGTAACTTAACACCATTTTTTTTTTCATGACGTTTCATTCCTTGTCCTTTTTCTTCCTCTGGGCCGTTGCATGACATGACAGCGATCACTTTCACTAACAGAGGAAGACATAATGGCGCTAAATAAGGGATAATAATAAAAAAAAAAACAAATCACAACACTACGGACATTCAATTTCGCCGCGAAAATCACTAGACTAGGAATGTAAACAATAGCGGAGATGTAAACTGCGCGGTGATTGGCCGACACTTACGAGCCCCTTATGCTAGAAAATGCTGATTGGCTTAGAACTGAATACCCGTTTAGTGACGCGCGCTCTCATTAGCTCGCTCTGAGCTGCTGCACATGCAACCTTCTGGTTGTAACTGAGCTCTTATGAGGTTGTAAGCTCCGCGCGACATCACGTTCGTTCATTTAGCTAAAATCGATAATTTCTACTGTTCCAGTAGGGATTTCGACCTTACTGAAACGGCTGACTAGCATAGAAATGCCACAAATAGACAAAGGAAACGTTGCCACATCTACTGGTATGCTTAACTCCAAATCGGTGGGGGTGGCGTTTACAACCTTCTGGTTCTGAGGCCCTCATTTGTGGTTTTTGGAGCACAACGGTCGTAAGTAAGTCCAGGAGTTCCAGGATGGGGTACTAGCAATGATTAGGGGGGAAGGGATGGTATGTGTAAAGCAGGTTAGTTGATATCACCATCAATGTGAGCATATGCATAAGAGTTCGTTTACTAAAAAGCTACAAAAAGTTCAGTGCTAGCTGATTTACATGAAGCATGAAAATTGGATGATTAAGAAAACATGTGAGTTCCGAATCCCGAAACAATTTAGATATAATTGTTTATTAAAAGGAGCAACCCAATCGACAGATAAAGCACGCCATGTCATCAGATATCATTAGAGTTTCTGCCAAAAATTTTATTCTACAAGATATTTAATTTATGAACTATTACTAAGGTTTAGACTTTCGACATGGATGCAAAATATTGCATCGCTATCCTGTGCAGCACTCCACTGAAAACAAATAAAACTAAATTTCAACAAGAAAAGTTTTTTAAAGTTTTTCTCTAGAGAGGTGAAAAATTCATGACTACCAAAACGAAAATTGGCTAAGCTTTGTTGGCAAGAATTAGTATGTTCAAGGTGCTTTACTCCCTTCTATTTTTTTTTTTTTAAATAACTGTTAATCAGAACTAAACTTTCCTTGGCAAAATCACACTCACAAAAACGTGTGGTGTTACAGTAAGACTGTGAAACCAGGGATTTCACCAAATCCCTGAAATTTTCAGGGAATTCGTGAAATCACCAATTCAACTACGGACATTTGATCCCCGAGGGGCTAGTACTAAACACAGCCAAGCAGTGAGTCATCTACGCTGTTTCGCCATGTTTAGCACTAGCCCCACGGGAATCAAATGTGTTTCGCCGTGTTTATTACTAACCCTCGGGATCAAATATATATATACGAGTATATATATATATATATATATATATATATATATATATATATATATATATATATATGTGTGTGTGTGTGTGTGTAATATATATATATATATATATATATATATATATATATATATATATATATATATAAATTTATACAATGTATTTATAGACTTTATACACACACGCACACACACAGACATACATATATATATATATATATATATATATATATATATTATTACGTATTTTGAGATGCGCTGGAGTTTACTTTACTGTGATTAATAGGACCTTGCAATAAAACTCCCGAAATACCGTAAACAGAGAGAGGAAAAAAAAGGACAAATAATAATTGGTAGGTCGCCAAGTGAGGAAATTAGTACATTAAGTAATTCCATGGTGTACATAAATGGCCATGTATAAGAGGTCTAAAATGGTAGTAGCAATAAAATTATATAAGCCTGGTAGGGCAGACTTCTCTTTGCAAATCAGGAAACACAAGAGAAACATCTACTTGGCAAATGACACTGGCACCCCTCCTGGAAGTTAAATGATTCCAGATGAGACCAATAATAATATAAGAGCTTTCTTAGAACGAGTTAATATATACAAATAAAATGGATTGCATTACTCTAATCACCTCTAATAAGGGAATGGCGTAACTCCATGCACTTCTAGAAAGCGACTGAATTAAATTATGAATTGTGAGAGAGATATTGAGTTAGAGAAAAAGTTACACTGGCTTAGAACTAACTCTCGAATCACAGGACATACTGTACTTTGCTTCATTGTGATGCTTTGATAGAAGATTGCCCAGTTGGGGTAGACCTTAACTATCTTGGGACGACGTCTGGCTCAAAGGTTAAAGCTCTCCAAGTGTACAGGAAAGTGAGGGCCTGACTAGGCTAGTGGGTCGACCATCAGACGACCGTACCCTTTGGCAGGCTCAGACAGACTGACCAAAGACCTCTGTCGTTTTGCCCTTTTTATGGCAGGAAAATGTGCCACAGGCATGACTTTAGGCGACGACCTGAGATCGTTTACTTGCAGATTAACGAGAGAAAATCTTCACCAGTATTTGGAAATACAAAACAGTTTAATTAGGTTTAGGGGTTAGCTAGGAGGGAACAGTCATTATCTCTTACAGGCGTTTTCCCTGGCGTCTCGTTAAGGAGGGGAAAGCAGAAACACTCCCTAAAAATCTCCTGTCACTCCCTATACAACATGAAGGCGGATCTTCTTAAGGGTGGAACAGGGAATGGGGAACTTATTATGGGTGGAACATGAAAGGGGAACTTATTAAGGGTGGAACATGAAAGGGGAACTTATTAAGGGCGGAACATGAAGGGGGGAACTTATTAAGGGTGGAACATGAAGGGGGAGCTTATTAAGGGTGGAACATAAAGGGGGAACTAATTAAGGGCGGAACATGAAGGGGAAACTTATTAAGGGGGAATATGAAGGGTGAACATATTAAGGGTGGAACATGAAAGGGGTACTTGTTAAGGGTGCAGCATGAAGAGGGAACTTATTAAGGGTGAAACAGGGAATGGGGAGCATATTAAGGGTGGAACATAAAGAGGAACTTATTAAGGGCGGAACATGAAAGGGGAACTTATTAAGGGTGGAACATGAAGGGGGAACTTATTAAGGGGGAATATGAAGGGTGAGCATATTAAGGGTGGAACATGAAGGGGTTACTTGTTGAGGGTGTAACATGAAGGGGGAACTTATTAAGGGTGGAACATGAAGGGGGAACTTATTAAGGGGGAACATGAAGGTGGAGCTTACTAAGAGTAAAACATGAAGGGGTAACTTATTGAGTGTGGACCATGCAGGGGGAACTTATTAAGAGTGGAACATGAAGGGAGAACTTACGGGTGGAACATGAAGGGGAACTTATTGAGGGTGGACCATGAAGGGGGAACTTATTAAGGGTGGAACATGAATGGAGAACTTAATGGTGGAACATGGAGGGAGAACTTATTAAGGATGGAACATGAAGGAAGAACTTAAGGATGGAACATGAAGGGGGAACTTATGAAGTGTGGAACATGAAGGGAGAACTTAAGGGTGGTACATGAAGGGAGAACTTAAGGGTTGAACATGGAGGGAGAACTTATTAAGGGTGGAACATGAAGGGAGAACTTAAGGGTGGAACATGGAGGGAGAACTTACTAAGGGTGGAACGTGAAGGGAGAACTTAAGGATGGAGTATGAAAGGGGGGAACTTATAAAGGGTGGAACATGAAGGGGGAACTGATTAAGGGTGGAACATGAAGGGTATGGGTATAGGTATGGTACGGCTATGCGTATGGTTATGGGTATGGAATGGATATGGATGTGGGTATAGGTATGGGTTAAAAGTTAAGTATACCTTAGTTTTACCAGACCACTGAACAGATTAACAGCTCTCCTAGGGCTGGCCCGAAGGATTAGACTTATTTAACGTGGCTAAGAACCAACTGGTTATGTGTGTATGATACAGATATGGGTAATGAGTATGGTACGGAAATGGGCATGATACCGATATGGGTATGGGTATGGTACGGATATGGGAACTAGGAAATGCAAGCGATAGCGAACATCTGCTAGTGTATATATGTGTATATATATATATATATATATATATATATATATATATATATATATATATGTGTGTGTGTGTGTGTGTGTGTGTGTGTGTGCACGTACTGTATAATCATATTTATTCACATATACTATCTCTACACACAGATATTGCATACGTGTACAATTTAAAATTTACTGAGGAGGCAAGACTTCCTAACAAGGATGCACTGCAGCTGGCAGGGGAGCAGTGAAGCTGACACTGCAGATGCAGTGGACAGTTCACACAGCATTGGAAATGCCATCATACTCGAGATTTCTTCTGTACTGATTTCCCTCGAGGCTACGGCAGTGAAGTTGCCGCATCTAATTCATGCGCCCATTAAGGGAAAAAAAGAAAAAGACGTGAAAAAGCAGTTGTTGCGAAGACTATTTTGGTTGTTTTTATTTATATGGCAATACATCCTACCTTTGGAAATTTCGCAAAGATATATATAAGAGATGTTTGTTTTCCTCGCTTCCCCTTCGCCCTTTCAATTACTGATTATCAATTTAGGTCCTGTACTATTACATGACTTCTGTGTTTTTCCTAGTTTTTTCTGTAATCACTTCATGTATTGGTAATAAGCCGAATTGATTTTTAGCAAAATGTTATCTCTCTCTCTCTCTCTCTCTCTCTCTCTCTCTCTCTCTCTCTCTCTCTCTCTCTCTCTCTCTAATGAATTCTACGAGCTATAACAGCCCTCTTGCTTACATAAAAATGTCGTAAAGTCAAGGGATATATAATAAAGAATTTTAACTTATTTTAAAATTATTATCTCTCCATCACTGCAATGGGTATACACATCGTTAGCCTGAATATGAATCAAATTTAGAAGATACCGTCTTTAAACTGATTTTGTGCATTCAATTACGATTCAAAATAGAACATTTTTATTCTATTAAAAAGATATGCAAAGGAACTAAAATAGAATAATATGAGTACAAATAACGGAGACAGACAGGGACGAGAAATTCTTCTGTTGCCTCGAATTCCATCAAATCAAATTAAAAAGGAGAAGTTTTATGAGTACAAGAGAATATTTTAAACATGAGAAATAAACTGATTCAATCATAGGTGTTTTAAAGATTGATTAATAAAATCAGTATTCATCTTTTGAAGCATGTTATACATTCTTACAATAAACTTTTAATCTTACTCATGCGGTCAAGATGTCCATACATCTACAATTTCGTTTATTGTTGGGTGATGGTGGTGGTGGCTTCCAGGGCTTTATATATATATATATATATATATATATATATATATATATATATATATATATATATATATATATATATATATATATATATATATATATATATATATATATATATATATATATATATATATATATATATTTGGTAACATGTACACATTCGCTACCGGGGTCTAAGGATGTCAGGCAGGGCAGCCGATCGAGGCTACGGCCTACCCCACCGCCAAATTCAAGTCCTTCAAAGAAGGCATCGTGCTTACCCCATATAATAATGGGAAAAAAATGCACGTTAAAAACGAAGAAGATATATATATATATATATATATATATATATATATATATATATATATATATATATATATATATATATATATATACATACATACATACAAATGTGTATATATATGTGTGTGTATACTTATGTGAACATGGTCTTCTCATTTCTATAATTGCCTCACTCCTCCCTGGAAAAAAAAAGAATATGATGTATATCAGCACCGGCTGCAAGGCGGCAGATAATGCAGGCAGTGATGCAGCCTCAGTAGAGGCATTTGTAAAGATAATATTCACGAAATCTTGTCACAGATCTCTAATCTTCTATATTAGTTTCTTTCCTTGTTTATTTACAAATAAAAACTCCAAAAGTGCAAATCGTTCTAATAAGTCATCTCGCGCCTTTCCTGATTTTCTTAATGCTAATTTATACTTATTCGGGGGCGTTTACCATTTTATAATAACGATAATTTATGGTAATCATGAAAACGCATATCTAAAAATGAATACGAGTAAAAACAAGTCTAAAAGTAGAATTATGTGTGATGTATATATATTATATATATATATATATATATATATATATATATATATATATATATATATATATATATATATATATATATATATATATATATATAATATATATATATATATATATATATATATATATAATATATATATATATATATATATATATATATACTGTGTGTGTATGTATATATATATATATATATATATATATATATATATATATATATATATATATATATATATATATATATATATATATATATATATATATATATATATATACATACACACACAGTATATATATATATATATATATATATATATATATATATATATATATATATATATATATATATATATATATATATATATATATATATATATATATATATATATATATATATATATATATATAAAATTTTTAGTACAGGAGAATAAAGGAGTAGATAACTTGTATAACCCGAATTTGTAATAGTCTGATTGTTATCGCGTTCACATTATAATATGAGCATCTCTTAGTCATTAAAAACGTAGCTAAGCACCGAAGGGCGTGCTCATTACGTGAGAACTGCGTGTTAACTGATGTCTGTAATTACGCATAACTCTCATGACTGCAGCACTCTAATTACGCCGAACGTTTCGTAAATAACAAACACTTTTTTTAATAGCCCCAGCGGAGGTGTGAGTGATGAAAATCAGCATAATCAAAATGTTGTTTTTATTTCTGTTTGTAGCTTTTTTTTTTTTTAACAAGACGAATGTTTTCTTACTCAACATACTGGAAATGTGGAGCTTTTTCCTTCATAATTATTTTTTTTATATTTGTTTTCAATCTTTTACAGATACTCAGTATTTTGTATCATGATAGCTATTCTTACGCAATATAATACTGTTCATAAAAAGACATGAAAATATCTCTCTCTCTCTCTCTCTCTCTCTCTCTCTCTCTCTCTCTCTCTCTCTCTCTCTCTTTAGCAGAGCATATAGTAGCAGATTTTCTTCAAAACAGCAAGCAAGGGCAGTCACAACGACGAGTCAACAGGAGTATCTCCCCAACCAATTTTTTCGCCGGTGGAGAATATCGCGAAGCCTTCTTCGGTCATTTGAGAGCCAGACTCAGATCACGTCCTCCAGTTGAAGTTTGAGGATTAGGTTCACCAAAGGCTCAAACTATAGCAGGCCTAGGATCCTTTCCAACTGTCATGGGGACACTATGAAATGGCTCCTAACTTATTCTGGCCTGAATCCGCATGGAAGTACACAACCACCCACGCAGCTTATTCCAGTGAAGCCCCTGCTATACAAAACACCAGTTATTTGTGAGGAGGGACTCGTCCCAGTTAATCAGAAAACGTTTTAACTAGAGCCTGTTGCTTATTAATCACAGGTTTCTTATGCATTTCTGTCTGGTGGTTTCCTAATTAAGCCACCAGCTGAAATCCATCTTGTTTAGCTTTGACAGGACGAAGATCAGTCTCCATTCAGAAGAATCCTTCTTGGGAATACTGAAGAAACGTGCTTAATGTCAAATGAGCATACTGTTTTCTGTGGATCCTTTTATGAGAACCTTCTGTACATACTTCTCCATAAGTGGGAGGGGTGGGGGCTGGGGAAGCAGGACCATTGTTACCCCAGCCCACTAGAAATGATTCTGCGTCCAAATGAAGAGAACTGCTGCTACATGTGGTGCTGTAAAATGCAACCCTCATAACCTGGCAAGTCCTGTTGAGCTCCATTTCTTACTATGACCCAACTTGACATTCCTGGAGTTGATATTTTCTTTCCCTCCATGGGCACCTCAGAGTTTTTCTTGATAGGGAGGGATGCTCCTGTTCTTATTGCTCCCTCTTCTGATACTGGGGAATTTCCTAGGTGCAACTGGAGGTTCATATGGTTTCAGGTTGTGCCAGGGCTTCTTGGATTTAGGGGGGAATGGTGGCAGTGGAACTCCTGGGAATATAGCTTCCCAATTTTCATCTCACCCAGAAAACTAAACATCATACAACGCTGGTGATGGGCTCGTCCAATGTGACCTGTTACAACAGTCCTCAAAGAGATTATGATAGGAGGGGAGGGTGGCACCAGGGAGTGACATTATTGAAGTCTGTTAATCCTTCCTTTCAGGCACTGGGCTCTACTCCATAAAATCCAAAGCACCCTCATAGTGCCTGTATGGAGGTTTTTGCAAATGCCACCATAGACGCCCTAGTAGACTCCAAGGGTCTCTCATGGTCACTTTCAGAAAATGGAATAAAGTTAGGACAGGGAGGGGGTGGGGCCTTGCATGGAACTCAGAAGTTACTGTCCCATCTGAGATTTTGCCCACAGGGGCACCGAATTCCTATGTAGCCACACTGAGTGGGGGATATTCCCTTCAAAAGAATGACAAGTGTTGTACAATCTTTTTGTGGAGTTGTCAGATACTGAGGTAGTGAAAATAAATGATTTTATTTAATTTCATTTTCTCATGCTTTCCAGTAACTGCAGTTCTGAACTTCAGTCTTCATGTAGTTACTTGTTATAAAAAGGAAGGGCATAAGGCTGGTGCCAACAAAAGGGAATAATGGGTTTCCAGAATTGTGGAGGTACCATAATTTCTATTAAACCACAAAAAAAGTTGTTGCCACAATGGATTTAGTTGCCACATCAGAAGAGGGGATGATCATCTATCTCCTTAAGCAGTTTCTAGAAACTTACTGAAAGAAGGGACCAAGCACCATTCTTTATTGGCAAAAATCAGCCCTGTCTCAAAAGTTCCTCAGATTCTACGTATATTGTTTTCCTTTCATTAATAAGGATATACATGGAGGTGTCAATCAAAACTTTATCAGTACTGGTATCAGGAGCAGGTATTGGTGTCACTGATCCTCCCAGCTTTGGGAAGTTAAAGCCCAAACTGGCCGTGGTATTAGAACCAACTGAAAGTGTGGAAGAAAGAGTGTACCTAAGTAAGCCATCTGACTGTAAAGGGATACAAGCGACTGACTCAGCTTCTTTTTGGCCTTGAGTTTTTGTTAGTTTGCTCCTAAAACCTAAATTTCTCCACGAGAGAACCAGTCCCTGCAAGGATGGCTTCTAAAGACTTTCTAGTCTCTTTTTGAAGAACTTGAAAAAGTCCTATAGACATGTATCAACTCAGTGTTCAGAGCTGTCTTGAGAATCTTCAACAGTATTGGATACAGGGGCACTCAGAATTGAGTTTTTTCTTGATACTGAGCTTTATTACAATTTGGGACTCAAACCAAGCCTCAGGCAGAATCTTCTAATAGAAACCACCATCTGGGCAGATAGTGCCAGGCCAGCTGCATTGTCACTGCCCGGCAAAGGCTTATGAGTCTAGGGTGAAGAACCATAATCCTGGAAAGGAACATCATGTTATTCCATGAGAAAGCCTAGAGTCTCTTACAAGTGTCCCTGGTTCTTACAGGTTTAGGAGGGAAAGCCCAGTAACAATGTCTACTTCCTGTCCTTTACTACAAGCATCTGTCACAATCAATGACTTGGTCTCCATCAGAGGAGTCATACAGGGAGACCTTCAATTCCAGTGTCTTGGCGTACTGGCTAGGACATAGGACGTGGAATTTGCTTGGAATGGGAGAATAATACTCCACCAGAGCCCTCATATGAAGAGGTACTCTCCTCTTCTAATGCTTCCACTGCAAACTCGGATGCAAAGGGCTAGCCTGAATCAAGCTTTTCCATCATGGTTTGCTACCACAAGCATGTTACTTATTTTCATGTGCCCAAAAACACTCTAAACTCGATTTTATGTCTATGGCTGTGGAGCAAGGAACCCTTGGGTCTAGCTTATTAGCAGCCCTGTAGTGAGGAGAAAAATCATGAGGAATTATACAATAGTATATATATATATATATATATATATATATATATATATATATATATATATATATATATATATATATATATGTATGTATGTATATATATATATATATATATATATATATATATATATATATATATATATATATATATATATATATATATATATATATATATATATATATATATATATATATATATATATATATATATATATACACACACACACCAATGCTCCAGATGTGAGTGCAAACCCTGCTACGGCTTTATACCTTCTATTTGGATATAGGCTTTGTAGTGCATAGCATATCTGTAAAGTGAATAGAGAATGATCCTCGTCCTGTCAAAGCTAAACTAGGGGGAGTTCAACTGGTGGCTTACTTAGGAAACCGCCAGAAAGACATGCTCAAGAAACCTGTAACTAGCAAGCAATGAACTCTACTGAAAACGTTTTCTGATTAACTGGGACGAGTCCCTTCCTAGAGCTAGCTGGTGTTTGTGTGGCAGGGACCTCACAGAAATATTCTTCAGTGAAGAACTTGAGAAGTTAAGAGGGCATTATGATTATTATAATCACATATGTACGTGGTAAAAAGTGATTAGTAGATTCATTTCACACACACACACATTTATATATATATATATATATATATATATATATATATATATATATATATATATATATATATATATATATATATATATATATATATATATATATATAAATAAATAATCTTTCATTATTCAAATATTAAATATAAATCATTATATGTATATTTGCAATTTGGCCCTTGTCTCCACGTAATTTTTCCGAATTACCTAATGCCATTTCAGATATACAAAATCAGGATAATATTTTTCGTTTATTTATGTGTTTTCCCTTTACTGAAATTACGCTGCTTTTAAATTTACTTCAATGTAACATTTCATTCATTCAAGCCTTTCCCAACGTTCGGCAATATGAAGCAAAAAGCTATAAAAAACATCGTTCATTTATTCTCTCTCAAAATTAAATTATTTTTATGAAAGCTGTTTGCTTTGCGAAAAAAGGATGATATTCTTTTGAATCTGTTTGATCAAAAGTATCAATTATTTGTTTGCCCAGTTTTTTTTTTGGTTCTTCTGAACTGAAAGAGATAAGTCTGTTATGTTTCAGTGTTAAATCAGCAAAACTATAAAGAAATATTATTTGCAAATGGAAAATACACAGCACCCCCTGAAATTTGGAAAATTATAATTATTACTGCAAAATCCTTGGTTTACACACCATCTAAAAAAATCATTCACTAAACTTCGTATAAGCTTAAATAAAGTTATGACTGAAATTGCAAGAGAAAATAGTCCGTTATATAATATTTATTACCTACGATTACAATGATAATTGAGGCTAAATGTAAAATCACTGATAATTTCTCGGTAAAGTCTAATGAACTACTGTATTTACAAAAAAAAAAAAAAATTGTATTTCGTGTATCAGTTATCACCTGCACAGTTATAGAGATTCGAGCTCTGCAAGTATGCAAAACCAAAACAATATCAAAACGAATGACTGACATTCTTGAACTGAATCTGGCAGTGTTTCGTTGAGTTTGATTTCCCTAAGGTTCTGTTGGCTCTGGAAGGCGAGAATAATATTTTTGGGCAATACAAAAATATGAATGTGATGTTTATTTCTTCTACTAAAGTGATACCCTTTATGGTAATGTATCCATATGACATTCAAATATGTTATCCTTGATAAATTCACGTTCACTTTTTTTAAAAGTTAACTTGTAAAGTAGTAAATAACATTTATAAGTAATAATGCATGCACACGCATACATATATTTTTTTCATTTGTTTTTGAAATATTTCTTCTACTAAAGTGATACCCTTTATGGTAATGTATCCATATGACATTCAAATATGTTATCCTTGATATATTCACGTTCACTTTTTTCAAAAGTTAACTTGTAAAGTAGTAAATAACATCATAAGTAATAATGCATGCACACGCATACATGTATTTTTTAATTTGTTTTTGAAATATGGCATTTAAGAACAAAAACGCAACGAAAAGGGCAATAATGCAGAACTCTCCTGACAATACAAAGGATATGTCTGTAAAATCCCAGGCAAATCCAGTGACAAACTATTTCAGTTGCATTAGAAAATTACTTGATGTGAAAAATGAACATGATGTAAAATGTGTAAGATAATGCACAATATGATTATGTATCATTTTCTAAAATCTTACAGTAAAGAAAATGGCCATATTGTTATACTGGGCTTTTTGCAAGTCTCATTAAAATTAAGACATTTTGTAAAAGTAGAAAAAAGAACGTTGTGAGATGCATTTACAATGGTCCGTTTTATCCTATCCATTTACAATGATTTTCTCCATCAGATGCAGTTGCAATGAACTGCCTTATTAGGTTCAATTACAGTGATTTATCGTGATAACAGAAAGATCGTCCAGTTGACTGAAAAATGTCTGGATACTAATTAAATTTCTATATAGTTTTGTACACCAAGAACATCACAAGGTGGTCGTTATCCTTAATAGAATTTAAAAAAGGAAATGATTCAAAGCTTCTAACATCCAGTTTACCTCATTATTTGAAGGCTCTGCAAAAGAACATCGGTATCAATACTAGTTTTATTTCTCGTTCAAGTATCTATATATATTATTAGTCTAGTTTTCAAAAATACTGGTTGTTTTTTAATGCACAAAGGATGCCGTAATCTAATATAGGTTTCTGTTTTTCATGTTTTTCCACGATAGCTCAAAATAAACAGTATATGTTCCCAAAAAAGAGTGGATGTCCAGTATGTTATTCCAGCCCTGATATGGGATACACATATTTGTACATAAAAAGATTTTGGATTATATAATGAAATGGAGAGGATTGTGATGCTATGTTATGTGTTATAAAATCCTTAAATGTAAAACAGCGAATCAAAATATGGGAGTCGTAACTGTATTTAATTAATTAATTTCCAGTAGGATTAATGGAGTATTATTTTACCAATATGAAGCTAAGAATGTTTCGTAAATTAAAAAGCTCGCTTTACAATATTTAACTTGTGTAGTATTTGCAGGAGAATGTACAGTAATGATCCCATTTATATCTGTATGGGCTTAGGCCTATTGGCGGACTCATTTATCTCATACCCTATTTACCTACCTTAAATGTGTTACAGGCGACCGCTACACGTGAAGGCCCCAAAGTTTTTGTGGTGTTTCTCCTAATAAATCCAAATGTGCCCGAAAGTATTTACCCAAAAAACTTTCAAGATCGAAAATCGATAAGCATTATCTTCCGAGATGAGAATCCCTGTAACAAAAATGAGGAATATAGAGTATTTTGAAAATGCATTTAGTATACAAGTTTTTATACTTTTTCTATACATTTTTCCTACATAATTTGGTAGGAAATATGACTTATCACCATTATATTGTTATCGTATTTTGTAAAAAGAAATGTCAGTCGTGTTCGTTGTGCGGATTAACAAACCGTAAAAATCCCAGTACCTATTTTTTTCTTATTTGTTTAGCAACACTATAAATCCTTTCATTCCTTAATGTCTATTGTTGTAATGTGCGGAGAAATTAACGATATTTTTTTAATTAACTTTCTACACAAACCTAAACCTAACTAGAAAAGCCTAGAAGTATTAGTGTCCCGCCTTGTTCAAACAGATTATTATCCTTTTATTTGCAAACCCCCACATACAACATTTGTCACTGAAGTTGTTTAAAGGGCACTTGGACTTCTTTTTACTTGTCGAATCACTGGTGTATGTTCTTGGCATTTATACATTCATAGCCCTTAACAGTGACATGGCCGTTGGAACGTTCAATAAAATAATACAGTACTGTTACATTTATTCACTCCATCCCCCAGTTGCAAAGTGAACTGTCAGCTACTCTTAAAGGGAAAGGACTTTTTTTTTTAACCTTTCATCAATAATTATATTCTTTTAATTCTCTAACTGTTTCTGTGCATTATTTTGTGAACCCACGACTTAATTTGCAACCTGTTCTATTATGCGATTTATATCTATTAATGTGCCGATTTATACCTACTTAAATTTTGTATTATTGCTCTGCAGGTTCTGGTAGATTTTTTATGGTCATGTATTATTTGAGAGTATAAAGTTCTACACAAAGGTACAAAAACATACAAAAAATCAAATCATTGAGGATAATTACTCATGGCACATTTTGAAGGTGAAATTTAGATACACATGTTTAGGACCGACCTAACATGAATATTCTATAACCAGTGTCCTAAAATGGAATTACATAAGTATTAGGTAAAATTGAATTAAAAACCTGCAGCACATAAAAAAATAAAACGCAGGCAATAGTAGTAAGAAGAATGCCACTATGACCAACATTCAAAGTAAATAGGTAAAGACCAATGTGAAAAACATATATCTAACCTCTGAGGAACAAAGCACTGCACGCCATCTTTAAACCCCACCAACGAATAAATGAAAACCTGCCACGAGCGTGTGACATGCCCTGCACCGGCACTCACTTTAATTAAAATAGGTACCTATTGATGGTCGAGACAGCTCGTCCCTCGATGGGAAAATTGGATAACTGGACAGAAATGCCATTAATCAAATGTAATTACCTCCTACGTGTGATTTTCGACCTCTTGCCAACCGATTTACAATTAGCTTAACGTAGGGAGAAGTATGAGAAGTAATTATATATATATATATATATATATATATATATATATATATATATGTGTGTGTGTGTTTGTGTGTATATACATATACAAATATATATATATATATATATATATATATATATATATATATATATATATATATATATATATATATATATATATATATATATATATATACTAGCTGACCAAACCCCCATT
>JANJGK010000018.1:18339527-18347027 GCA_039081455.1 Macrobrachium rosenbergii
AATCAGATTGATGTGTTATCAAATGTCCACGAATGTATTACTGAAAAAATCCTTTGACAAAATCAAAGTGATGTCAGGCATGAGATAGCAATTAAAAAAACAAGTGTGTATACATCCAATAACCCAGCAGTAAGAATATGAAGCCGAAAACCAAGGTTGACACCAGCAAGAAGAGAGGGTAGCAGAATATGGAGAAAAGAGCACGCAGTATTAGACACTAATCAGATGAGAATCTTAATACAGCAATTAGCCACAGAAAATGACGAATTACGAGTGAGTGTCGCATGGGTGAACCGGCGGTTGGCGGTAAGCCAGTACTGCATAATATGCCGGTTAGCATTACTCAGCAGCCATGTTCTTGAACTGACGATTCTTGACCAAGGGAAAGCTTCTTGGCAGTAGGAGTTTCATAAAAAAATTCGGAGAAGGCCACTAAATGATAGACTGATAAAGAAAGAATAGCCTAGTGGTGGCAAAAAAAAAAAATTACAGTGATGGGTTGGGAGTTGGAATGGGGATTTAGTTGGACTGAATTTTGCCAGTAGCAAATTTACAGAGACTAGAAGAGTTTCGCCCTAGAGAGGGAGATGTCTGAACTTGAGAAGCAAGTAATCTGTCACTGCTTAACAACCAGATTATCCCTCTCTACTTGATGGGTTATTTGTATGACCAAAAGGAACCCCTACAACAGCTGATTCCTTGGGTCAAGTACATGATTCACAAGCTGGAGGGGTGGCAAGAACTTGGGGGGAACCAACTTACCCTCAGGTACTGGTAATGGCAATGGCGGACCCAGTGACACTTGGGGGTGAAAAATCCTTGGGTTGAGGGTGAGGAAGAGCATTTCAAAGAGTGGGTGCAAGATTCAGGTCAGGGGTAAGGACAAGGTGCCTGCTGGGGTTGTGGAAGATGAGGGCTCTTCTGCTCAGACGGTCTCTTTCCAAAAAAGCAGTGCTGAGTGTGTAACAAGATGGGCATTTATAACATGCAAGTCCAAAAAATGGCCTGGGAACTGCACTAGAACCCCACCCTTGCTACCAAAAGAAGAGAGATAAATGGAAGGTGAGAAGCAACCCCCTCAGCAGATCTGTTAGCCCCTGAGTTGAGCAGAAGGGCCATTGGGATTAAGGAGGTTGGGGGTGACCCCACCCCTCAGAGGGAGGGAGTGCTCCTTAAGCACGCCCTGCACAGTCATCCTAGGGCTAAACCCTGACAGTAGGGGGCATGCGAAGAATATGTGCTCCACTCCCTTGGCTTTACAGGATGCTAAGGAATACTCACCATCAGAGTGTGTGTGTGTGTGTGTGTGTGTGCAGAAAAGCAAGAAAAGACTTTCCTAACAGGCACAGAGGCCAGTGTGTCTTTCATAGTAATGAACCAAATAGACACCACATAACAAAAATGATATGAAGAATCACCTTGGAAGCAGATGGGAACAACTGCTTATTCACTACGAGGAAATTAGCACCATGTATAAATACTTTAGGGCAAACACTAAAGTATTTATGACTTATGCAATATCTATCTGGATTGCTAGAATTTTTTTTTATTTGGGGATTTGATTTCATACAGTGATGATATAGCAGTTTGTGGGTATGTAGGGAGTGAACGTGAAGACTTTCTGGGAGAGCAGAAAATTCCCATTGAAGGGAACAATAATGTTAAATGTCACTTGAAAAGCTGAGGGGCAATAGATGGGATGGTGGCAGCGATCCCAGAGAGTGGAGAAATAGTGCCACTTATTGTAATAACACTTATAGCAGCCATTCCCACCAGAGGTATGCTGGAAGGAACTATAGCAGTAATAGACACTTGAAAGGTGAACCAACTATATCATATTTCCCGGCGCAATTACCATAACAAATGAATGAGTATATGTACCCTTTATTAGCATGTCCGATCAGAAGGTGGTGTTGGTTGATGAACTGGTGCGTGATCTTGACCAGAGGGAATCAGCTGAAAGTTGCCGAAGAGTCGTAGCGGTAGGGAGGCAGTGTCAAGGTGTCACAGACAAACAACACATGTAAGGGGATTGTAGAAGAGAATGTGAAAGGATTTTAAGGTGTGATTGGAGATAAACTCCCAGGTAGAATCAATAGGTTCATTGTAGTGTAGAAACTGGGGATCGCCTCCCCCCCTAATCAAAGCCATACTGTAGGCAATAATGAATAATCATGCATTCTTCTGTTGTGATCGGCTTGGCTTCGTAAAATTCATAAATTTCCATTTTCATCGTATTTTCTATAATTTGGTTTGCATAACCATTGTTCCTTAGCAAATGACGAATTCGGTCAAGTTTCCTGTATACATCTCCAAGACCTGCAGTGTGTGAACACTTTTTAAATATGTTCTCACTACAGACTTTTTATGTGTATCTGGACATTCTCATCGTGCATTCAATCAATGGCTAACAGTTGTTCTTTTTGTTTATATGGACATCAAGGAAAGGTAAAAAATTTAAATGACGAAGTTTGCTAATCCTAAGCGACAACGAAAGAGAAAAGCCTGTTAATTCATCATCGGCTACACTATGGCTTTGTATTCAAGAAGGAATACCACCGCTATTTAGGATTGTTAGCACAGGCATAACTCCACGAGCCCTTTACCATATAATAAGCCATCATTATTAGCAATGGTAATAATGAAAAGGACCGAAAGAGATTAGCACGAACACAATAATATTCACCCTCCCAAAGAAAATGAGCAAACCTCATAGCCAGACTAAATTGGGCATACTACGAATTTTCGGAGACGTATACTACCCCACAGATACCAAGGGGCTACACAACAACTCTGGATAGATTCCCACGAAAGGAAGCAGTCCCTTCTAGAGCTGATCGCAGATATCCAGATCACACAGATGGGGAACAACTATGGCCACCCTTTAATAGCTATCCGGAAACTGTGGAAGATATGGGTTGGAAATCCAAATTGTAGAATAAAATAGAATATACAATTTAGGACAGAGGCCAAGCGCTGGGACCTGTGAGGACAATCAGCGCTGAAAGGGAAATATTAAGTAAAAAGGCTTTAAATGTGTAACAGGAGGCAAACCTCGCAGTTGCACTATGAAACAATTGTTAGAAGAGGGTGGAAAGTAAGATGGAAGAAAGAGAATATTAACGGAGGTACAGTATAGGAAATGAAAGGGGTTGCAACTTGCAGCTGTAATGCCTACAGTGCACCGCAGGAGGTGCACTGCCGGCTCTACCTGTCTTCCGGGAGTCCGAATTGGAAGTCGGTAGTCACTAGAAAATGACACAGTGGCGAAACAGCTGTCGTGAATAAAACGATAATTGGAAAAAAGAAGTCTGCATATTTTTACAAGCAAGTGTCGCATGAGTATTGGAAAAATCCCCGACGATATAGGAATTACTGCACGAAACATTAATGCCATTAAAGCAATTGCTTTTAATGAAAACTGTTGAAGAGAAAAACTATGGCGAAAAGTGTATACCTATCTATCTATATAGTAGCCCTCAAATGTTTCAGCCTCTCGTTTCTCAGCAAAGTTTCTAATACATTTTTTTTCAGCCTACCTGTGACATCTTAAATTCGCCCAAGTACTCGTTACCCATTTTTTATGAGGCACAGATGGATTAAACGGAACTGGTCGGAAGACGTCCGTTAAACCTATTGTCAGTAGCGTCACTATAGGGTGGCCAGGGGACGGCCCCCCCCCCCCTCTGGCACCCCTAGTTGAAATTCCCTTTGAAACTAAACTTTAACCCTTACAGTATTTGATACATTTGCATATAGTAAGAGTTGAAAATTATTTGAAAATTGAGCTCTATATTTCAAATACAGCTTTACTAATTTACTTATACTATTCTTTTCCGTCATTCACATGAGTATATACCTTCGAGAATAGTATATTTTACTAATACGGAATTGGTATATTAGTTTTGGTATTATTTTACTTATGGACATTAATTGCTTTCAACATAAAATATGGGTTTTTCTGTAGTATTATGATGTGATTTGAATGATTTTGAGGTTTATTTCCATCGCAAATGAATACTTATCCTTCCCCGGCAAATGATATACTGTATACAAAATTAATAAAATTACGACTTGTCAGAATACTGCACCCCCCTCTCCATAGCTAATACGGCAAAACTGTAATCAGTAAACACAGTTTTGCCGTATTAGCTATGGAGAGGAGGGTGCAGTATTCTAACAAGTCGTAATTTTATTAATTATGTATACAGTATATCATTTGCCGGCGAAGGATAAGTATTCATTTGCGATGAAAATAAACCTCAAAATCATTCAAATCACATCATAATACAACAGAAAAACCTATATTTTATGTTGAAAGCAATTAATGTCCATAAGTAAAATAATACCTTAGTTTTGTCTAATTTTCTTTGGACCCCCAAAAAATATCTTGGCCCCACCTAGGCTCCCCCCACTGATGGAATGCCAGCTACGCTACTGCCCATTGCACATATCCTTTTTCCTCTAGATTAGTTTTCCTACCAAAGAAAATTGTGTGAGGTAAGTTTTCCCGAGGCGGAGGGAGAAACTTTAGCTTTGATAATATTCCCCCCCTCTAAGCTAGGATTCCCCCTCCCTCTATCTCGAGGGAGGAATTTTAGCCAAGATAATATTCCCCTTCTCTAAGCTAGGATTCCCCCTCCCTCTGTCTCGAGGGAGGAATTGTAGCCATGATAATATCCCCCCCCCTAAGCTAGGATTCCCCCTCCCTTCCTCTATCTCTTAAAAGAAAATCATACCTAGGCAAAGTAGGTAGGTAACGTCTACAGCCCCGTCCACTCGACCAGACTTTGTCAGGGAGACTTAATCAGGTGATGGTTCAAATCTATAAACAAACAAAAGCCTGTTGTCCACACGGCTGTGTCTGGCCAGTCAAAATCTGGGTGGAGGCAATCACAGTACGACAATTGCAGTATGGCTTATTGCCAGAAGCACAGAAAGCGACTAACACTCTGTGCCTTACTGATAAACCTATGTGTAATGAAGAGAAGGGCATTGGGTTAAAGGGCAATAGTGTAAAAGCTGATTCATGAAAAGGACAGCTCTCCGGAGTCCTGAGACTATTGTAAGAGAACTGCTGAGAGGACCAACCAACGCTTCGAAAGAATGGACCCGTCCCCTAACTGGCCAGGGAGGAAAACAAGTACGACAAGTAATCTGACATCAGAAAATTAACAGAATGGGAAATGGATGTAATAAAATGAAAAAAATAAATCAGATAACGCTTGAGGAGCAAAGACAATATACGCCATAATTTCATATAGTTAATTAAAATTAAAAACAGAAAATAGTAAAAATGTACTCCATCGATATCAAGTTATGATTGACACCAATGATTATATTGTAATCATGTACACGACCCCTGTATAATCGAGTAAATATATTTAGTCATGTATTATTACATATGACTACTTTAGCAACATGAATTATTTTGTATGCTTTTCATGCACAATACCCGTTTCTTATACTAAAACTAAAGCATTGCTTCTTTGCATCAATCTCTGTAACATTTGCATGCCTGGCAGTAGTGTACGTTGCTCACCCCAAAGCCTGGTATCTTTGCTCAAAGTGCTCTAAATACGCTTCTGCGGTGTGTACGACGGACAGAAGTGAGAAGTCTGGCAATATAAGAATTTCTCGCCTTTGTTCACGGACAAGTCTAGTCGTATGGACGGGGCCTTACCCACACTATCCTCATAATCATTACTTGTTTACTTTTGAAATGCCTATTTTAGTTCACTTGCTTTAACCGGCGACCAACTAGCCTGTCAATAATTACAGTCAATAGTTTCCTGGAATAAGTTGTTCTTTGTCATAAATAAGGCTGTAGTTCCTTCTTGAATGCAACTTTTTTTTATGCGACGACTTTTTTTAATACTTTGGTGCCGTGTGTTTATAGATTTTTTCCAGTATCTTTACTGAACCTTGGTTCTATCAATCTACATTTCATATTGCTCTAACGGGTTTATGCTCTTGGTACTGAACTTCGGTATGTCTTGTAAATTTTCACTCTATATTCTATATCGTAATCTGTCAAAACAGTTTATCTTAAGTCCTTTAGTACGTAGCCAGAGAATATCTATATATTGTAACTTTTAAATTAGCATAAGTGGAAAAGCTTTTAAACAATTTCAACGTATAGATAAGTTAAAGTAGTTTCTCTGGAAGCTATCATGACCTAGGACAGGTTCAGCTGGGGTCCAGGACTTGCTGAAAACAGAACGCTACACCGAAGATGAGGTTAGTGTAGATTATGTAACTGCTGTTTTTCACTCAGTCATTTTCAACCCTTAAACTATGCAAGAACGCGTTCTCTATGACATTATTACAGTCTCAGCTTCACGTGGACACCGCAGCTGCTTTCGTTAAGATTGCGAAAACTGATAGGGAAACAGCTCAAGGATCTGAATGCCTCGGAAGACCGTTTCAAAGTCTAATCATCAATAACTGTTAACCTTTGTATTCGTCTCATCTGTATCGGATGTATTTCCATAGAAATGAAGTTTGAATGGAATACAGAATTTAGGCCAAAGGCCAAGCACTGGCATCTATGAGGTCATTCAGCGTTGGAAGAGAAATTGACAGCAAGGTGGTTTGAAAGGTGTAACTGGAAGAAAACCTTGCAGTTGCACTGAAACAATTGTAAGGGGCGGAGGGCGGGTGGAAAGTAAGATTGAAGAAAGAACATGAAAGGCGATGCCGTAAAATAAACGGAAGGGGTTGCAGCTATGGGCCGAAGGCACGCTGCAAAGAACCTTAAGTAATGCCTACAGTGCACCGCATAAGGTGCACTGACGGCAAAACCTCTACGGGGCATAGGAATTATGCTTTCGGTGTTTGTATCAAGTCCTCAGATGAGATATGCTAGGTCTAGTTAAGTTAGGTTAATATGAAGGCTTCTTACGTGCCCAGTATATCGTCTTTAGTTCCTTTGTTGATATTCGGTTACAGTTTGAGGGGTAATTTTAAGGTATCACAATTTTGTTTTCTTTGTCCATCTCAAAATTGAACCTTTCAAGGTTCTAAAACCAATGGCCTATGCTACCCACCCAAAGTTGAGAAAAAATATGTCTACGTAGAGAGAAAAAAATCATTTTTACTTCTGAACACCTAAGTTCATTGGCTCCCATACATTACGTCACCTAAACATTTTGGGCATGGGAACAGCGAATGAGAGAGAGAGAGAGAGAGAGAGAGAGAGAGAGAGAGAGAGAGAGAGACCCATTAACGGATACTGTATTTTTTACCATCAAAGCAGTCTACTAGTAGAGTCCCCGAAGAGGGGTAGTGCGGTCAGTGCACCTTGGGCGGTGCAATGTAGGCGTTACTAGCTTTTTTGCAGCGTGCCTTCGGCCCCTAGCTGCAACCTCTTCCGTTTATTTTACGGCAACACCTTCCATATTCTTTCTTCAATCTTACTTTCCACCCTCTTAACAATTGATTCATAGGTTTTCCTCCTGTTACACCTTTTACAGTCAACATCCATTTCGGCGCTGAATC
>JANJGK010000018.1:18352027-18362027 GCA_039081455.1 Macrobrachium rosenbergii
CAACAAAGTCTTTCGAATAATAGGACAAACCCAGAAAGACAGTGACTTAACAACCTTAGAATCCATAATGATAAAATTAACAGTTCCATCATTGAACACCCAAACATCATCCACTCAGCTGTTTATTGCTTGATGGTCCTATTTGCCTTATTGTTACCTTGTTTTCTCCCTTTTATCTATTTGTGTTTTAATGTGTATTTTTCTCTCCTTCTTTCAATAGTCTTGTTTTAGCTCCCGTCTGGGTAGGTCTTTCTTTTAGGGTCATGGTGCCTCTGATATTTTTTAAAAGAATTGGCATTTTAAATGAGACATTACTGTAGTGTTTTTAATCAGTTGTTGTAACAAATGTTTTTATAATTAATTATTGAGTCAGTTCGCTGTTTTTCAGCCTTGAAAATGCAACAATGTAGTTGTGAAACGTCGGCATTAGGAATAAACTATCAGCTGTATTGAGTGCCTTTCCCTGGATGCCTACGAGTTATATAAATATATATATATATATATATATATATATATATATATATATATATATATATATATATATATATATATATATATATACTGTATATACACAAACCTACGGTGAGGCAGAAACCCAAACCCATGGCTAGGATCATTGTTGATTTTCCCAACACACAACGCATCGGAAGTAAATGAAGAACTTACTGAAGAAAACAGAGCAAAACTGTTAAAAT
The DNA here is from genome assembly GCA_039081455.1 of Macrobrachium rosenbergii. NCBI lineage: Eukaryota > Metazoa > Arthropoda > Malacostraca > Decapoda > Palaemonidae > Macrobrachium > Macrobrachium rosenbergii. Next base: position 18,352,723 of record JANJGK010000018.1, read on the forward strand.
CCTTCTGAATTGTTCCCTTTAAATAACATTCTTTATTAATGAATGAGTAATCTATAGTGAAGCTAATGTTGCTGAAAAATGTCACATGAATGGAAATGAAAGCCACTGCCGATGGATATTTCTGCTTTGACGCCTCTGTACTCTAATGACTTTTTAATAGTCTGCAGCACTGTCTCATGTAGGGTGAATAAACATGGATCCATTTTTTCTCTGGGTCTGATCAGATGCTTACTACTGAAAGTGGTAAAGATCCACTACTGATTGATGTAATATCTAGTTTTGTAGGAAAAAAATATTTATCCTGTGCAGTTTTCATATTTTTTTTAGTACATTTTAGTCCATAAAACGATTATGGGACTAGCGGATTTACCTGATGCAAAAAATAGCACATTTGAATTCTGCGCATGTAATTGGCAAACGATTATACTTGAAAGTCACAAAATTATGTTGTTCCCAAAGGATTCGTTTAGCAAAGAGCAACTTTTGCATGAAAGATTTTACCGATTTAGGTTACGTAAACCTCTGGTCTAATGCAGCTCCTCAGATCCAGAAGATTTTCAACGAAAGTCAGAAGCACACAAGAATAGTCATTTTGGACACACTAAGGGCCAGCGTGACCACACAGGATTTCCTGAGGTATCATCATAGGTTGTAGATGACTTATATTGGTCGAGGAAAATATAACTTAACTTAAAAGTACGAGTATACTTTTAAATACGTCATGTAGACACCGTAAAATTCGTAGACTTCACATAAACCATTATTCATTGAAACCAAATCAATCATTTAAGACTGAAATAATGTTCAATACACCAAAAAAAAAAAAAAAAGAAATCAAGTTAATTATTACATAAAATATTCATACTTTATAATTAACATAAAACGTAACAAAATCAAGTTAATTATTACATAAAATATTCATACTTTATAATTAACATAAAACGTAACAAACCGGATTATGGTGCAGTTATTACAAGCAATGTAAACATACCATGCTTGGGAATATTGAGTCTCTTAATGATATATTGCCAAAACCTGCATCCTATTACACGCCGGCTGCAATGCATTGTTATAACAATAACAATACTGCATTTAAGAATAAAACTACTCCGGCTAAAACTATCAATGACAGTTAACTATACAATTTATTAGGATTAACACACTTAGTGGTAAATACCGCTGTTTGGTGCTTGAACAAACATTGTTTTCATTCAAGGGGATCCACTTGTGCAACAAACAAGAATCACAGCTGATCAAAAATCAAAGGTTGAGATTCGTCAAAGGAGAATAGTAATTAAATATATTTTGTGAGTATATATTGTTCCCTTGTTTTCAATTCTGATATTTTCGTTTCTCAGTTACGGTTCTCTAGCTAAGGTACGAAGTGAACCATACGAATTCCGGGACCAAAGAGTGTTGAGTAAATGACTTATACCTCTTTCCTAGCTTCTGCTAAAACTGGAGGTGGGTCACAGTAAATTAAAGGCACTATTATTAGACCCCATTCCTCAAACTTATCAGAATATATAAATACGTATGTACTGTGTAAAGTCAACGAATGCGTTAAGTCACTCAGATATTTTTGTCAGTGAATCCTTGATTTCTTCACTTATTTTGGATACGCTTGTCACAACAAACCCTAACAACCAAAGATGGTCATATTCTTCAAGTGGCAATGACCAGCGCTAGACGAAGGCTAATTTCTCCTAATTGATCCTTTGTTATGTTTTATGGTGAGCACCCTGAGCTATCACTTCGATTTCGCCACGTCCAATGACACTTTAATGTTTAAACACTAGATGACTGCAGCTCAATTGGTATTGCACACTTGAAGAAACTTTGCAATGTGGTCTTTGTTTTAAAGAATTTCTTTGCTGATTATTTGAGGGATGAATTCTTTCAATAGCTTTTTAAATCCTGTTTTTAAGAATAGTTTTTTTTTATAGATTAGAACATCTCTTGCCACCAATCATAAAAGGAAAATGCGTAATTGCAGGTCCTGAAATAACAAAACCATATTACAATAATTTCAAATCAGTTTTCAAAATCTCAGAAAATGTTAAAGTATATCCTTAAGCTCTAATTTCGGCATTTGATCACAAAGTCGCATTCCTGAATGACCACCTGATTGATTTATGAATATTGACAATAAAATCAAGCACTGGGGCTCTTTCAGTCACTCGGTGCTTAAGGCGATAGAGCGAGTTGAAAATGTTGGACGTCAAGATAGAAGAAAGGGAATCGGGGACGAAGGTAAAGTAAAAGGGTTGCACCAGGTAATATTACGATTACACTTTGCATAAGGGAACCATTAACATCTCATTATGGTCTTTATTAAGCGGTTGCAACTAAGATATTCGTTACTTAATGGTCATAAGTATTTATATGTACAACATAGCAACTCTGTATAGCAACTTAGGAGAGACATTAGTGCTGGCATTAAAAAAGAAACTATACATGGTTATATTACATATTTCCTAAAGGCACTCTCTTCCAAGCACTGGAAATGAGGATTCTTGTAATATACCTAAAACAGATCGACACTTGGTGTGAATTTTGGTTTACTGAAAAGAAAACTATTGTGATGTCTATTCGTCTGTCTGTCCGAACTTCTTCTGTCCGCCCTCAGGTCTTAAAAACTACTGAGGCTAGAGGGCTGCAAATTAGTATGTTGATCATCCACCCTCCAATCATCAAACATGCCAAATTGCAACCCTCTAGCCTGGGTAGGTTTATTTTATTTAAAGTTAAAGTTAGCCATGATCATGCGTCTGGCACCGCTATAAGTGCCCACAACACAGGCCACCACCGGGCCGTGGCTGAGAGTTTCGTATAGCATTATACGCTGTATAGAAAACTCGATTGCGCCAAGGGAACTTCGGCGCATTTTTTACTTGTTTACAAGTCATGCTAAATCAGTTCCCTCAGTCCATGATCCACCGGCATTGGTAGCACTGTCCTATATGCCATACTTTGTTACATAATATGACCACAAGTTTTCTTCATCGCGGAGCATAGAAGAATCATTGGCACAAGGATTCTAGAAGCTTCTATTTGACCTACCTTTCATCTTAATTTGGTATGGAACATTCCACATCTAGACAAAGGTAATTCTCTAACAGAAGAATGTTATTTGTCTCAAGCACCATGGGTGCATTTAGACTGTTTAGAATTGGAAATTGCTGAGCAGTTTCTGGCAGTGGTATTTATATGAGGACCATAAGTTTAACAGAGTATATATTTTTACAGTATGATTTTCCAATGTTTATTATATCAACTATGTCTCACCCACTGTTTATTGAGGCATACAATTATATTCTTGTTTATGAATCTTTGCATTTTTTTCAGTAATTGGCATATTTTCTGTTGTTACTTTTTATTTTTTTTGGATAAAGCATAACATGTTCTATGGTATCTTCCTTAGCGATTATTAACGGATTTGACTTATTCTACACGCACATGCGTGTATTAGTTTCAGTTAGATAAAATGAAGCAAAAGAACACATTCAATAAAACAAATATGCCATAACACATAACTTTTAACGTAATACAATATTTCATCGTCAGACGTGAATTTCATCTACGTTAAATTACCGGGGCAAAAATGAAGCATATGGAATCAACTTTAAAATAACATTGTTCAAAATGGTGATATTGATAACAATATCAATGTTACAATAACATTATCATAGTGCTGAAATTCAACTTGCAAAATGGTAAAGAAAAAGTAACTTGAATGTAAATGACTAATTAAATAATTTTCTTGGGGAATAGAGCATAGACTGAGATCATCACCGTCTAGCTAAAAAAAAGATGGAACGTTCCTCCTGAGTTTTAATTTTCGAGAAAACAGGATCCCATTGACGGCTTCAGACACGTTGCCCCTCGAAGGGAGAATTGGATATCTGTTCGGAAATCCCATTCCACAAATGTAATTTCCATACATCTGTCATTTCCGATCTCCCAGGACTAGGGCGACAGTCGACGTAACAGAAGGGTGCTGGGTGATATGTCAGACACTAACATTTTTACACCGTTTAAAATATTCGTTGGGTTTTTTTTTTTGTGCTTCAAAACAACGCAGACAAAAGGACTAGAGGCGCTCAGTTTGTACCATACAAAAACACATTTCAAAGGTCGTAAACCCAATTTATAAAAGAGTTGGAAAAATATTTCAGAAGAGGAACGGTGTTTTCATTACCCTGCCCTCATTAGTTTTTTATAAGTATTTGTTTGAGCATTAGTGATCACATGTTTCAAGGAATGGTCATCTTATTATATTCATAATGAATGACCATTGTTACCCCAAGGAAGCTACTATAATGGCTTTTACTAAAACCGTCAGACTTCCTTATTTTCTTATTGCTAGTTTACTTTCCCGTAATAAACTGGAAACTATATATATATTGTATATATATATATATATATATATATATATATATATATATATATATATATATATATATATATATATATATATCACCTTCTTCTTCTTCTTCTTCTCCTTCTTCTTCCCAGCTTGTTCCCATTTTTATATGGGGTCGCCGTGATGTCTTCTTTTGTAGGACTTTGATTTGGCTTTGGGGTAGACTTTGTAGTCCCGATCGGCTGCTCTGCCTGACATCGCTTTGTGTACATGTATTGTACCAGTTCACCAGCGCTCTTTCTCCCAGCAACGAGGAGTTATTACGCGGTGAGGTCGACAGTCGAGACGTGTGAGGTGTCTGTTATGTTTTTTAGAAGATGTTGGAGTGGCTTTGTTTGTGTGTATAATAGTCTGTAACACCCATTTGCTTTTAAGCAAACCTATCCATTGATTACATACATAATCCCGGGGTGTCTACACAGATAGCAAAGTGTCCGCCTCTCTGACCGGTCGGCTGCGGATTTGAACCCGCGCCACAGACCTCAAAGAAGTCTGAGGATGCTGCCCTAACCAACTCGGCCATCGAGGCTCCCCTTATCCAACTCGGCCATCGAGGCTCCATATAAAGATATATATATATATATATACACAGTATATATATATATATATATATATATATATATATATATATATATATATATATATATATATATATATATATAGTGTGTGTGTGTGTGTGTTCTTATATGCTTATTACTCTATGTGTGTATTAAATACCGATATTCTTATGAAGAAAATCAAACTCTATTTACATTGAACCGGTCAAATCATTAACCATGAATATTTAAAACTACTTATCAACTGACCTCAACTTAAATTTCATCAGGAAAAAGTGAAAATCCCCATTTGGAAGCTGAATATACCACATCGAAACCTGAAGTAAATTACTTGTCTTTAAAATACGAAGAAAATTTCTGTCTGTCTCGTGTTTTATTTGGAATGCTCTTCATGCATGAACGAATGAACCAAATACGTCACACAAATCGAACACGTCAGATCCGAATCGGGAAAGCGAATTTTTACAGAACTCTCTTCGCTCGAGGTAAAAATAATTCCCGGTGATACTGGAGGTATTTTATCGATGAGAAGGGAGACAGACATCGGTTCCTGGTGTCCTGTCTAGTGAATATATATATACACACACACATATATATATATATATATATATATATATATATATATATATATATATGTGTGTGTGTGTGTGTGTGTGTGTGTGTGTGTGTGTGTGTGTGTGTGTGTATGTGTATGTGTGTATACTTTTCACGTAGAAATGTTTGGAATGCTGAGGTACAAGGCATTTGTGTATTAAAATATAAATTACATTGGTGAATTAAGCTTATTGGTTCTCTAGCTTAAGTTTTACGACGCTTAAATCTCATACCCTTTTTTATTTGATAATATTTTCATATTAGTTTTTACAACTAGAAATAAAAGTTCACAATAATGAATGATACTCATTTAGCAGAGTATGTATTTACCTATAATAGGCATCAAGAAAGAAAAGGGTCTACTTACAGATGCCCTTACTTACTGAGTGTAAGTAAGGGTATCTGTAAGTAGAACTCAGTTCATGCTTCATTAGCATTTTACATACCACACTCATGCCACCCTATACAACCGTTTAGAATAATTTTTTGTTGTCGAATTACTTGTACATTTGCATTAGCAGAGTCGAAATGTCCTTGACCGTGCCCATGCACCCCTATAAATTCTATAGATATCGGATAATTACTGAGTGACCTTTCTCTCACAGAACGGGAAATTGTTATAAATCTGGAGAAGTTTTGTTACAAACTGAATGTTGTTTAAGCTGTCATCTTTTTGTATGAAGCTCGTTTTCGAGAGTAGGCGTCCTACCTAAAAATAAGCAGAAGAGGATGATGGTCTTTTGTGATAACATTTCTAATAATGATAGATAATCTATGACTGAAAACAATTATAGTAATAAAACTAACATTAAAACCCACATAAAAAAACTATATGGTTTTAATGGTAAAATTTTGTTTCTAAATTAAGAGAAATACATACGGAATATCAGCTCCAACAAAATCCCTAGGAATAATCAATGATATCTGTAATCTGACATAGGCCCTTAATCCACCCTGTTTTTAATTGCAAGAGGTAAGATTAATGGTCAGGACATCCTTCACCTCGATGACATAACTGGATTTATTTTCGGAAAGGCCACCTCAAATCCCCTTTACCTACACGTGTATAACCTTCGATAACCTTGTACTAGAGTACAAATAATAATAACTAAAGTAGTGAAGGAAAAAGTCTGACTACTTATGGAGACAGGAGACACTACAAAGTGGAGGTAAAATATAGACAAAAAGGTAGAGGAAGAGAGTTTTAAATGTTTTCTTTTACATATTATGTTAAACCGCACTGTACTCACCACACCTTTAAGTTTCCAACTACCTTCCACCATTTATACATGTTAGTTCACCTTTATATCTCTCACCTTCACTTTCACCATATTAAAGGTTTTGAACAGATTCAATAAAAATTTCAACTGGCTGATGCAAGACCCCATTTACCAACCCCCCAAAAAGTCTGGATTGACGAAGCGGCAGTGGTGACTCTATGGGTTAAAGTTTTCTTATCCTCGTCGTCGCCTGCCATTTCGGCGACTTTTTCCTTCTTAACTATACCTAAATTGGAACTATCATTCAGGTCTGATAAAGATTCGGTCCCTCTCGAAGGCATATCTTCTTCCACGTCTTGCACAGTTTCTTTCGTCGGCCAATAAACCCGGACTGATCTCAAATGCATACAGTATTAAAATCACATACAATATGGTCTAAACAACAAAAGAAACAACACATACAAAGAAAAAATCAAACAACAAAAGAAACAACACATACAAAGAAAAAATCATAACATTATTATCCCCCAATACACCAATATTCAAAAACCCAACGGGAGTAAATCCCTTGCCCGTACGCGTACCAGTAACCCAGTTAAACAGCTGAATGCAAGGTCACATGTTGGTCAAGGTCTCCCAAGGAAGGAAAGAAAGAAAAAGGAGAAAGAGGAAAAAAAAAGGTAATTCCCCGAAATAAAATTCCCCTTCTAATATCCCCTAGTTGCTCGCCAGCAAACGCAGAAGTTGCAGACCCGGCAGGGTCGTCTATCCCCATGCAGATAAATGTTTGTGCAAGCGAAAAGACCCCACCTATTGCCGTCAAGCCAATGGACCGCCGCATCGACACCTCGCTGCCCGCTGTCTGTGCGAAAAAAAGCCTAACTCCGCTCAAATGTACGAGCGCATCACTATGCAAAGCGCTTTTCCCCCCACAGTACAACCCATTACAGGTACCCATACAAATCAACCCCACAACAATTCAACAAGTGGAGAAAAAAAAACGAAATAGGAGAGAAAAAGAAGGAAAAAAAAGAACCTCAAAGCAACTGTAACAAAAAAAAAAAGATAATGAACACTCACTTTTTTCTTTCCTCCGTATCCCAGCATTACCGCGAGACCGAGATCACCCCAACTAAATTGTAACCACACTTCAGTTAAAAACATTCAAATACACCATCGCGTATAAGAACATATGAAAAACACATGACACCCAGTAATCAAAGGCCCATTCCAAATCACCCACTTATCGAAGCTAAGCGTCGAGCTGAGGGCATCGTGATTCGCCTTACAATTTTGCAAGCTTGCAATCTGCACTCTTGCAACCATGAATACCAACATCCCCGGGTGACGCCTCATAAAATACGTCTCCTAACTGTCTACCAAAATGCAGAAACCAAACACCTGGACACTTTCCTTCTTCAGCATGGGTCTGTAACACTGTTAAAGCGCCTTTGCCGCTGACACCAAAACTGTTATGTTAACCCCCCCAACCTGGGTTATCAGGCCTTACCTGAAGTCCAGTTGGTATCGTGTCGTCGTCAGCAGAGAAGTTCCCTTTTCTCTCTCTCTCTCTCTCTCTCTCTCTCTCTCTCTCTCTCTCTCTCTCTCATTTACCTAATCTGTCTCTAGTTGTGTAAATCAAATCCTAAACTACAGAAATAGAGTTTATTAAGTAAGCTTGATAACAAATCATGCAAAATGAATTACAGAAGCTAGATACTAAATCTGTGGAGCATTACCCCAAAATAAAGAGAAAAATGATAGCATGTCACATATGATATGAAGGGATTATTTCCTGTCTCCTACCGTGTCTCTAATCTACCCTTCATTTCATAGAAGTCTGTTATACATAACTTTCAAAATCATTTCTGTCACTGTTCTGTTAAAACGACCACTTTTCCCATCGACCATGTTTAATGCTTGCTAATCCAGGAGCATATCTTCCCCAATTGATCTTGGGTCCATTAAACATTCCTGGGGAAAAACAGAAACATCTCTATTGGACCCCAGTTTATAAACACAATAAAACAGGTAAGATAAAAAATGTTAAATAATGTCAAAAAGAACAATCATCATAAATAATAATGGTAAGACTTGTAATGGCTAGTAAGTTTAAAGTTCAACACTTACATTCCGTAGAGGGAATTTCGATTTCCTAGTGTCCCAAAACACGTCCAGGCACTTATGATTCTCACAAAGGAATGAAAAGCTCTCCACCAGAGTCCTCGCACCTTAGCGATTTCATAACAAACGTACGCACGTATATTTCCGTTTCACGCCCACGAAACCGATTATATCCAGACCAAAAAGGTCCATGACTTAACAATGGAAATTTCCATCATCGCCACGTGAGGTTATGTCTAAGCGCCATCTGAATCATTTCCGCGTCATCAGTCGAACAATTGCTGAACCTCATATATATACTAGCTGGCCAACCTGGCTCTCCCCAGGAAAACTCTAAATGACAGTCTATGTGTAAGGGGAGGGATAAGGGAAAGGGGATGGGGA
>JANJGK010000018.1:18367027-18382027 GCA_039081455.1 Macrobrachium rosenbergii
TAAAAAATTGATGTTCATGTTTCTTATAGGTTGTGGAACATTTTGATTATGTATCGGTCTGCTTTTTTATAATACATTTCATGATCACGTTACCTTTATTATTACGTATATATATTTGGCATTCTGAAACTTCATTTCAAATGCAGCTGTGTCATATCATTCATGCCTGCTTTGAGAGGCTAAGTATGACAGAAGTTCAACTTAACCTAACCGTTTTATCTGTGTGAAGTATCATGACTCATCCTCTCTGAATGAATTAAAATAAAATTCAAGATACTAAACGACTTTACTGCTATATCAGTTTGTATTTCTATTTATGCTAAGGTTGGAATCTTTAATTTACAAAACACTTCGTTGATGATACTAAAATAACTGGCAAAAATTTTCTTCATTAATGCTGAGTATCCTTTACTTTCAAGATACTTAAAGTGATCCCTATGCTCGTGAAATAAAAAAAATATCTACTAAGAGAAATAGGTAGTACTGATTTAATTGGATGAAATTTATATATATGGTTTAGGGAACACACTCTTGTACTTTCTCACATTTGGGAAATTTACATGAAAATCATGGGGTAAGTCTTCTCCTCTCTGGCTACGTATGCAGGAAACTCTACGCAATATGTAAGCACAATTTTGGAATGGAAGGGTTTTGCAAATGGTATTAGAGAGGAAGCTGAAAAAAATCCTAATGGCTTTAAGCATTTTTTGAGACCCTTCTCAGAAAGAAAACAAAACTAGGGAGAGCAATGTATCCGACGGTATTTCGCCATAGTTTCAGGAGATTATGTCATCAAAATGCACGACTGACGAATCTTGTTTAGGGTAAAATGCTCTAAAATGTTGCCCCCCAAAAAAGATAATTAACTTTCATCCCTTCATCCATTTCTGTATCACGCAGTTTTTTCCACAAAAAAACAATGCAGGAAGTCAGTGATTCATCAACATGAGATTTTCACAATAGACGACGATGAAAAACATAAGATTTATTACCTGAAAGCCTAATGGTGTAATGCCTACTACTACTGATTCTAATAATACTTAAGAAAATTCATACGTGTAATGGTAACATATACCCTGAATTGAAATGGTAGTCCATTAATATTAAAGACATTCTGTCTCTCGCAAGATCATTTCCATGTATGAGTCCATTTCGGGCACATGCAACTGAGACGAAATAAAAAAAAATCTTCAAATAACTTCAGATAATAGCAGGACTTGTGTATTAAAAACAGACGGTTACGACAACATTTTAGATATTTATAACACTATAAAAGCCTAGCTAAAATAAAATATAAATACGTTTTTCTGTCTCTAATGAATGCTTTTAATTGCCTTTGAACGTCAGTTGCTCTTGCATCTTTCTTTAACAAATAATAGAAATTGTAAAAAATTTGACATCTTAATTTACATAGACATTTGAATATTCCAGGAATCATTACAGCTCAAGTAAGGCTGGCCATAATTGTCTTATAAAGCGCTTCCGGTAGTATTTTACGTAAATTCGTCTTCCTTTGGACACTTTTTGAGCTTTCTCTGTAGGATACTACATATCATACATAGAAGACATATTGCTCCCATATAATAGGTCAAGCAAATAAAATAAATGGTTTCATCAGAAACGTTGGTGCGTTGGATGATGGCGACGTTCGTCAGCCCAGTTGTACAGTATATGGGTTTTGGCGTCTGTTGAGTTCAAGAGTAGGCATGGGGCTAGCAACCCCACTGTTAAAGAGTTACTGTGAGACCATAATAATGTATTCTTCTGCCTCATCACCGCCCAAGAGGGTAACGGCATAGGGAATTTTTTTTTTTTTTTTTTGTCCGGCGGGGGGCGGGGTGTGTGTTAATTGTTGGTTTTATTCAAATGATTAGCAGGGAAGTTCTATAATTAACACCTAGACAAGTACGCATAATCTTAGATACCAATACAGGGTAGATTACACATTACTTTAGCTTTGAAAAAAATCATATTCAGTAAAAAACTTAAAACAAAACCCCAACTCCATGTTTGATTGTTGTTAATATGCTTCCTTCTCAAAACGTAACCACTTCTTCCTTTAGCTCTTCTTTGTAATTATAATCGAACTGGACTCTCGCCTTTCAAAATGTTCACTAAGTACTTTCCCTGATCCTTCCATTAATAGAGGCAGCCCTAAAACCTGATCATTCACGCTTATTTCTTTCCAGGCTCCCATACACCCTACGACGCGGTGAAAACAGTAAAGGCTTTCCAAAAAAAAATCAACATTGAAGAAACAGAACCAAGTTAGACCCTTAAGGCTCACCTGACAGTTATTTTCCTTAGGTAAGGGAGGGTTGCCATCTTGGATGCAGGAGGCTCCATCCGGAGCTATTACTGGGATGAATGTCCAACTCCTTCAGGGACTCACTTAAGACCCCGCAAGTGAACGAAAGTCATTTCTGGCTGCCAAATCTACGACCTACTTAACTCTCACGGACCTTCTCGACCCTTACCTTCAGACTCCCTGCGGGAGTTGAAAGACAGTATGTGGTACATGACTAAGTGTTTCACATTAAGTACTCAATACTCAGGTATACAGGTAATTCTCACTTCATTTTCAACTCTATATGAGCTAAGTTCTAAACTTGGTTAGTGTATGGAATTATTACATGATTCAGTTTCGATACCAGATTATCCTTAATTTACATACATTCTACGCGCTAGATTCTTTGAATAATTATCATATATATAGTTATATATGTATATGTGTATGTATTATCTCTCTCTCTCTCTCTCTCTCTCTCTCTCTCTCTCTCTCTCTCTCTCTCTCTCTCTCTCTCTCTCTCTCTCTCTCTCTCTATATATATATATATATATATATATATATATATATATATATATATATATACATAGATATATATACATATGTATATACATATATATATATATATATATATATATATATATATACGTATATATATATATATATATATATATATATATATATATATATATATATATATATATATATATATATATATATATATATATATAGATGGTAAAGCATAGACTAAATAATCATAGAAACAGAAATGAACGGTAGAAGTGGAAAGAGTAGGAAAGGATACAAGAAGTTTCATGGTGGCCAAGGATTTGGTGTAAGGAATGAAAATGCAGTGTGTACTAGAAATGAATTTGTATATATATATATATATATATATATATATATATATATATATATATATATATATATATATATATATATATATATATATATAGATAGATAGATAGATAGATAGATAGATAGATAGATAGATAGATAGATAGATAGATAGACAGATAGATAGATAGATAGACAGATAGATAGATAGATAGATAGATAGATAGATAGATGGTAAAGCATAGAATAAATAATAGTAGGAACAGAAATGAATGAACGGTAGAATTGGAAAGAGTAGGAATGGATACAAGAAATTTCATGGTGGCCATGGATTTGGCGTAAGGAACGAAAACTCAGAGTGTGTACTAGAAATGAAATTGTTCCCAATTTGTCTGACCACCTGGTTTATGAAGGCAGATGTCATATAGTAATGTGCGAGAGTTGTGGAGTACAGAGTCAAATAGACCACTTTATGGTTAGGAAGATAGAAGAAGTGTAGTAAATTGTAAGGTAATTATTGGTATGGCATATGTGAAACAATATAGGGTGTTAGTGATGAACAGTAGAAAACCCAATAAGTTGGATTGAAATGCTGGGCCATATTAGAGGTGCGAGAGAAAGACATCGGGTAGGAATAAGTTTAAGAAAGGGGGGAGTTGGTGGAATAAGAATATTTGAAAAGATGTAAAACAACGCACGTGAACGGTGCTGAGGAAGCTCTTGGGCAAACAAGTGGCTATGGAGTGTCAAAAGGGGGAATAAAAATAGTGATGGAACAGAGAGGTTAAGAGTCACTTAATCGGAAGTTCTAGGGGTTTCAAGGATTGGAAGGTGAGATAATATAAAGAACTGGGGACGGAAACTAAGAAGGTATTGAACATAGCTATTGAAAATGCTGTATAGGTGTTGAACAAAATGTCATTAACAAACGAAGGTGAAAAGGATATTTACAGAATATCGAACTCAAGGAAAAAGGAAAGGCGTGATCTGGGTCCGTAAGGTGTCATCAAAGATGGAAAAAGAATTTTTTAAACACTAAAAACGAAAGAAGGGAAGTGAGAATAGTGAGGATAGTGGAGGACTGGTGAGGAAGAGATAATCTGTAGAAGTATAGAAAAATATAAATACAATTAAGGGTAAAGCATGAGGTCTATCGAAAACTCTGATGATAAATATGTTTAAACAGAAGGGGGAATTTTGGAGTGTGGTAGGCTAATTATATAAAAAAAAATCAGACTAAGACAACATTTATTAACGGTTTTAGAAAGAATACTGTAAGAGCGATAACGAGCAACTATGAAGATTTGTTAACAGCAGCATGGTACAATAAATGCTGTCTTTATAACAAGAGTGTTACAATGAAAAAGGCTGGAAAGCAGCCACAGTCTCTTCTGTATATGTATAGACCTAGAGAAAGCATCTAATAGAATACCAAGGGAAGTAGTATTTATTATTTAAGAAAGAAGAAAGTGTCAGAGAAGGTAGTTAGGTTGGTTGATATAATGTATATAAGGAGAAAGTAAGTATATCTTAGTTTAACCAGACCACTGAGCTGATTAACAGCTCTCCTAGGGCTGGCCCGAAGGATTAGATTTATTTTACGTGGCTAAGAACCAACTAGTTACCTAGCAACCGGACCTTCAGCTTATAGCAGTAATAACAGCCTGTGGCAAAACAGAAATGTAAGACATTAGAATAGGTTTACATCAAGGGTTGGCATTTAGCCTATTTCTGTTTGTAGTGGTTATACATGCACTGAGTGAAATGAATAATAATGGAAGCATATGGGAATTATTAGATGCAGATGATCTGATGATTACAGCAAAGACTGAAGAATTACAGTGAGGGGTAAGATAGCAGCAGGAATCACGTGAATGAGGAATTATAACAGTATATGTGGATAAAAACGAGGTTATGGCGTCGAGAAAGCGAGATATTGATAGGGGACAGAAGGGGCTTCCATATAAAACTTATACTGTATATAGAATTTGAAATGCTTAAGTATATCTTAGTTTAACCAGACCACTGAGCTGATTAACAGCTCTTCTAGGGCTGGCCCGAAGGATTAGACTTATTTTACGTGGCTAAGAACCGATTGGTTAGCTAGCAATGGGACCTACAGCTTATTGTGGAATCCGAACCACATTATATATAGCGAGAAATTTATTTCTATCACCAGAAATAAATTCCTCTTATTCTTCATTGGCCATTCGGAGATTCGAACTCGCGGCCAGCTAGCTGGAAACGGAACCCACTCTCCCAACGAGGAACCTTGAAATGTTTAGGATATACTGTAAGCCAAGAGGAAAAGTAGCTTGGGTTTAATGGAGGGAGACGACAAGGATATGTACGACAACAGGATGCCAAAACTAAAAATAAGTACGTATTGTATCGTAATCTGCATAGTAATGATGTATAGCTCAGGAACATGGGCATTAAGAAGGACGGGGGCGCAGAAGAGGGAACATTCTGAAATGAGGAAGGTGACTGGATTTTGTGGACTTCGTTGCACGAGAAACTGGAAAGTGAACAAATTAAGGGAAGTGGCGGAGCAGTGTTAACCGACGGCATAAGAGAGTCATGCCTGGGAAGGCATGGGCATGTGGTAAGAATGAATGAAGGGAAGGATGCGGGAAGGTTTTTTGTGGAACCTGTTATGGGTAGAAGGTCAACAGAGAGGCAGAGGATTAGATGACTTGATAAAGTGAAGGAGGATTTGGCGAGACGTTGCGCGGAGGTAGATGCTTTCGATAAAAATAGTTGGAGAACTATCCAATAGGCAAATGATCCCTTGGCTTATGGATAGTGGTGGTAACGAAGAGGATAAGATTATACTGTGTGTGTATATATATATATATATATATATATATATATATATATATATATATATATATACATATATACATATCTATATATATATATATATATATATATATATATATATATATATATATATATATATATATATATATATATATATATATATCACACATTACCACAGGTGAAAAATAAGAAACGGGGTGTAGGTCCTGACCGGTTTCGACTTTATTTCCAAGCCATTGACGAAGGACTGATACAGAGTGTGAGAAGTCACAAATATATATACTACAAGAACAGCACTGACGAACATACACAACCGTTAGAGGCTCCATATCCCCACTCAGGCCGGTGTCGAGGTAGGAGTGGCCTTTAAAACTCATTTGCCTAAAAATCACAATAGACTCTCAGGGGACATTGCTGATAAACAGACCATACCCCACCTCAGATCCACACCTGACAGGTGTCATGGAGGCGGAGTTTGGAAACTCATTAACATTACTACCCTCGTACTGTGTTTACAAATATGATAATCCTATTTTCATATATCTCTACTGCCTACCTTAAAGTTTAAACAATTTACAAATTTCTTTTGATATTAAAGGATCAAGTTTATACATCCCTTGACTAATATTCATATTATGGTTGTAACTTTCTTTTATGAAGCTAGATTCAATGATGTTCCTTTCCAGTGCATTATTAGAATATACAATCCTTTTTGCCCCTTCCCAGTTGATAGCATGATTGTTCTCACTAACATGTACAAATATACCACCGTTCCCTTGTGCATATCTCACACATTTCTTATGTTGTTCAATTCTTTTTTCCATTGCTTTCCCGGTTTGGCCAATATAAAAGTTGTCACAAGACTTACACGGAATTTTATATACACACCCTTTAATATTGTCTGGGGAGTTCTTGATAAGTACATTTTTCATTGTTGTATTGTTCTTAAATGCGACATTAACACCAAAATTCTTAAGAAGATGAGGGATATCTTTCATACTATTACTATAAGGCAGGACAAGCAAATTTTTTGTGTTGTAAGGTTCTTTCTGGTTTTGATACATAGTCTTTTTTGCCGCTTCAAATGCACTGTTTAATACATTATCAGGATATTTCAATTTTTTGCCTGCATTCCTAATCTTATCTATTTCATCATCAATATATTCAGGGCTACATACCCGTAATGCTCTTAAAAACATAGATGAAAACACTGACTTTTTAACCTTATTGCTTTTTCCAGAATAGAAATGCACATAGGAAGAAATATTAGTGGGTTTTCTATACACACTATATTTAAACCCACTACTATTTCTTCGTATGAGGACATCCAGAAACGGTAAGCACCCATCATTTTCCATTTCCATCGTGAATTTAATTGATGGTACTAATTGATTTAACTTAGCAAAAAAGTTTTTTACATCTTGGTTCCCTGGCCATACACGAATGAAGAAGTGAACATGGTTAAGGGAGTGATTTATGGAAGTATGAAAAAATCAGACACCACAAACGTCCCCAAAAGATTTATGGTTGCTATTAATGAACTGAAAAAAGAAAAAAGATAAAAATATACACATGACAAAAGCAGATAAATCAGGCGCCCTTGTAAATTTAAAATAAAAGTGAATATATAGAAAAAATGCAAAATCTTTTAGGTGATGATAATACATATAAAGAATTAAATAAGAACCCGATAGACAATGTGAATAGTGGTTTCAATAAGAAAGTGAAAAACCTGTTAAAAGGTAACGAAAGCCTTATAAAGAAGTTGTGTGTGACCTCTCCATCGCTACCATACATGTATGGTACAATAAAAACTCACAAAGCAAACTTTCCTGCCAGGCCAATTATCAGTTCAGTTGGTTCCGCATCATATAAGCTAGCGAAGTACTTAGTAGATATTCTCAACCCATTAGTAGGTACCATCTCAAATGCAAATATCAAGAATAATGTGGAGCTGATAAATAAACTAAATAGTGTAGAGATTAATAGTGAATCCAGGCTTGTAAGTTTTGATGTTGTATCACTATTCACAAAGGTGCCAATAGATGATCTGATGGCGTTTTTATCTGAATTGTTAGAGAACACACAGCTGGATATCCCATTTTCGAAAAGTACTTTAATTGAACTGATTAAATTATGTGTAAAAGATTGTAAATTTGAATTTAATGGTAAATTTTACTCACAAAATTTTGGTATGGCAATGGGAAACCCTCTATCCCCAGTGTTAAGTAACTTATATATGGAATTTTTTGAAAAGAAGATATTAAACAACATAATCCCACGTAATGTAACATGGTTTAGGTATGTTGACGACATAATTTGTGTATGGCCAGGGAACCAAGATGTAAAAAACTTTTTTGCTAAGTTAAATCAATTAGTACCATCAATTAAATTCACGATGGAAATGGAAAATGATGGGTGCTTACCGTTTCTGGATGTCCTCATACGAAGAAATAGTAGTGGGTTTAAATATAGTGTGTATAGAAAACCCACTAATATTTCTTCCTATGTGCATTTCTATTCTGGACACAGCAATAAGGTTAAAAAGTCAGTGTTTTCATCTATGTTTTTAAGAGCATTACGGGTATGTAGCCCTGAATATATTGATGATGAAATAGATAAGATTAGGAATGCAGGCAAAAAATTGAAATATCCTGATAATGTATTAAACAGTGCATTTGAAGCGGCAAAAAAGACTATGTATCAAAACCAGAAAGAACCTTACAACACAAAAAATTTGCTTGTCCTGCCTTATAGTAATAGTATGAAAGATATCCCTCATCTTCTTAAGAATTTTGGTGTTAATGTCGCATTTAAGAACAATACAACAATGAAAAATGTACTTATCAAGAACTCCCCAGACAATATTAAAGGGTGTGTATATAAAATTCCGTGTAAGTCTTGTGACAACTTTTATATTGGCCAAACCGGGAAAGCACTGGAAAAAAGAATTGAACAACATAAGAAATGTTTGAGATATGCACAAGGGAACAGTGGTATATTTGTACATGTTAGTGAGAACAATCATGCTATCAACTGGGAAGGGGCAAAAAGGATTGTATATTCTAATAATGCACTGGAAAGGAACATCATTGAATCTAGCTTCATAAAAGAAAGTTACAACCATAATATGAATATCAGTCAAGGGATGTATACTCTTGATCCTTTAATATCAAAAGAAATTTGTAAATTGTTTAAACTTTAAGGTAGGCAGTAGAGATATATGAAAATAGGATTATCATATTTGTAAACACAGTACGAGGGTAGTAATGTTAATGAGTTTCCAAACTCCGCCTCCATGACACCTGTTAGGTGTGGATCTGAGGTGGGGTATGGTCTGTTTATCAGCAATGTCCCCTGAGAGTCTATTGTGATTTTTAGGCAAATGAGTTTTAAAGGCCACTCCTACCTCGACACCGGCCTGAGTGGGGATATGGAGCCTCTAACGGTTGTGTATGTTCGTCAGTACTGTTCTTGTAGTATATATATTTGTGACTTCTCACACTCTGTATCAGTCCTTCGTCAATGGCTTGGAAATAAAGTCGAAACCGGTCAGGACCTACACCCCGTTTCTTATTTTTCACCTGTGGTAATGTGTGATAAATGAATCACGTACAAAAGTGATAATAATCATATATATATATATATATATATATATATATATATATATATATATATATATATATATATATATATAAGTGGTGGTAACAAAGAGGATAAAATTATACTGTATATATATATATATATATATATATATATATATATATATATATATATATATATTTATATATATATACTGTATATACATGTGCGTGTGCACATAGTGTAGCATAAATCTTTATGGACATGCTGAAAGTACCACTGACTTCTAGGAAAATTGCCTACAACATCGATTACCAATACGTAAAAAAAACACCCAAGTAAGAATAAAACGAAGCATATACGTTATGTCTAAAAAGAAAAGCAGAAATGTATAAAGAAAAATCTGAGCAATTGCATGAAGCATTTAGGTTGTACTACAGCTTCGTTTCAACAAATATGCACGAGGAAAAATGATACAGCAAGGAAATCCATGACAATTTCATTGTAAACTAAGGAATGTTGACGTTGTTTTTTGGTTCACCAAAGATTTGTAAGGAAAACAAATGACTCCTTATCCAGCCAGACCTTTATATCTATTATCTTTTTAACTTCTAGTCACGCCACCTAAAACTAGAAAGATATATTTTCTAAATATTTTACAGGCTTCAGCGAAAGTTGGAAAACGCCAGCCTCTCGTTCTGTGTGAAATGTTGCTCATGCAGGAACGAATGATCCAAATATTTCACACAAATCGAACCTGTCAAAGACAGCGAGGGAAAGTGAATTTTGCAGAAATCTCTTCGTTCGTGGACCAAAAAAAAAAAAAAAAAATGAGCGTGGTGATGCCGTAGATATTTTATCACCGAGAGGGGAGAAATACATAGGCGCACTACGTCGTGCACTATGAGAATCGATATTCTATTTATATTAAAATGTCTGTATTTGTAAACTGTAAACGTGATGAAAAATTAAGTTTCGTTTAAAGTTACCTATGTGTGAATGTGTGCATATGTTTAGCGCCGCAAGAGAAGAGTAGTGGACATGTAGAATTATGTACAAATTCATACAAGTGTTTTCTGTTCGTCTATCTATATGTCTACGCATATATATATATATATATATATATATATATATATATATATATATATATATATATATATATATATATATATATATATATATATATATATATATGTATGTATGTATATATATCATATAAGTCTGTAACTTCAAAAATCTAAGATGATACAATTTAACACTTAATAAGACATGATTAAAAACCTGAAGTATATCAGGACATGACACAGGGATTAATTAGCAAAGTCAAGATTTAACCATCTATAGTACTGTAGCACTAAGGGCACCTCAAGTTTCCTGTCTTTTCATTCATCCTTACCGCCATCCGTATGCTAAGAAAAACATCTTCACTCATGAAACCCTTCCTCTCCACATCCTCCTTCACTTTATCCCCCCATCTGATCCTTCGCCTCCCTATTGACCTCCTACGACTAACAGGCTCCACCCAAGGACATTAATCCACTACGCACCAGTATCGACAATGCAGCGTCTATTCAATGCGTCACCAGCTCATCTGAGGAACATATCAGGAGCGAGCGTAGGCGTGTTTAAGAATAAGCTCGACAAATATCTAAGCTGCATCCCAGACCATCCAAGATTGGAAGATGCAAAATATACCGGAAGATGCATCAGCAATTCTCTGGTAGACATCAGAGGTGCCTCGCACTGAGGGACCTGGGGCCAACCCGAACGAACTGTAAGGTCTGTAAGGTCTGTAAGGACCACTTCCTTCTCACGTATCCTTTCCTAATGTCTGTACCATATCACTCAGAAACTTTCTTATATCAGTAAGCTTTACCGCCGCTGCACTTCTCACAATTTCTTCATTTTCCATCCTCCATGTCACATCTTCAAATTAGATTCCAAACGTTCTCAGAGGACAGAACAATTTCTGTTAATATATGCAAATTACCTGGCGACACAAATTACAGGGAATGGAAGAAGAAGAACAGTGATATGTTATGTCATGAATGTAGTGAAAAACAAACCTCCATAAAACTGTTCTGTAAAAGTTGAAGTTGTTTCTTTTCTGTGTGTTCCTAAATAATGTAAGGCAATTACTTCTCATCTAGTTCAAAATTCTATTGTTATATTTGTCACCATCAGTAAGGAACAGATATAGACAACAGAAAACACAGACAGTAAAGTAATCAGCACTTAATCTTCATTATTTTACTGAGAGAAAATTTCTCATTAACTTTAATTAATTACCCTTTCTTGTTATTAATGGTGACAGGCGGGGAAAAAAAATCAACAGTCTTAGGCATATCCAAGCGGAAATTGCAAAATCTTACAAAACATAGCATTCAGGTTGTAACGTAATAACAGAATCACAAATTTCACATAGAAAAATAGGTTTATACTACTGAAGTGTTATAACCGTAACTTAAAACTACTATGTAAAAATTTATTAAAAAGTCAATGGGAAAATTAAATCCACAAATATATTAGACGCTGAAAGTCTATATTTTGAATTCCGTTTCGGGGAGCAAAAATGAAAGAGAAAAGAGAAACTTAACAGAAAATATACTGTCGAATAAGGCCTGATGTTGCTTAACGAATTAAAAACTTTGCTAGGATTCTTGACAAAGGAGAGCTCTGATTACTTCAGAAATTTTTTGATTGCGGACCAGATTAAAAAGAAAAAGAAAAGTAAGTGAATTCATTGGTAAATAAGTTAATTACATAAGGAAATATTGTTTGAAAATATAAACAGTTAAACAAGAATGCTTTAACATTCCTAAAAAATCTGGATAATAACTGTTAAAGCAACTTATACCTCCAAAAAACCAATATATTTGAATAAACATAAAATTTTTAGCTTTCATGACTGAATAAAAACTGGTAAATTTAGTAGGAATTGTAAGCAGGATGTGAATCAGTTGGTAATTTCTCAAATCATGATTTTTATAAGATGATGATAGTTATTTAAGATCATGGTCTTTCAATATGATTAACAAAATCATTGAAAGTTTAAATACACCTAGCGAACTAAGAAAAAAATTTAGTAATCGAGATGAAGATGTGCAACGTAAAATGTTTTAATCTTTATTATTTGCTTATGTCGATTACTTTATTCATATATATATATATATATATATATATATATATATATATATATATATATATATATATATATATATATATATATATATATATATATATATATATATACACACATGAACGCGCGCGCACACACACACACACACACACACACATACATATATATATATATATATATATATATATATATATATATATATATATATATATATATATATATATATATATATATATATATATACATACACAGTATATATATGTGTGTGAACGAAAAGATAATAACTGCTAAAACAGACCCATGAGATGGTGAGAAAGGGTTTGCTATGTTTAATAAAAAGATATCAGAATGCGTAAGCTGAATTAGGTTAAGTTGCTAATTCAAAAAAATAATAACTTATGCTGGTGAAATAGTAACATAATTTTGTTTACTCATATCAAAGAGTCTATTTTATTCTAGATAAGCTGTAACAATACCTCATATTATCATATTATTACCATTATAAATAAAGACTAAGACTATTTTCTAAAGTGAAAAATAATTTTTCTAGAATATTTGCTAGATCTTTCATTGCCTAAAAGGCAAATTAAATGTAACCGCACACAGAGTGAATCATTGAAGCGTAATGCACATCTTTTTTCACACATACAATATACTCAAATATACAACCAACGAATAATCTGCCAGGTATTAACAGGGGAACAAAATATTCATTCCACGTTCCAATATCTTCTGTTAACATGGCCTACTACATGGGCGCAGTTAGTATTTCAAGGGAACAGTAATCTCTAAGCGGATAAATATAACGGGTGGATGGATATGCCATATGTTGTACATAGAGTAACATGCACAAGGGTACTGTCCGACAAAGATTACATGGTACAAGTGCAAAGAATCCTTACAGAATCGGACTTGAGTTTCCAATCGGTTCCTCATGAATGTCAGTCGTCTAAAAAGGTAAAACTTAATCAAACGACAGGCAAAGAAACAAATCAAAATTCCTTTGCACAGTACCTAAATACGTAACTCTGAATGTCTATTTCTTTTTCTTATACAATTTAGATTAACATATATGCAGCTCATATATATGGGTAATAAATTTGACGCACGAAGATCTATAAGCCATGATGTATGTAAGTTAGCTTTTATATTTTGAAGATGAAATATTTGATATATACAATGGATACGTTTTCTACAAAGGACTCCTTTCGCATTTATTCAGCATTATTTAGATATAGGCTTTTCTTAACTATTATAATGGAGCTGCATGTATGAGTAGACAGCTCACATACTAATTTTATATATATATATATATATATATATATATATATATATATATATATATATATATATATATATATATATATATATATATATATAAACATACATATATTAGCCATATATATGAGTTGCATACATGCTAATCTAAATTGTATAAGAAATAGACATTCAGAGTTAAGTGAGTGTGCGTGTGTCTGCGTATGCTTATGTTTGTGTTCATTAATAATTCTTTTTCATTTAATTTGTTACCTTTCATATCGTGACTGATTTTCAGGAATAAAACAGGTCACAGATCTGCTCAGTAGTGTATGTGCTATCCTCAAGATTTAATGCAACTGTTGGTGCGCTGGTCACAGCAGATTCATATTATGCCTAATATAAATCGTTACATTACAACATCAGATATCCCCCTTCTTCCATTAGTCAAAACAATCTAACAGAAGCCCTTCATGTAAGCATGCTTCCTCTTAAATTTCTCCTTCCCTTTCGTATCGAGTTAATGTCAGTTATGAATTCGAGGGGCATGATCTACACGTTATTATTCTATATTAGTTTGGCCACTGGAGACTACTCAATCATTTCCTTTCTATACAATAACCCCAATCTAGATATCTAATCATCAAAGTGATCTGATTTGTGGTATCGAAAGCACAGGAGAGAACGGGTCTGCAAGTGATATTTCATGAATATGAATAATGGCAATAACGTCGTGTGGGCAGATAAAAAAAAAAGATGATGATGATGATGATGATGATGATGATGATGATTTGTTATAACCTGTTTTCCTAACTGGTGTGTTATTCCTTTTACATGCGTATCACTTATCAGTACTCAGTGAGAATATTAACAGTCAAAGGAAGGCACAAACATTGTTGTAAGGCTTATTATACAGAATTAATTTTAAGGCTGGTGTTGAATTCTTGGGATAAACATTTGTAGAACATTATGATCTGGAATTCTTTTTCTTAATGTCCTCGAATAATATTCCTCTCTTTCACACCCATGATACATGTAATTTTTTATATATACGTTTATATAAAACTGCTGAGAT
>JANJGK010000018.1:18397027-18417027 GCA_039081455.1 Macrobrachium rosenbergii
CGGACGGACCGCATGGCGCACAAGCAACCCACAAGGTCAAAGCCCTTACCCCATGGTCAGCAGAGCTACCCATGAGGTCAAAGGTAGAGTGTCAAAAGCTAGATGTCTCACAATAAAAAATGTGCGACACCTTGGAGAATGGGAAAATTAATCCAGCAGGAAGCATAAAAGGGGCCGCACCATTTGTGCTCGAAAGAGACCCACCCGGATGCAGATCCAACACACACTGCCCCTTGACCTACACTTTTTTAGAGCCTGTTCCCCCAGCATGGCTGCCTATCCAGTCCAGTGTCTTTCCAGTGCCAATTTCCCAAATGCACCCTTCCCTCCCCTGTGTTGGTACATCTACGAGGACTCATCTCTCTGGAATAAGGTAAAGTAGCAGGTACCTGTGGTTTGCCAGTCACGTAGTTCTTTTCCTTGTGCTAATCATTTTCTGTTTTCCAAACACAATTCTCCAATAGGCCTGACTTTGTTATTAACTTGTGTTCATGAGTGATTTTAAAGGTGTTTTATAGCCAAGGAGTCTTGGCACCATCAGAGCACCCTCAAACTCGTATTTATGCTAATTCTGCCAAGTAATCGTATGCATTCTCCATTGCAGATGGAGTTTTCTCACTGTGGATACTTTGCTTCGATTGTGCTTTATTGACATGGTCACCCCACCGCAATATAATCCTCAGTTCCATTGAATTAAAATTCCAAGCCCCTTCAGTTATCACCTTTCCCTCATAATTTTGTGCTCTGGCAGGATCCCATTTACCTGTCTTAATTACCCCGATCGTCTGATTTTGTTATTGTAAATATATGTGATTTTAGTTAACCTCAGAGTTTATCTCAATTTCCCCTTTCTAGTAAGGCCCTAAGCTCATTACCTTTTCTTCTTATGTTCTACTAGTCCAGGAATTTTAGTCAGAGCAGCGTCGTCCCCTGTAATAAGCCACTTGCCCTTTGATTAGTATATATATATATATATATATATATATATATATATATATATATATATATATATATATATATATATATATATATATATATATATATATATATATATATATATAATCATGAAGCTACAAATGCCGCTTAATATCAAATTCACGCTACCTCGGGAATATCTCCGACGGATATTAAGCGACATTTGTAGCTTCATGATTGTATATAAATCACGGTGTGATAAAAAATTTCATATATATATATATATATATATATATATATATATATATATATATATATATATATATATATATATATATATATATGTGTGTGTGTGTGTGTGTGTGCGTATGTATGTATGTATGTATGTATGTATGTATATATATACTCACAAACATTAAGCCAAAAATGCTTAAGTTCAAATTCATTCAACCTTGGAATAAACACCGAAGGAGAATTTACAGGTAATAAGCAATCCTTCACCGGGAGGACTTGAACCACTGGCTGGTTGGGGAATACCTACTTTTCAGTAGCGCTACCACTAGGCTATCAAGAAAGGTAACGGTGTGTGACAAAAACTCATAAATAGCAATGTGTTTCAAACGTTCCAATTGGCGGTCGCAGTGGAGGTGATTGATATCGACTCCCAGTACAAGTAAAAAATGCGCCGAAGTTTCTTCCGCAATATCAAGTTTTCTGTACAGCCAATACAGCGTATAATCAAAGACACCGAAAATAGATCTATGTTTCGGTGGTCTCGGTATAATGCTGTATGAGTCGCGGACCATGAAACTTTAACCACGGCCCGGTGGTGGCCTATCTTATACCGTTGCCAGAAGCACAATTATGGCTAACTTTAACCTTAAATAAAATAAAAACTACTGAGGCTAGAGGGCTGCAATTTGGTATCTTTGACGATTGGAGGGTGAATGATTAACATACGAATTTGTAGCCCTCTAGCGTCAGTAGTTTTTAAGATCTGAAGGCAGACAGAAAAAGTGCGGACGGACAGCCGGCACAATAGTTTTCTTTTACAGAAAACTAAAAACCTGAATTCGACAGGTCTATGTACGACAGAGTCGGTATCATTATACCTTTCATAATTATTTAGCCTCTCCTGATAGCCCAGAGTTAGAATTACTGAAAAGTAGTCGTTCCCTAACAATTCGGTAGTTCGAGTCCAACTGATGAAAGATCGTTTATCGCTATAAATTCTCCTTTGCTGTCAGTTCTGAGAGTAAGTGAATTTTCTACTAAAGAACATTTGCAGCATAATGTTCTATATATTAAAAACGTCACAGTGTATGTAACAAAAATTCGTATGATACACACACACACACACACACACACACATATATATATATATATATATATATATATATATATATATATATATACATATATATATATATATATATATATATATATATATATATATATATATATATATATATATATATGTATATACATATACACACACACATATATATAAACTCATAATGAACGTGTTAATATTAATTAATTTTTTTTCGTTTGGA
Organism: Macrobrachium rosenbergii; assembly: GCA_039081455.1. Taxonomy (NCBI): domain Eukaryota; kingdom Metazoa; phylum Arthropoda; class Malacostraca; order Decapoda; family Palaemonidae; genus Macrobrachium; species Macrobrachium rosenbergii. The sequence goes on from JANJGK010000018.1 coordinate 18,399,499, forward strand.
ATAAGTCTAACACTAAAGGAGTACCGTTTGATAAACACGCCACGCTGATCAGCATTCGAAACTATACCTTAATGGGATATGTACATGCCAGTGACTTTATAGTCTTATTTAAATGGATGATGTTCTTGTCATCCACATATCAATCTCACAAGGGACTGGGTTAATTTAGGTGAGAGGAAATATCCTTATCACACGTTATTCCCATTGGGTGTAAGTTATTCCCAAGGTGAATAGAGTTAGCATGTATTCAAAACTGTGTGAGTGAACCTGACAGAATCCTTCCAAGGTACCTTAGTTCAGTATCTGACCAATTATGTACCATATTTTCTTAGTTTGTTCTATGTGTTATTCTCACATTTTTCATTAATCTCCATACATTATTCAAATTGCATTTTAAAGATTTTTTATTTTTTTTTATTTTTTATGTATTGAGCAACGACACTTACTGTAGATGCCTCTAACACTGGCTTCAACAGACACTCATCTTTCTCTTATATTTTGTAGAAATTTTTGTTTCTTCACTTGTTCTGTGTTTAATTTATTTTTCCTTTCCGATCATTATCCATCACATTCATTATCATTAAAGCTTCATAACTGCCCAGCATACCTTATAACTGCTAACATTTTAGCAATATAATGTTGCACTATTAATTAAGAATAGTAGAGGTAAATTCTTTCAAAGTGAGATTATATTAAAGATAGAGTAACTACTTGAAACCTGAAGAAAATAGAGAATGAAAATCTCGCCATATAATACAAATTCCTAAGAGCATACATTGACAAAATACATCGACAAAGATGAGTACGAAATGAAAGTAAAATCCAAATATTCAGGGCTTGTAATATGAGAAGAAACTACGTAGAGCCGGAACGCCCGGAGGGAAGATGGGAAATTGTTGCAGCTGCAATTTAGTTCGTTAACTTCTCACATCCTTATAAAGTCGCTCGCATCACCTGGGCTTCTTTCCCGACATCTTACAGATCGTTATCCTTAAAAAACTTCATCCTGCCGAGTCATTTGTTCTCCGCTGAACTCCTTAAGAATAGGAGAGGCCTCTCTCTCTCTCTCTCTCTCTCTCTCTATCTTTCCCTCTCTATCTATCTAGCTATCTATCGTGAAATGGAAGGTGGTTTTCCTAGTAAATACAAATTTAGCAAAAATTGCCATCTGAATGAAAAAGATTTGTACATATATATATATATATATATATATATATATATATATATATATATATATATATATATATATATATATATATATATATTAGGTTTCTACCTAGGAAGAATATGGAACTTACTATGGGGGTTTCAATTCTGACTGTAGGTGTGGATTCAGGTAAACATCATATGAGAAAATTAAACTGAAGGCTTTACTTCAACAAGGAAAGTTCAGATAAATACTTGGGTTCACTTAAAATTATTTATATTTACACCTAATAAACTAAATCAGAAGAACGAGAAACAGATTCCTGTCGAATAACTAAAATTATAGGAAACAGGGGAAAAATCCACTTCATAGAACACCGTTGGGTGAGGGGCAGTGGTTATAACCAGGGCACAAGCACAGGGGTGAACAGATGATTCCACAGCTAGCAACTCTAGCAACTCCATCTGCAAACGAGAATGCATTCAGTTACTTTCACAGACATATGTAGTGTAATTAGGGAATTGAGGGGGTTGCACATAAGGTGCCAAAGCACTCGATTCTGGGTACTGGTATACACGTGAACTTAGAATATTTACTCACTGTGTTAAGCAAATCCAGTCTAGTGAAAAGATTGCACTTCAGAAAGGAAAACAAATCCAGTAGAACAATAATAGATTCGTGACTGATTCAAAACCTCGCTTCAGGTACTTTACCATTCCATCAGAGACTGGGAACCTCGTCTTCAGCGCCAGCAGGGAGGGCATGAATTAAGGGCTTTCACCACAAAGAAAGACTCAGGCTCATAGCAGCCACATGGGAAAAATCAGGGATCTGATGGAGTGGATAAGACAAGGAACAAGTGTCTTGAGTCTGGGCCGAGTGTTTCTGACGAGCACCACCAGGACATCGTCTTTTAAGATCTCCAGTTGGAAAAAGGACTCAGTTTGGATGTGGCCCTTTGCTTCAAGGTGATTCCTTAGAACTCAGGCTTGCTCATGATGAGCGGTTCAGGGTTTGTTCCACAGGACTAAGGGTTTGTGCACGATACACTTCTTTTATTCTGTTCCAAAGAACTCGAGGTTTGTGAGTAATAAACGCTTTTAATTTTGTTCTGAAGAACTCAAAGGGTTTGTGCGAGATGCAAGATTTTATTTCGATCCAAAGAATGTAAGGCTGTGAGTGTTGAATGCTTTTATTTTGTTCCGGGGAACGTAAGACTGTGCGTGTTGAACGCTGTATTTTGTTCCGGAGAACATAAGGCTGTGCATATTGAACAATGTTATTGTGTTCCAAAGAACTTAAGGTTGTGCGAGTTGAATGCTGTTATTATGTCCCAAAGAACTTAAAACAGTGCTTGTTGAACACTGTTATTTTGTTCTGGAAAACTTAAAGCTGTGTGTGTTCAATGCTGTTATTGTGTTCCAAAGAACTTACGGCTGTGTGTTGAACACGGCTGTGTTGTTCTGAAGAACTTAAGGCTGTGCATGTTGAACGCAGTTATTTGGGTTCCGAAGAGCTAGGGGTTGTGTGTGTTGAAAGCTTTTATTTGGGTTCCGAAGAACTAAGGGTTTGTGCGTGTTGAACGCAGTTATTTGGGTTCTGAAAAACTTAGGGTTGTGCATGCTGAACGTTTTTATTTGGGTTCCAAAGAACTTGGGGTTTGTGCATAGTGAAAGCTTTTATTTGGGTTCCAAAGAACTTAGGCTTTGTGCGTGTTGAACACAGTTATTTGTGTTCCAAAGAACTTAGGGTTGTGTATGTTGAACAAAGTTATTTGGGTTCCGAAGAACTTAAGATTGTGCATGTTGAACGTTATTATTTGGGTTCTGAAGAACTTAGAGTTTGTGTGTGCTGAATCCAGTTATTTGGGTTCCAGAGAACTTAGGGTTGTGCGTGTTGAGCGTTTTTATTTGGGTTCCGAGAAACTTAGGGTTTGAGCGTGTTGAATGCAGTTATTTGGGTTCCACAGAACTTAGGTTTGAGCGTGTTGAACGTTTTTATTTGGGTTCCGAAGAACTTAGGGCTGTGTGTGTTGAACACTTTTATTTGGGTGCCGAAGAACTTAGGTTTTGTGGGTGTTGAATGTGGTTATTTGGGTTCCGAAGAACTTAGGGTTGTGCGTGTTGGACGCTTTTAGTTGGGTTTCGAAGAACTTAGGGTTTGTACGTGTTGAATGCTGTTATTTGTGTTCCGAAGAACTCTGGGTTGTGCATGTTGAACGTGGTTATTTGGGTTCCGAAGAACTTAGGGTTGTGCATGTTGAATGCTTTTGTTTGGGTTCTGAAGAACTTAGTGTTTGCGCTTGTTGAATGTGGCTATTTGGTTTCCGAAGAACTCAGGCCTGTGCGTGCTGAACGCTTTTATTTGGGTTTCGAAGAACTTAGGGTTTGTACGTGTTGAACGCTGTTATTTGTGTTCCGAAGAACTCTGGGTTATGCATGTTGAGCGTGGTTATTTGGGTTCCGAAGAACTTAGGGTTGTGAATGTTGAATGCTTTTGTTTGGGTTCTGAAGAACTTAGTGTTTGCGCTTGTTGAATGTGGTTATTTGGTTTCCGAAGAACTCAGGCCTGTGCGTGTTGAACGCTTTTATTTGGGTTCTGAAGAACTTAGGGTCTGTTCATGTTGAACGTGGTTATTTGGGTTCCGAAGAACTTAGTGTTGTCCGACATGCACGATGTGGTAAAATATAAAGAAATGGTTAGCGTAAGCCTTAGGAGAGGGTTTGGTTTGGTGAGAAACATTTAGGCCCTGTAGATAAGCAGGAAGCACATAGTTTTGTAGAGTACACATCTAGATTTGTGATTAAATCAATTTAGCTGGCTTCTTCAGCAAAGTGCAATTACAGAAAATGTGATGAGGAAACAAAAATTTGTGCTTATTTCGAAGCACGCAAGATTAAATGTGGCAGGCTATGACAAGTACAAAAATCTTAAATCTACCATGAACGGGCACAAAAGAATTTACTGTTACTCTATAGGGACCTGACCAGCACATGATCACGAGGGTCGTGTTTACTTTACTTTTGTGGAGTCACGTGTGACTGGGTTTGTTATGACAGCGTCGGAACGTGTGCAACACCACGTGACCATCTGAACGAAAAAGGGTTGAGCAGGACCTTTATGAGATGGACGAACAATTGTAGGGATTCGTTTTCCCGCTGTCTACTGAGTGCGTTTCAATAAACGAAGGATTTCGCTTGGTCTCAGGGACTGCTATGACTTTTGCTAAAGGGCATGAATTTTACCTGTGTGCTTCGCTTGCGCTTGCAGTAGTAATGACTTAAGAAAGCAATTCTTTCAAGTGCAAGATTTCTGGGCTCACGTAGCCCAGGATGAAATGAGGTACGGCAATGTTAAAATTTTTCTCAAAAATTATTTCGGGAATCATGGAATGTTACTTTAAATTCTCGTGCGATCGCTAATGCTGTTGAGAGAGAGAGGAGGCCAGCAAGCGAAATTTGCTGGTTGGGTGTGAATTCATGGCTCCGCTAACAGTGTTGCCTAGCTAAAAATGGTGGACTGCAAATTGTCTGGAACACATGGGAGAGGAAATAATGCGCTGCTTCCTTAGATATCACTTGATTTATCACTTCACTGCCTAACTATCCTAGCATTGAAAACATGCAGGCTAACATGAGATAGCACCGAAAACTTCTGTTTCGGATGACTAACACTCTCTCTTCTCTCTGCGAGCTATTTGTTGAGCATGCACGTCGTCTAACTAATGCCTAACAGCTCTTACAGTTATGATTTTGGTTCGCACCTAACACATATAATAAAATAATATTGTAGTTACACTGAGGAAACCTGTTTACTTGTGCTTGTAATGGGGATTTTGCGCTAAAGGTTCGTTTCAACACCTTGTACTGCAGCATGCAATGATCCTGCACCTTGCAGGGCTACAAGAATTCGAGCATAGGTTGCTGATATTAAATTTTTACCTGGGGAAGAATATGGAACTTACCATGGGGGTTTCAATTCTGACTGCAGGTGTGGATTTAGGTATACATCATAGGAGAAAATTAAGCTGAAGGCTTTACTTCAACAGGGAAAGTTCAGACAAACACTTGGGTTCACTTAAAATCACTTATATTTACATTTAACAAACTAAATCAGAAGAATGGGGAATTCGCAAAACCAGACAGGTGAAATAGATTCCTGTAGAATAACTAAAATTACAGGAATTTACACAATAACAGAAATAGGGGTAAAATTCACTTCATAACACCGTTGGGTGAGGGGCAGTGGTTATAACTATGGCACAAAAACAGGGGTGAACAGATGATTCCACAGCTAGCAACTCCGACTGCAAACGAGAATGCACTTACACAGACATAGGTAGCGTAATTAGGGAATTGAGGGGTTGAACTTAAGGTGCCAAAGCAACTCATTCTAAAAGCTGGCATACATGTGAACTTTAAATTCACGGAGGAAAGTTAAAAAACAAAGTGACTTCAGAAAAAAAGATTCAAAGAGGAAGTTGACTGAAGTGCACACAATTCTTGGTCGATATATGAAGTATTTTTTAAAGATTTTTTAAATGTTGAAGATGGAAGACAGGTGAATCATAGAAAAGTGGAAAGTGGCTACTAAAGATGTTGATGAAAGGAAAAACTTGTAGAGTTCATAAGATGAAAGTATAGTTAAGTAATGTACAAGGTATGCTTTTCATCTGTTCTAGGATTAGGATAGTTTTTCTTTATGAACAGTTGTTATATGTGAGAAAATAGACATTAGACTCATTGTGGGGCTTTAAATAAAAAAAAAAAGTAGCATCTGCTTATAAAATTTTACTTTTGAATTTGATGAGATCAATCAATCAATCAATTCCTGTGGCACCCACGGGGATGCATATAGGCCTCGATGAACTCACGCCACCACATTCTGTCCTGGGCTAACTCCTCAAGATCTCCCCAACACTCCTCTCCTGCTTCCCGCCTCATTGTCCTCAACCACGTCTCCTTTGGCCTACCTCTACCTCTTCTACCAAGGGCAACCCACCCCGGTGTATCTCGTACTATTCCGGGTCTATACACATGGCCTAGACACTTCCAGCGTGAGAATCTAGCATGAGAAATTTAGTATTTTTCCTATTGTTTTCTAATTCTGTGTACAATCTTATATTATGATGGCCAGATCTGAAAAAAATATATATTTTTTTTATAAATTTTGTTCAACATTTTATTTCTGATTCTCCGAATACTATCAGCGGGCTATCTGCTGAGAGCTGATGTTGAATATAAGAGATTGCCTCTCATGATTGTAATATGCCATTGTAGTTATACAAATACTTTCCAAAAAGGCTCAACAGTAAACTGGAAATGTATATGATGAAACACCAAATGTGTACGAGGGTGATTTGGAATAAGCCCTCTTAGAGGATACTGCCTTTCAAATTCTAAAAATGTTTGGAGGTTCCACATATTATGATACCAATACTTTATCAGAGGGGAAGGGCATTTCTGAATCTTTAAATAAGAATTATTATTGTTGAAATATGCGAAAAGCTAACATGTGTTAGAAGTTCTTAGGAATAAAGTATTTTTGTAACTTTCAAACCTCCACCACTCGCTCGTCATTAAAACTTTCTGAAGCTCGTCATATGCTGCACATATTTCATATGTAAAGATAAATATAGAACACTTTTGCTAACGCTGAAATAGCTGAGGCTTGTGGTATTACTCAAAGTTCTGAAGTTACCAAAATTTGACATAATTTTGTATACTTATTTATTATTATCATTTCCTTTTTTTGTGTGTGTGTGTGTGTTACGGATTCAACATGACCAAGCAGGATGTGAAAAGTACATTTAGATTAAGAAAGGGTTGCGAATTCATATAAAGCAATAATAATGGTTCATTTGAAAAGAGATGAAAGGTTGAGCAAGCTGATAGAAGACATGGGATCACATTATTTATCAGAATGAAGAAAATTTATTGTAGGTTTTAAATATCAGAAAACAGTTACGGGAAAATTTTGAGATTAAAAAAAAAAGTGGATATGTCGGATTTAAAAAAAACATGTTACAGATAGAGTCGTACTGTAGACGGTGCTGATGATTTATGGTACGAAATTTCTTGCTGTTAGTGATTAGAAGTTTCGCGAAGTGAAGCAAGGGGTGTGCGTTAGAATACGTAGAGAGCAACTGGTAGGGTGTATTCGTGGGTCTAAGGCAAGGTGAGAGAAAGACATGTAATTTAGGCGTACATTCGGTTAAATAAACTGGGAGGGAACAGAACGTAAACTGAGTCACGCTAGCAGCTGATACGGCGTTCGATGGTGATTATGAATGAGAATGCTGAAACTGGTGAGAAAGCTTCAGTTTTCTGTAAAAGGACAGATCTAAATTATATGAAAAAGAGCCAAGAAATAGAAGTGAACGAAAACAGGACAGATTGAGCTAAAAATGTTGCTATAAATGGTGGAAAAATGGAAGCCATTGATTCACATGGGCATTTGGAGTAAATGTAACATATGAAGGTAGGGTGGGAGGAGCAGGGAGTCACTCGATCGGTGAAGAAAAGCAGCAGCTGTAGACACACAAAGAATTTGCAAAAGGAAAGTTGAATTAACTGTGGCTTTTGCTCAAACGTATGAAGGGACTGGTTTACCTAAATCTTTCTTTCACGTTTGTGCACTGTGGATATTGGTTGCATATGGAAAGGACAATTACTGATGAATTTTTGGTAAAATTTGTGTGCATTTCTTGCAGAGTAATAAATATTGAAAGAGTGACGAATGTGATGATTGGTAAAAACGATAATTAAATTAGCATAGAATAACAGATTTCTCAAGGTTTTTTGAGAGAGCGTACATAGATTAGTGAAAAGGATTTATGTTTTATTAGTGTTAGTAGGAAGTCAGGACTGAAAGACCTAACCATTACTAGATAAATGTGGAGGAAGAAGTGTTTCAATAGAACTGCCATGATACTGAGGACCTGAAGCTACAAGGTAAATGAATGTGAATGACGGAAGTATGAGAATAGGTTCATGGACTGTTGATAAAACTTTCTGACATTTTTAATGAGTTTTTAATGCAACGGAGTTTATCCTCGATTCATAGGTTACGAGTATTAAACTCTATCATTGCCCGTGAAGTCTCTGAAGTGTCAGCATCTATCATGTGACCCTGAAACGTTCTGACATGTTAAATGGGTTTTTAATGCAACGGAGTTTATCCTCGATTCATCGGTTGCTCGTAACCGATGAATCGAGGATAAACTCCGTTGCATTAAAAACTCATTAAAAACGTCAGAAAATTTCGTCAACAGTCCGTGAACCCATTCTCATACTTCCGTCGTTCTCATTCATTTACCTTGTAGCTCCAGACCCTCAGTATCATGGCAGTTCTATTGATAAACTTCTTCCTCCGCGTTTATCTAGTAATGGTTAGGTCTTTCAGTTCTAACTTCCAACTAACACTTATAAACAATAATTCCTTTTCAGTAATCTATCCACACTATCTCAAAAAACCTTGAGAAATCTTTTATTCTATGCCAATTTAATTATCTCTTTTACCTATCCTCATATTCGTCAATCTTTCAACATTTATTACTCTGTAAAAAAATACACACAAATTTTACCAAAAATTCATCGATAATTGTCCCTTCCATATACAACCAATATCCACACTGCACAAACATAAAGGAAAGATATATGTATATATATATATATATATATATATATATATATATATATATATATATATATATAAAATTTGATATCAGTCTTTTCAAAAACAAGCGATAGAGCTTTATGACAGGCCAGTTTTGCCAAAAACTATGATACTTCAGCATATCTCTAAACTGTAATATGTTGCTATTTATACCAACATGTGTTGCCACTTCTTATGAAGAAAATTCAATCTACACGATAGCTTCAGGAAACTCTGTGCGGCAAGATTCACATTTATGTTTTCGACCAGAGACCACGGAAAATATTCTCGCACAGTCCTTTCCCTAATTGTTCATTGTTAGCTCATGAAAAGACCTGAAGAGTCCACTCAGTCTATGAGTAAGATCATTATTTCTAATATTAGGTCAATGTCGGTATTTCTTAATGAGTGCCCAAAGTATGAAGCATCTGTTGTATGGTTTAGTGACAACTTCAAGAAAAATGAAACACTAGTTTCATTGATCTTATGTTTAGAATTTCGTTGCATTTTCTCGTGATCAATAAACGTATTAAAATTTTTAAATAATTAAGTATTTCCCGATAAATAATTTGTTGGATAAATAATTTGTAGATTTACCAGTGGAAATCTACATCCTCTTTCATTGGAGAAAATGTATTTGTTTCAGGGTCTGTGTGACCTTTGAAGTCTCTCATGTTGGCCGTAAATATCATCCATATGAAAAAAATATATTGTCAGCATGCAATAATATTTCATACCGGTTATGTTTAGTGGCTAAGCAAATGCAATAATATTTCATACCGGTTATGTTCAGTGGCTAAGCAAATGCAATAATATTTCATACCGGTTATGTTCAGTAGCTAAGCAAATGCAATAATATTTCATACCGGTTATTTTCAGTGGCTAAGCAAATGCAATACTATTTCATACCGGTTATTTTCAGCGGCTAAGTAAATGCAATTTCATACCGGTTATGCTCAGTGGCTAAGCAAATGCAATAATATTTCATACCGGTTATGTTCAGCGGCTAAGTAAATGCAATAATATTTCATGCCGGTTACGTTCAGAGGCTAAGTAAATGCAATAAAATTTCTTACCAGTTATGTTCAGAGGCTAAGTAAATGCAATAATATTTCATACCGGTTATGTTCAGCAGCTAAGTAAACGCAGTAATATTTCATACCGGTTATGTTCAGCGGCTAGGTAAATGCAGTAATATTTCATACGGAATGCAATAATATTTCACACCGGTTATGTTCAGCGGCTAAGTAAATGCAATAATATTTCATACCGGTTATGTTCAGAGGCTAAGTAAATGCAATGATATTTCATACCAGTTATGTTCAGTGGCTAAGTAAATGCGATAATATTTCTTACTGGTTATGTTCAGAGGCTACGTAAATGCAATAATATTTCATACCGGTTATGTTCAGTGGCTAAGTAAATGCAATAATATTTCTTACCGGTTATGTTCAGAGGCTAAGTAAATGCAATAATATTTCATACCGGTTATGTTCAGCGGCTAAATAAATGCAATAATACTTCATACCGGTTATATTTAGCGGCTACGTAAAAGCAATAATATTTCATACCGGTCATGTTCAGCGGCTAAGTAAATGCAGTAATGTTTCATACCGGTTATGTTCAAGGGTTATGCAATGCAATAATATTTCATACCGGTTATGTTCAGTGTCTAAGTAAATATGATGGTAGAAATTTTTATCATGCGATTAAGAAAATTTTATTATAAAAATGTTATGCTCCAAAGCTGAAACCTAAACAAAAACAGATTGTTGCCTTCTTAAGTATATAAACGTACAAAATACAGGCTACTTTTCCCATGGCTGTTTTCGGCATTCTTTATATTCATATATATAACAAGAAAATTACTAGTAATACTCTCACTTTGTGTTTTATGTTTATTAACCTCGTTATTGATGTTATGTAGTCTCTAGCACAAGTAGGAGCGACCCGATAATAACTCGACGTCTGCCATTCAGCACTTAATTGGTCGTTCGACTATAACAGGGATCTGCACATCCATAAACGAGGTCATTTACGATTCTATTAATGACTGTTATAAGAGCCATTAAATGTAATTGAATGCTAGATTCCGAGTCACGTATAATAAGACTTTCCAAGTACATTAGGCCCCTTACTAATCGGAGCCCGTGTCTTTTTTTTTTTTTTTTTTTTTTTTTAAGAAGTCCTATTATATTTTCTGCGTTGGGGGGATCTTATTTCAGAGCCCCTGCCTTCATTCGTATTATTTCTATTCTTTTTGTATGAGATTTTCCATTTGATTCACATAGTTATTTTTATTTTTTACCAATTCTTTTGTCTAGATGGCACCCTCCGTGACGATGAAGTATCTTTTTCATGAGTTTTGACGTCACAGTTTCTGCAATTTCCTTTACGTGCTGGATTACGTTTACTCATTTGAATGTAATCACGTAAAGGAAATATCTCTAGGTTGTGATATTTTTAGAAAATTCAAAGAAAACCCTAATGGTGCAATGTATTTTATATGAATTAGTAAAATTAAAATATAAATTTAACATTCTTGACATTAAAAGAATTTTCATTTCAGCACTTTATGACCCTCTGGCTAATTAACAATTGCTTACAAATAATGTCGCCAGTCTCAAAAATAAAGGAAGCTCGCTCAGGAATAAAATCTCAAGATGTAGTTGTTATGATAATAGTGAGGTTTTTTTTTATGCTGATTCAATATTATTTTTGTCCTCTTAATAGGTTGGTATTTTTTTTTTTTATTTAATGGGGCATGGTTTGGGATACTTTTACTTTTCACAGCCGAAGAAATGTATAATATGAGTGCGCTTACTTGCTCACATTTGCTGAAATAAAATCTATTCAGGTTTGATTGCCTGTGAAAACAGGGGCTTAAACATTCAAAATCTTTCAGAGAACGTTTAGCCGAACCATATTGCATTTAAAATCCGAAAGTTTAAAATATTCACCAAGCCTTTGATGATATGGAGAAAATCATTATTGCATTTCGCAATATGGGAACGTTTCGTAGCCTTCGATAAACATTTATAGCTTGTTTTATTTATCTGAATTCTCTTTAAAACATAGGATTAAAAGATCTGAAACTCATACATTAATCAGCAGTGGAATTAGATTCCTTGCTTTTTCATTTATCAGCATTAAATACCCAGTCAGAATTTCATAAATAATTTTTTTCGAAAGTATCAGAATTTAAACACGACACTTTTGACTGGTGCTGAATTAACGAACGTCACGAATGACCTAATGGTCTGAAAAAATGTTCAAAAAATTCGTACGTCCTGGATATATGGTCATTAATTTGGAGCTAAAGCTAGTATGTGGGTTTTATTACACAACATTTACTCTCTCTCTCTCTCTCTCTCTCTCTCTCTCTCTCTCTCTCTCTCTCTCTCTCTCTCTCTCGCCTACAAAAAAAAAGAAACATATTATTGTTACGGAAATATCAAATTCCTCCATTGATCAATACGACCATTCATGAATTTCACTCTTCCGTGTTAATGTTTGGAGGCCCTCCTGTCATTCATTATTTTGTATCAGGAGGGGAACTTTCAAAACATTCGTCGCTTACAGGTTCTGGCAGAGGTTTTCTTGGTGTACACGTGCCCCCTAAAGAAAATAAGAGAAGATTTCGAGTAAGAGAAGGTGAAGGGCAAAAAGATAAATTCATTCAGATGGCGAATTTATTTTGTACGTTGCTGCTCTCCAAATCACTCAGTCCTGAATTTACGTTGAAAGTGAGGTTTATGTCCAATTACTTTGCTAAAATAGAGTAAACTCAAACATATGTAAAAAGAAAAAAAGTCTTTCATTCATACAGAAAAGAGAAGAAAGTCTTAAAGGATATATGTATAAAAATCTGGGGTAACCTGGGATAATCAATTAATTATTTTTCAGATTATTGTAAAGCATGAGTAGCAGATGGTAATCTACCAGGATTTACACTCAGGGGAGTCTTAGGTCAAAATTGTGTTATAATCATAGTTATAGTCTTTTCTTGAATTGCCATACCAGTTTTTGCACTGATAAGATTTAACTTTCCTGTTCATTATAATCATTTCTTCACATTATGTGCAGTTTTATTAATACAAGGTGATTTCATGTGGGTCATATAATTCTGTGTAAATTGTGCTAATATTAATGCCTATTCTGTTGCATATAAACAAATTTTCAGAAAGTTATGATATAATTGTGTTTGTAATTGTGATAAATATCTAAATTTTCTGCACAAAATTTTTTAATGAGAACTATGACGAATAACGTACTTCCCCAATTTAAGGTCAGACAGCTTCTTGAATTGTTATTCACTAAAGATAAAACCCACTCATCAGTCTGGACTTAAAAGACCATTAATATCAACTCTGCCTCCATCATCTTCCATCCAATTAACATCTCGAAGTTTTCAGATAATCACCTCGAGAATTTGAATGAGCCTGGTGATTCATTTCTTCCCATATGTACCCATTAATCATTTTAGCAAGCTCTTATCTTAACATATGCATCACGCTGAAGAATTCCTATTCCCATAAATTTTGCAAAAGTCGTTACGAAAATTTTTGAGTCAGAATATTTTGTTTGGAACCAAAACCACCAGTAACAGGATCGTAAATTATTTCACTGAAAAACAAAGATCGCTATGTATTGGTAAAATATGGAAAATTTTTAAACACATTTAGCAACTCCATGATTACAAACCGTACTGCAAAAGCACTGAATATCCATGAATATGAAATCAATATAAAGAAAAATAACAGTAAAATGGGAAATGCTAGTTTTATCTATCTTAAAATCTATAAGTTGGAAGATTTAATCTCTTTTTATCAATGTTTCTGTTACCCAACCCACTCTTTAAATAACATTGCAGAACCTTCAGTGAACTTTGCCTAATTTATTTGCTAAACGAAAAAATAACTAATGTTATTTTTGTGACTAAGAAAAACTAACTTGGAACATTAAAACTACGGTTTGATATGGTAGAAAGAAAGAAGGATCCTTTAACGTAAATCTTCACCGGACGAGGCGCCCAAACTCTTCTTAAATATGTTGTGTGGGAGTAAATTTATGCAGAAGGCCTTATTATAATTTCACTCGAGTAACTAGTTTGTAAAACTAATTTATATATATAATGTACAAAAGAGAGGAAGGTTAAAAACAGCAATAAATGGCAAGTGATTTTGATAGCATGTACAAATGCTGCTATTACTTTCACTTTCATTACCATCATTATTCAGAATCGAATTGAATTGAACTGGATATAGAACTTAGGCCAAAGGCCAATCACTGAGACCTATGAGGTAATTCAGCGCTGAAACGGAAATTGACAGTAAAAGGTGTGAAAGGTGTGACAAGAGGAAAACCTCGCAGTTGCACTATGAACCAATCGTTAGGAGACGGTGGAAAGTAAGATGGAAGAAAGAGAATATGAAAGGAGGTACAGTAAAAGAAACGAAAGGGGTTGCAGCTAGGGGCAGAAGGCATGCTGCAAAGAATCTTAAGTAATGCCTACACTGCACCGCATGAGGTGTATTGACGGAACTAGCCCCCTACGGAGATCATTATTCAGAAGATGAACCCTATTCATATGGAACAAGCCCACAGGCGCCATTGACTTGAAATTCAAGTTTCCAAAGAAATAACAGAAGGTAAAGGGAAATACAGAAATAAGATCACTTATTAGAAAAGAAAAAAATATTAACAAATACATAAACAAATAAAAATGTAAGTGAATTATTAAAATGCAAGGAGAATTTAAATTGGGGTATGAATTTCATTGCATCTTCGCTTGAACTTTTGAGGGTCCAGTTGTACAAAATCCTCAGGGGGACTGTTCCACACCAACGGTGTGAGAAATAAAGGACCTCTGGAACTGAGAAGTTCGACAGCGAGGCATATTTACTGCTCATTGATGCTGCTGTTCAGCGATTCTGGCTGCTCTCGGCAGGAAAAGGGGGTCAGGGATCAGTTGTGAATATGAAAGATCACTGTTAAAATACAACCCATGAGAAATTGATAAACAAGGGACCATTTTACGATGGTCCAAGTCGTAAATGCTAATATTAGGAAACAGGAACCTACCACCACGAACCACTCTACCTAAAAGAGATAAATCTCTGGCAGAAGGATACATTCACACCAGCAAATAGCATTCAAGTAAAGGAAGGACATTTAATGACCTAAAACAGGTTGCCCTGATTTAATTACTGTTGCAGATATATAAGGCCTTATGTACAATATCGAACTTTTTATGCATTATTTACTGACACTTTCATTTGATGTTTCCCAAAAGTAAAATGTGAGTCAGAGGTTACACAAAGCATAGTTAAAGCTTCAGACTCATTCAGCAGAGTCCCATCCACTTGAAGGGAGGATGGGATGGGAAATCTGTACGAAATCTACTAATCAAGAGTGTTTTCGTTTTACTGGAGTTCAGCCTCATACACCAGTAACCACCAGCTAAGCCATTCACTACTCCGCTCCATGTTACGCCTGGGACTAAGGGCAGCTTCATTCCTCATAAGGGTAGAATATACTACATCCACTGAGCATACTGAGCAATCTTGTTTTCCGGGCCAAGAATCTTATCTGTAGTATACACTAAAAGTAACAGTGGACCAAGATCACTACCCTATGGAACTCCAAACACAATAGGTCTAGGTTCGTTTAAGATTCCATCAACAGCATCTAGATGTTGCCTACCTTTAAGGAAACCTTGAAGTAAATCTAAAACATATCCACCCACTCCAAGGTTCTGAAGTTTATAAATAAGTGCCACGTGATTTAATAAATCGAAAACATTCACTGAAGTCTATTTGAATTACTCTACACTTAAGACCCTTATCAAGGTTCCCTTGCAAATGGTGTCAGTTCTAAAAGAGCACCGCAGGTCCTTAACTGCTTCCTATATGCTTTGGAATACTTTAAATAATTTTTGTGACATTCGGCAAAACTTACATTTTGTGGTTTCTTGCGTTCTTCTATCATAGACCGAAAGTGAATGGTTGGAAACCGCATTGTACGCTTTATTTTTGTCATCCTTCAGCCCCCTTCTTGGCTATACTCGATCACTTTATGCTTTTATCTTGATTTGCTATTTTTTTACTTACTATAAAGTTAAAATCATGAACAATATTTCTATCGTGGTATTCTGAACTTTCTCTTATTGCTTTCGAAAGAGCATTCAATATCTATTTGCCTAACTCGTTTATTTCAATTTGCACCTTCTTATTGAAAACGTATCATAAAACATTTCTTCAATTCATGTTTACCTTGGAGAGTTCCGATGCGTAACAGCTAACATCTTTGTAAAACCCAATAATAGGGAATTTAGATGGTTTGAAGAAAACCCCATTGTCTAACAAACTCGAAAACGAAGATTGACTTGAAGACAGAATGTAACAAACAGTTCCTCCCGTAATAAGGATATGATTACTTGCAGATCGGCAGTGTTTCTAATATTCAATAAGTTTTTACCAAAACCTCTGTTTATGTTTTTAGTTCTGTGTAGCAGTCAAATTTTAATGTTGAAATACAAAAGATACACAGTCTATAGGTGGGCTGTAGCTTTCCTTTTATCATACCCTAACCACATATTTCGGTTTTAATTTAACGATCTTTCCTGGAAATCTACTGAATAAGAACAACGCTGGATATGTGAAAAAAGTCATGTATGGACCATTGTTAAAAGCTAGTTCTCCTACTAATAATATAAAGCGCTGATGAATGGACATAAAACAAATTATTTTCATTGCCTAGTGTTGTTAAATCTTCTGAAAGTTTTGCATTTCCATATTTACCCTGTCCTTTATTCCTTCTTGCTCTGATAAAGCAACCGAAGCAAATATATAATTTTTTTAAAACAATAAGAAATAAATATGCAGAAACCATAGTTTAAATATGCAGAAACCATAGTTTTAAAAGTCACAAAATAGTAAAAAAAAAAAAAAAACTCTTTTAATGAGCGTTGTTGTCAAAACACTTCGAATTCACCGTAAATCTTACCCTACGTTAAGCTTTAAAATTCCTCTTAAAGCGAATTGTCAAGTACAGAGTAAAACAAGGGAAACGGAACAGAAAGGGTAGAGACAAATGGCGCTATCAAGGATTTGGAGGTGACCAAAGTTCTGAATAGCAGAAATGTTTAGGGCACAGCTAAATGTTCATAAATTTGCATTGCTTGAAAGTCAAGCAACACTAAAACAACATTCAGATTCATTATTCATGAGTTTATTTTTAGATACTGAAATATTAAACGAACTTCATTTCAAAAGAGGTGAAAATAGAAGTTTAAGGCCATTTGTTCAATATCACTTTAATTCGGAGAAGCATACTTTTTTATACATTTTCAAAAATAAATAAAAGCTTAAGGGCAAATAAAAGTAAAAAGAAACGGGGCCAAGTAATTTTTTTAAATTTTTATTTTTCATCTTCTGCTTTATTATATCCAAATACAAGATAATAATCAAACAGTATATACACAGTATACACAAAGAAATAATTGAATATTTCCAGTCTGATAACGAGACTCCTGTTCGCTTCCCAGAATTCACTTCCGTGCTTTATAGCAGTTGTTTATTCATTTCTATAACTGGCTTACTACCAGGTGAAGAAATCAGGTATAAGAGTATGAAAAACATTTTTCGGAAACGAAAATAAATAAAAAAGCAAATGGTAAAAAAAAAAGAAACAACAAGTTCTGCAGGAAACAAAAGGAAACTAAT
>JANJGK010000018.1:18422027-18439527 GCA_039081455.1 Macrobrachium rosenbergii
ACTGGGTTTATTTGGAACATTGATCTTTTTTGCACTTTTCAAATATTCTGGAAATGATTTTCAGTAATTTTTTCACCCTTCCCATTTCATACATAATTAGAGTTAAAAAATATGGCCACATTTTATGAGTAGATATACGTCTGAAAGGTTTTTTTTTTAATACAATTTTATACTACCTTCACAGCAGACGGGTGACAGCCATATATGAAACGCTAGTTACAAGAGAATCTCATTACAAGATATCTTTGGCAGGTGGTATGAAAAGATAAACGCAGCTTCTCACATTTCAAAATTACATCCAAATGAGCATATAAGTTAAGAGAAAAAATAATCTCATAATATTCAATGGCTGTAACCCAACGTTAGTATGGGCATCACACACACCCACACACACACACACACACAGACATATATATATATATATATATATATATATATATATATATATATATATATATATATATATATATATATGTGAGTGCGTGCGTGTGTGTGTAGCATCCAATCTCATTATACTCAACAAATTACGTTTATCCAAGTGGAATCATCACTGGTAAGTGCTTCGTCACCAATGGGATTCGAACTGCTAGCATCATTGTTTCTAAACCATATATTGGCTCGAATCCCACTGGTGACGAAATATTTACCAATTATAATTCCCCTCAGGTATAAGTTATTTCCGGGGTATTGTGAACAGGACATTAAACGATGATTGTTGGTTAATATTTGTGAATGCAAAAGGTATCAGGATTTAAGTTAAATTCGACTGATTATTATAAAATGAACTGTTACCTAGCACAGCTCTATCTTTTTTTTTGTAATACACACACATCGTATATATATATATATATATATATATATATATATATATATATATATATATATATATATATATATATATATATATATATATATATATATATTTAGTTGTATTCTTCTCAGTCACGAAGATAAAATATTACGATGCACTCCACAATGAAGATGAAGGAGAAACCAGAGGAAAAGGAAATAGAGTTCTTAATTTGTCCCAACAGTTTCGCCCTCCATCAGGCCTCTTCCGGGCCTGATGGAGGGCGAAACTGTTGGGACAAATTAAGAACTCTATTTCCTTTTCCTCTGGTTTCTCCTTCACCTTCATTGTGGAGTGCATCGTAATATATATATATATATATATATATATATATATATATATATATATATATATATATATATATATATATATATATATTAGTATGTATGGGAGTGTGTGTATGTGTGCGCGTATGTATTTCAAAAGAAAGAGCTGTACTGGGGGTGTCTTAAGTAGCAGTTTTTTTTTTCTAGATAATCAATCGAATCTGATTCTAAGAAAACAGTAGAACTATATTCTTTAGTTTTACTAATCATTTACACAATCGTTTTAGCACTTAATGTCTTTCATCAGTACATGACTCCTAGGTCATCGATATGGACACTGTTTCTAAGGACAGAGTCACTCGTAGGTCACGGATTGCCTTTTACATCTTTTTTTTTTTTTTTTTTGAAAATTGAAAGTATTCATTATCCTTGTTAACTAAATATTTACTTTCTTACATTATCGTTGTATTACAGGTGTAAAAAATTCACTCCGTAAACTGTACTGTTATTGAATTTCTACGCTTTAAAGTTCCACGCAGTTTTTTATTTCTATAACTTTTAAACTTTTATCAGGAGCTAAAGATCTTCATTTATTCATTAGATTTGTTTAATACTATACTCAAAGAGGAATCTCGGCAACTTCTGAAAAATCTAGCCTTTTTTTCTTTCACCGTTTTTTTTCTTCAACCAATCCATCTTTTCCAGATTCTTATCCCTTTCTCTTCATTATTTTATTCTCGTTTGTCTACAGTTAATAATATTTTAATACAGCTTGTCAAATTCTCAAGCATAAGAAACACCTCAAACTTATATGAGAATATGGTATGATAAAGAATCAGTACATCTGTATAATAATCTGTACACTGAAATAATCATTACCATTCTAAACACTAAATAAGTTAACGGCTTTTAATGTTTCCACCATAAATAATATTTCGCTGGAACTTTTGATAAGTGAAAAACATAAGAGCAACGAGCCACCTGTCACTGTCACCGGCAATAATCACATCTAGATCTGTCCTGTGAATGTGACAGTTGTCTGAGACAGGACCCATCCAACGACGAAATCTCATCCGAGTTTCGGAGACACGATTAATATCTCATTTTCTTTCCGTCCGGAGAGACGATTGCTAAATGCCTCCACAAAAATCCGGGTGTTTGCAGTGGATCAGAAGGCTTATCTCTGGTCTTCTGATAGGATTCTTACCAAAGACCAGTGGATTGCTTCTCTTAGGGATGATTATTTCTTCCTTATTTATTATTACTGTTTTTGGAGGTAATTTATCTCACAGAAGCCAGAATCATAACTAGTTTACCTATCTTCCTGTAGGTCTCTGGGAGTCAAATATATGCACTATGTATATATATAGATACATATGTATATATGTATATATATACATATGTATATATATATATACATGCATACACATAGAGATTTACCTGAATTCTTTTTCGTCATTAGAACGGGTAGTGCCAGAAGTATAGAGAAGGCTCTACACTTCTGGCATAATGTTTTCTAAGGATGAGGTTGTTAGCCCATATCTTACCTTGACTCCAGATGGCGATAGTATAAACTCATAACTGGGTAAACAAACACAAACAGTTAAACAAGTTAAAATTGCACCGAAGTTTCATCGGCGCAATCGAGTTTTCTGTACATCGTACAAACAAGGCCACCGAAAATAGACGTATCTTTCGGTGGTCTCGGTATGATGCTGTATGAGCCACGGCCCATGAAACTTTAACCACGGGCCGGTGGTGGCCTGTCCTATATTTTAATCGCTGATACCAGAAAAGCAACTCTACTTAGAATCTTGATATTTTACCTTTATAAAAACCAAATTTATAATCTTCATATACTTTCCAGAAGGATACCCATATTCTTATTAAAAATTTATTCGAATTTTTACGTTCTAACAGATTTTAGAATCTACATAATTGATTAGATGATTTTTTTTCTCTAACTTACTGTTATCATCTGGGCACCTTTTTTTCAGATTTGATATTCACATCACTTTTTTGAGATTTGATACTCACATCACTTGGTATTGTCACAAGAGTTCTTTATAGTGTGTTTACATGTGTTTTTAGCACTTTACAAATGTCTTCAGATTCCATATCGACATTAAAGTTTTTCAAGCAAGTGCAGAATGCACTGAACATTAAATTTATTACGTACTATAAATCAGGGTTTTATTGCATGGTCCTTTATGATTATTTTCATAGTAAACAGTTTTTTTCGCCATTTTCAGCCGATTTCCTAATACAATATTGGGATTATTTAAGTTCTTGTCTGTATTTATGGCGCCGATTCATAATATCTTCCAAATACATATTATGTCCTCAATATCATTGCATAACGTTACGCTCTCTAATATTCCATGTATGTTTTTGCTAAAAGAGCTGGCAAAGGATTCTCTATTGCCAGGCTAAAGTTCTCTGATCAATATTCAAATTAAAATTGCCAGCCTTTTATACATACTTTGATTAACTTTATTAAGGTCCTCTCTGAGAATGGAAGACCTAATATCCAGCTAAACAGAGTATCCTATTACAATTCTGCAAATCATTATTAAGTACATTAGGGATTAATGACACTACTACATAAAAACTCACAAGACTGAACCCACATTAAATCTTCACATTGTCTATTTTATTTTACTCATTGATTTCTACATTGCTCTTCATATTAGACTATGAAACTGGTTTCATCCAAACGGTTAGTTACAGTTATTAGTCCAAAGAAAAAAATTATCTTAAAGATTTTTAATGAGAATTGTACATAAAGTAAAGTTGACAAAGACGCACAAAATAAAAAGAACCCTGCTAATCAGTAATTATATTTTATAACGCTTCATAAATTATATATATATATATATATATATATATATATATATATATATATATATATATATATATATATATATATATATATATATACAGTATATATATATATATATATATATATATATATATAGATATAGATATAGATATATATATATATATATATATATATATATATATATATATATATATATATATATATATATATATATATATATATATTATTTTAGATCTTGCTTTCGTTAATGGAAACATAAAACACAGATATGTTTCTAGTACAACTGAAACAAGGTTTGACAACCCCCCACCCACACCACCATCATGCACTCCACATCCTCCTCAGCCCAAAAATACAGCAAATCTATAGTTTTACAGTTTTCATTTGACGACTTTTCGATGTTTTGCCAGATGGAATTTGAATGCACTGGGGTCGAAATGACCGCTAAGTGTATGATACAAGTGAAGAAGATATTTTTAAAGTAAATATAGAGTGAGTGATTGTTTCGTATTTAGATAAACGTTTCTGGCATTGGTAACTGTAAATGCTGCGATGTCCTACTATAAAATCAGTCATTGAAGAAATCCTACACACTAAGTAATATATATATATATATATATATATATATATATATATATATATATATATATATATATATATATATATATATATACATACATACACACATATATGTATATATATATGTATTGTATATATATACATATATATGTATATATATATATACATATATATATATATATATATATATATATATATATATATATATATATATATATATATATATATATATATATATATATATAATTCAGGGTGAGAAACAATGTGTAAAATCCGGGTCCAGCACAAGAAAAAAACATTATCTTCAGTCCTCAGATGTACACTTCTCCATGTTACGGCAATGCAATGCAGATTGCTTTAAGCTAAATTAATCGGAATTGCTTCGGTTTCGAAAATGTATCGTAACAGGGCTCCTGCCGATGATCATTAGGGTTAATGTGCCCGATAACTGAATCCCATCACTGTTGCTTACGATTCACGAGTCAAGCATTTCTGAGGCTCGATATCAAATGGCGGTAAGACGAGAAGTTGATGATCTTAAAAACTGTAATGAGGGGACGATTGCATTTTCTTTTCAATGACGTCTACATATTTGCGTCATTTTTCTATTGGAGAATATATTAGTATTTTTCTATCTTGTCATGTCAGTGATTGCACGTGATAATGCAGAAGATTAATGGGGAGTCCCGTGTAGTGAGTATATCCGGAAACAAGGAAACCCATGGAATATTACAGGAATGATTGTTTATCAATATTTCAACCAGTGCGTGTTCTCTTAAGGGAATGCGCAATCGCTGAGGAAAAGAAATCAGGTATAAATGGAAATTTTATGACTATAATTGGACTAGGTAATAAAGCTGAACTATTGAATTACCCTCATTATAAAAAGTCATTATCTTCATTTGTTTACTTGTTGGAGATATTAATCAGACTTACCTATAGCGCAGCCATTTCTCTTGCTCTCTCATTCATTAGGAAGTATTAAATGAATAATTAACAATTAAATCGTATTTAAGTAAGGAAGAAGGTTAAGGTGGAAATTTACCATGCATCTGGAACGGGTGAAATATAACTATTCAGTAGGATACATTCATTTTGTTTTGTTGACAAAGCTGTTCGCATAAATTTAATTGGTTTGAACCGTTAGGCATTGAAAATGCGAACCGCCCAAATGAATGCTTCAAAATGAATTACGAGAAATACATTCTACCAGTCAAGCTGCTGGTATTGTTTTCCCTGCGCTGTGCGCACAGCTCTTGAGCATGTTCATGGCCTCGCTGCTGAGGGAACTGAAGCAAGCGAACAAATTTAATTCAGGTCGGCAGTTTCATTTTCGTCTCGTGGATATTACTGACAAAAACCTTCGAATTATGGCTACTTTGTATTTAACTGGGTTTTATCTTCTTTGTTTTTGTTGTCTATTTATCTTTGCTATTCATTCTTCAGCTCTATAATTTATTCTTTAATTTTGTATTTCTTTTGTTGTTCTCGGCAGCTTTCCGTTTAGCTAATAATAATAGCCGTAATCATATAATGATTAATATATTTTCTTAATAGTTAATAACACAAAGTCTAGAGGTGACTAATTTATACAATAGAGTATCTTAGCATAATATCCAGGCATCACGAAGTAAATATCCACATCATTTTAGATGCTATTATAATATAAGGGTTTAGATAACCAACATTATGGGTTATGCATAACCGTACATATCAAATAAGACTACTGATATTGACTTTTCATGGACTGATGAAACACTCGCTGGGATAAATCAGCAAATTCAATTCTCTGTTAAATTATCTTCGCATAGCCTAATTTATCTTATCTTCGGAACATTTTGCCATATACATACATATATAAACTCTATTATCATACAATTCACTTTCCTAAATAGAAGGTAGCACTTTTTCTCAGCGCACATAAGTGAAAATATCATTGTCGATTAGTTTCTTTTGAAGCAATGAATACTTCCTCATGCAAACTGGCATAAGATAAAACTATCATATGGCGGCTCAATATTTCACTGGTCTCTTTATAGTGGTACACTTCCAACAATTATTAGTTCTTCCCTTTGCTGCTATCAGATATAACTACAAAATATTGGTAATTGGGAATACTCCTCATTTCTGAACGGTTCCTTGTATTTGCAATATTAGTATTGGCATATTCTGAAACTATTCTCGGCAATTTAATTAATCAACAGACCTTCATGCCTGAAAGCAGTTTATTTGCTACCACTTTCCTCTGTGTACAACATTCCGTTCTTGCAACAATTTGTTGCAATGCTTCTGTTGATCTGAGGAAACTCATCGATATTTTTTTCCCATTGCACAGCCAATGGTAGTGGCAGTGGCAATCTGATGCTCGTCGAAAAAGCTCTTATAAACTTTCTTTCAAAACTTCCTCTCGTCATGCCCCGTTCTCCTCACGCGAACAAAGCACCTCGAAACGATAAATAAATCTTTTATATAGATGTCATTTTTCCCACCGCTCTAACTTTTGTTTACACTCGTTACCTGTACAACTCTAATTATTCTAGCCATACCGTAAAATTATTTCCACCCTATCATGTTAAACTTCCACACGGGACACTAAAATTTTTCATAGATCTTGAATTTATTCCACTACCCTTATATATCTTCTTTTCAAGTCTTTACAAATGACTTTCATTCTTGGTTCACCTATTATTTTACATATATATATCCCCTCATCCTGTTATCCTATCTTATATTTACTCTCAATTATTCTTTCAAATCAGTAACTCGTTTTCTTCATTATCCAAAAAAATATTTACGAGCGTTTAATGAATTAAGCTATCAAAAACTTACGCCTGCTAAAATCAAAATAAACAAGTAAAAAATGCGCCTAAGTTTCTTCGGCGCAATCGAGTTTTTTGTACAGTGTATAGTGCTGTATGAAACTCTCAGCCGGGGCCCATAAAACTTTCAGCCACGACCCAGTGGTGGCCTGTGTTGCTGAAACCTACAGCGGTGCCAGAAGCACGATCATGGCTAAAATTAACCTAAAGTAGAATAAAACTACTGATGCTAGAGGGCTGCAATTTGGTATGTTAGATGATTGAAGGGTGGATGATCAACATACCAATATGCAGCCCTTCTAGCCCCAATAGTTTTTAAGATCTGAGGGACGGACGGACAGACAAATCGCTTCTCGACTGTTTTCTTTGACAGAAAACTAAAACGTATAATACATTTAAAAAAAATTTTTTTAGTCTTGAATTATTGCCAAGCATCAGTTCATCATATACAATCATCAATCAATTCATAATCTTATTTCACAATTTTTAACCCACAGCTATCGCTTCTATGATTTCTTTCATCGCCTTATTCATAAAACTAATGCCAAATTTTGTAAGAACGGTTCATTGTCTCAGATCGATTTCTAAAGGTATCACACATATTTCAATTCAGTCATACCTTCAAACGCCGTAAAATTTTATACGTTCACACAGAGCGTTCCCAATCTGACTATCAATGTTTGCTAATCACTTTTATGTTATGATCATGGCTGGTAAGTCTCAATGCCTC
The DNA here is from genome assembly GCA_039081455.1 of Macrobrachium rosenbergii. NCBI lineage: Eukaryota > Metazoa > Arthropoda > Malacostraca > Decapoda > Palaemonidae > Macrobrachium > Macrobrachium rosenbergii. The sequence continues at coordinate 18,430,114 of JANJGK010000018.1, forward strand.
AGGGATTTGGTGGCGATTCCCGAGTCACTAAATAGAGAGAGAGAGAGACAGAGAGAAACATAAACTGCCGAGAGGTATCTTCGAAAGAATGACTACCACTTTTGTATGATATATGATGAAACGAGTACATATTTTGCATGCATTCTTTTGATGAAAGACTGTAAACTTACATTAGAATAAACATATACACAGTGGATGTAGTGCTTGTAACATTTTAATCTAATTCTCACACACACACACATACGTGTATATATATATATATGTGTATATATATATATATATATATATATATATATATATATATATATATGTGTGTGTGTGTGTGTGTGTGTGTGTGTGTGTGTGTGTGTGTGTGTGTGTGTGTGTAGAATGAAAAATGGGAAAAGGCACGTTAAACGAAGAAGAAGAAGAAGAAGAAGAAGAAGAAGAAGAGAGAGAGAGAGAGAGAGAGAGAGAGAGAGAGAGAGAGAGAGAGAGAGAGCTTGATCTTTCTATGCAATTACAAAGCAAGGAAATCTGCGTTAGCTACAAATAAAGACAAATGACCGCTGAAGAAGCTTTTGACATTCAGTCATTAGTTTTATTTTTTACCCAAGAACACTAAATTCAGATCTTTGAGATAAAGATGCCTTTTTGTATGTTACTTGTCTTATAAACAATTTCATTTGAGATGAAAATCTTTCTGTTTTAGTCAGTGATTCAACATACTCTGCGAAAAATTTAATAAATATACTGAAACAAATAAAAAAGGCTTATCAAACGCCATTTAATGTTTGAGAAAAATTTCGTGTATTTTTCTGAAGTCCGGCTGGTGCGTTACCTTGCGAATTAAATATATTCCTATGTACTAAGAAGTAACAAAATGGTAATCTTGCCCGAGTTATTCATAACAAATACCCTACCAGTGACTTTCTAAATAAAGCTATAAAAAGATGAAGCATTTTCCATTTGTTATTTGAAATAATTCCCCATTCATTGGCCCGGAAAAAAAAAAGAAATAATAATGAGTATTATTGGGACACATTCACTGCGAATGAAAAATAAGAATGAAATCGACATGCATGAACGGTATTTATAAATTCCAGTAACAATAATGGCTAAATAGCATGTAAATAAAAGTAAATATATTCAAGAAACGTCCTGAGGAGTAAATATATTTTCTCTCCCAATTTTTTTCCTCACCCTCTCTCTCTCCCATTCACCTTCAGTCTTACGGCATATCCATTTCTTTGGAGTCGTCAATGAGCAGTGTAAATATACCTGTATTATTTTTTACTTTCCTAAAATTATCAGCAGATATACTTTGGGTTTCGTAAAAGAACTAACGAAATCTCTTACTTTGATATCCTTTTGAAAAGAGTTGAAGCCCTTTCGTGATAAGGCACTGGGAATAAAAGCGTAACCTTTTAATGGGAATAAATAGGATTGGAATTGTCCTCTGATGTTTACTTCTTAAATTTTTGTGAATTTATTATATGTGCATAGTAATTTATCTCATAAAATTTACTTTCAGCTGCCTTGAAGAGGTATTAATGTTCTAGTTCCAGCGAGACAGCAACCCTTGAATACACAGTAAACTTTACCAGTGCCTCTCTCTCTCTCTCTCTCTCTCTCTCTCTCTCTCTCTCTCTCTCTCTCTCTCTCTCTCTCTCTCTCTCTCTAAATCATCTTATTCTACTAATTTTGAACTTTAGTCATTTCAGTTTCTTTGCGCTTCTCTTGGATTGTCTCATTTTAGTTTGTATAATTGCTTTAACTCTTGTATTGCATATATATAAATGTTAGTACAGATGCTTATTGCCAATGATGCGAAGATCAACAACGAATACTTCAAATTTTACTTAGACTATAAGTATTTGCTCATAAGTAAGGGACGGATAACGAAAAAAAAAATTGTCTTATTACTGTCTGGAAAAATAAATAAGATTTAGTTATTACTGTACCTATAGAGTGAATAATGAGCTTTTTTGTGGAATTTGCATTGCTACTGGATAATCATTTAATTTAATATTAGGTAAAAGTTACTTGGGTACATAATTATATCTAATGAACTTGAGGAAAACTAAATCATAAACTAAATTCCTTTGCAACATTTCCTTTTCAGATTAAATTTCTTTAGCAGTTGGTTATATTGAATGAAATTCTATTAAGTGATTCATGATTGTTCTTAACGAAAGTAGTAATGAAATTATACTGAAAACTTTACTAATTCACTTAACGTGAACTAATGAGATACAAAGTGACTCATAGTGTTCAAAATTTAAATGACACATTAAAAGTCGCAGTAAAAACCTTGAAGAGAAAACTGAATTTTAAAGTGATGATTTTATAAGTAATTATGGTTTGCATATAAAACAACACAGAAATATTAAAACCAAACTGTAAAGAAACCAGATTTTATTATACTAAAAGATTGATGCCAAGCTCTTAATCCTGAATTGTGGCTATACATTAAAAATTAATAATAAAAAAATTAACGAATAGAACAAATGAGAATAAAAAATACTAGATACGCTGATGATAGATTTTTTTGTGTTAGAAAATAGTTTGAGACTTTCTTGGAAAATTTAATCTTCTTCTCGTCATTATTACTATCAGGATTATTTCTTTTATTTCGTTCACCGAAACTATTGTATAAGGATTCTGATCAGTGCAAAATCTATACCAAGAATATTCATTACATTTTGAACTGCTATTTTGGTCGCAATATTACAATTTAGTTTACATTCTGAAAATATGTTAATTAAGAATAGGCGTTATGTTTTCTTCGATGATATTAGAGAAATAATTCAGATCACGTTAGCTTTCCATAAAAAAAGTTCATTAGAACAAATATCCGAGCATGCTTCTCAACTTTGTAGGCCTATATTTATGGGTAAATATATCGCAGTATTTCCCTAAGGAAATAAAAAGTTTGAGTATTTTCCCCCACTTCCTCATCTCGCCAGATGAAACAACCTCTCATTTATCACCGATTCTGCTCGACTCTAAAAGAGGAATTTTCCTCCTCTTTCAACCGTTCAAGAATTACCAATGCTCTTGGACCAGTGACCATTAATCTATATTCCTCTCTGAAAAAAATGACGTCATCTAGTGGATGGTCAGATAGAACTGTATATTCCTCACATCGAAAGTGACTACCATTTCATATATATATGTATATGTATATTGTATATATATATATAAATATATATATATATATATATTATATATATATATATATATATATATATATAGTATATATATATATATATATATATATGTATAATACACACACACACTAGCTGACCAACCCAGCACTGCCTGGAAAAATCCGACTAACAACCTACGGGCAAGTCCATTAAATCCCTGAATAACATTACGGAATTTTTTCTGAAACGAATGTTGTAACTACAACAGCTTTAAAAACACCGTCGATCCTTCTTGCTGACAAAGGGTCGGCGAGGGGGGGAAGGGGAGTAGGATGGGAAGGACATAGGGTAGAAGGAAGTGGGGTAAGGGAAAGAAGTGAGAAGATAGAAGAGGAGGGCGAATGGGAGTGAAGGGGGAGGGGGTAGGGGAACTGAAATGTAGGGGAAGCAGAATGGGAAGGTAGAGGGGAGGGGGATGGGAGGGTGAATGGAAGGGAGGAGGGGAAGGAAGGGGGAAGGGAATAGGGGTAGGGGGGATGGAAGGAGGGGGAAGAAGGAGAAACAGGGAAGGGGAAGGGGAAATCTGGAAAGCGGGAAGGGGAGGAGAAGGTGAGGGGGAAGATCACGGGGGAAAGGAAGTTACGTTTCCATATTGGTGAAGAATTAACGACAACACAGAACAATAAATCGAAGATATTACTTCTACAATTCGTGCTCGGGTGTGTCTGTGTATTTGTGCGTGTGTGGGAGGGGGAGGGGGGAGAGTTCTGTCTCCCTTTCAACAGTAGACGGACCTTTTATCAATTACACGAAATTCACTGCACAACAAATCGAAGGAGATTCGTTCTAGATATGATGATGGGTAATACCTCAAGGTACTTAAGAATTTGTATTTTATTGGCTGTGTTTGATGAAGATACGTTTGGCTTAAAATGAACACTGGAAAAAATGTGGTAATTTCGTCTCGAGTAATTTTTTTAATGAGGGGGGTAGATCTGTCACAGAAGCATTTGGTGTACTAATATGCATATTGGGGGACGGCGATGAATTAGTTCTTGATCTCCAAAGTGTATGCCCGTAACTTCCGATTTTTTTTTCTTTTTTTTTTGTGGGTGAAGTACTTAGATTTGATGATGGTAATACTACAAGGTACTTAATCATTTTTATTTTATTGGCAGGGTATGATTAAGATACGTTTGGCTTTACTATGAACACTGAAAAAAATGTTGGTAATTTCGACGCGAGTAGTTTTTTAATGAGGGAGTATACCTGTCACAAAAAACATTTGGTATGTTAATACTTTTTTTCCGTGGCGAGAATTGTGAGGGCTGACTGGTGTGGTAGTAGAAGTTATATTTTCAATTACATTGCTTTATGACTGAATGAAAGTAATTCTAATGCAGTCAAACACACCTGTTTAATTTTTTGGATGTGCTAAGCTGATTATAGGGTTTGCAGTGGGAGGAGTTCAATGAAATTAAACGTCTGGCAGCACTTGGAAAAAAAAGGTGGAGCGTCAGGTGAAAAATGATAATTAACACAGAAAGCACAGAAGGAAAAGTTGACGTAAAAACGAAAAATTCATTGGTTTGTCTGTCTGTCACGGGGTAGGGGTTTAATTTTGAGTTATAAATCTTCCTGGAGTGAAATAGAGGCCGTGTGCAAAATTTGTTCAGGGTCTGTCAAGCGGTTCGGATTTCTGTAGAAGCCAAACAAATGCACAAACATTCACTTATATATACACACACACACACACACACACACACACACACAAATATATATATATATATAGTATATATATAATATATATATATATATCTATATATATATTATATATATATATATAATATATATAATATATATATAAATATATATATATTATATATATATATATATATATATATATATATTATATATATATATTATATATAATATATATATATATATATGTGTGTGTGTGTGTGTGTGTGTGTGTGTATTGACTGATTAATTGGAGAAAGGAAAAATTAAAGTGAACAATAATAAGGTTAAATGAGTAACCAAACAACAAAAAAATCGATTAATCAATAAAAATATTGAAGGTAGTACAATGAGTGGAACTTTACAAGTTTGTATACGAAGTGGCCAGCGTTGGGGAAGTTTTTTTTTACCATAGGCTTCACTGGCTATTTAGGCAGTCGAAACTGAATTTGCTAGTGTGTTATTTTTTTTTCCTAGCTTTCCCCACTATTTAGAGAAACGACTGTTCGTTCAAAAAAAAAAAAAAAAATCTATTCGTGAATTACCTCTGGGAGGCGTTTCTGTATTTGTAAAAATGGGGGCCTCATAATGATGAGTGAATTGGTTATATCAGGATAATCACTATGGAGTATATGGAACTAGGAAATGAAGTGGTATGCAGCTGTTTGAATTGGTTAATCAGGATAATTACTATGGAGTATATGGAACTAGGAAATGAAGTGGTATGCAGCTGCATTGAATATATTATGATATTTGAGCCTATGTTAATTAGCCCGTTTACTGATCAGTGGTTTTCCAACTGCTAAGAGCTCCAAGACTGGCTTGGGAAAGGTCGTGTTTGCTCTGACAACTGTTATGTCCGGACAATACGTGATCATCATGTAAGTCATTCTGAGGACCAATATTCGACCTGCATGACTCCATAAACCAGTTAGAATGTTTCTCGTTAGCTAGGGGGCATTGATGAGAACAGAATGATAATGTGTACAAAGCTGTTATGAGCTAGTTCAGGAAACTCCTTCTAAGTGGGTGCCACGTTTCAATACAAAGTAATATAGGAGGAGGTAATATTTGTTAATGATACTGTCATTCCAATTATCAATAAAAAAACTTTTGTCTGTACAAAAAAAAAAAGTGTATTAGGAGTAGTGTTGTGTAATTTAGTTTTTGCTAGATAAAGGGAGAGACTGAGTTAAGATATAAAGTAATGTATATGTCGATGAGTTTCTTAGATCTTACTGATTCTGATCTCTAATGTTAAATATATGCAATACAATTTTTCATTATTACACAATAGAAATTATTGAATAATTTTAGTAGTTCGTGAAAAAGATATTGATAAAATAATTAAATGATTTCGGTATAAAAGGTAACATTGATTACATAAATACTTTTAAGCTAATACGGAGATGACGAATTCAGACTTCGAAAATTGTTCCAAGACTTGAATTTTCAGTTCTAAAAAACTATATCCTTTCCATAGACTGATATGTTCGTTTAGAGTTTTCCTCTTTACTGAACTTACATGCCTAATGCCAATGACAGAAGATCTAGCTTTCTACATTCATCAATATGCTCTAGTACAGAAAGATAAGATTCATGCAAAGATTCAAGAACAATAGAGATCAAGAAGTTAATGAATCTGTTAATCGACTCGACTTGAACTTAGTTAAGGACTGACCAATACTGCAAATTCAGTTAATGCCTAGACAAGGAGACCTGGCAATCAGGTACAGTCAATACATCTTAGAGACTGATAGGTACACATTAATCTTAAACAGATAAGGCAGTAATAATAGTTCAAGCAAAGAAAAATAAACAAAAAAATTTGTTTATATATCTTCTATCCTGACAATTTGCTTATGACTGTTTTAACTATTTATATAAATTAGTTTACTGTTTCCTGGCAGATTAAAAAAAAATGACTATTACCTCTACCACGAAGGTTGTATGTCTTTTCATGTGTGTGTGTGTGTGTGTGTGGTTTGTTGTATCTTTTCACAGTTGTTATTTAGAGTATGCGATTACAATTAGAACTGATCTTTGTAAAACCATATGAAGGTGGAAGTTCCGACTAGTAACAAATGATTAGAATTACCGACACAGAAAGAAGAGTAACTTGAATGGAATTGGACATTTTGATGAAAGTGAGAGGTAATGAGGAAAGAGGTTAGCTCATATTTGCTGAACATATTCCTGGTTTAATCAACCAGAATCCTGCAGTACGTCATTGCGGGATGTAATTTAAGAGATTTTGAGAGAAGAAAGTTGCTGTTGGAGAGAATGGACGGTAAAGGCTGTATAGGGTGTGCGATTGCACATCCTTGCTTCATGTAATCCGGCTTTATGAAACCAAAATAATCTGATCGACTAATTTATACCTTGTCCAACGATTTAATAGTTATTTCCTGACTGACATAAATTTTACGATTATGGAAGAGAAAGGAAAATAATCTTTGAAATGACGGGATCTTGAAAACAGAAAATATCATTTCTGAAAAATTTTCAAATAAATGTTTTTTAAGCAAAAGATTTGCCCAGTGCAGCTCCAAAAAGAATCTCTTTTTTCCTGTTCGCTCATAATGCTCATGAAAATGAATTCCATTAAATCGGCAGACCTTAACTCTAAATTGTTAGATCCTTTCATTTCAATACGCCTTACGTGTAATTATTTCCCTTACACACTTTTCTTTGAATTTAATACATAGATATCAATTATTAAGAAATCATAATATAGTATTTTAAAATCATCTAAATAAATCGAAAACTGAACTATATAATCAACATTCCAGGCACAATATGATTGGTCGCAAGTCAAGAGGGCAATCACTGAGTAACCTATTTTCATGAAAATACAGAAGTATATCAGCCATTTGTCGCTGGATGTGGAGACCCACTGGCAAAATTATCAAACTGTTTTGAAATGCAATCTACTGGATAGGAAATCATTATCATTTACATAAAAGTTAGAATTGCTTTTAATATACCATGTTTCTGACTGTTCAGAATCTGAAAATGTGATTAAGTTTCTTTGGTAGAACAGTTTGCACATTGACTAAGCCTTTTAGAATTTTTTCTTCTATATGACTAATATTAGTTTTACATGAATTAAATAATAATAATAATAATAATAATAATAATAATAATAATAATAATAATAATAATAATAATAATAAAGTGCAATGCACACACACACGCATATATATATATATACATATATATATATATTATATATATATATATATATATATATATATATATATATATATATATATATATATATATTACTAAAAGGTCCTCATTCAAACTGGATGGTATCTAATGGAGTTTGTTATTCAGAAAAAGTTACAAGCTTTTTTGGACAAACAGTCCACATTATCAAGTATCCGTACAATGAGCAGGGCGCGTAGTCCAGCTGTATTTATATCTATGTGCTGGGTACTTTTAATCTTATAATCGCCTAGCTCCTTCTGTGTGACCCCCACCCCCTCGTGATCTTGGTCTTTCTCTGCTCCCTTCTTCCGGGTGTCCGTTTTCCATGCGTTCTCTTGCGTTTTTCCTTCGTTTCCTTGCTACTTGCGGAGTATACGATTTTTCTAGATATGCTGTCTTCAAAGGCCATTTCCGGTGTTCCCTGCCATCGTGTTGTTGGCGCAAGTTATGAAGGCGTTTTCTTACTTTTTACAACCAGTTCTAGATGTTTTGTTGGTGTTCCTGTACAGAAAACTCATATTTTCCCAGTCTATTCTGTGATCATTTTCCCAACAGTGTTTGGCAACTGCAGACGTCTGATTATAATGCCTTATGTTCTGCACATGTTGTTTGCTTCGCTCTTTACATGATTTGCCAGTTTCGCCATAGTACCCTTCTTCACAGTCTAGATACGCTGCCATATATACCTCCCCCCCCTCTAATCTCTTCCCCCTCTACCGACTTTTTTGTTTCTAACTATTTTATTCCTAATGGTGTTTTTGTAGCTGCCTATCAATTTGAAATTATTTAGCTTTCTGTTGATGGGTGCAACAGAGGTGTTGTCCGGGACTGTAATTATTTTCTTCCCTACCAAATGTTCCTTTTCTATCCTTTCCCTCTCCCCAAAATAGTTTTTCCTTGCTTTGATGTGTGCCCACTCCCACCAATACTTAGGGGTAGCCTAATCTCCTAAAACTCTCCCTCAGGTAATCCAGCTCTTCGTCTAAAAATTCGGGACTGCAAATCCTATAAGCCCTGATGGCCAGCCCTGTCATTAATCCTATTTTTATTTCTTTCCTATGACTGGAGAACCTATGTATGTATGAATTGGTGTGTTTCTTCTTCCTATATACCTTGAATTTTAAAATTTCCCCTTCCCTCTTGACCAGGTCATCCAAGGAAAGGAATTTCTCCCTCCCTCTCTTCTTCTATTGTGAACTTGATGTGTTCATTTAGTTTATTTATGTTTTCTAAAAACTTGTGTAGATCTTCCCTTTCTCCCTTGTAAATAATCAAGATGTCATCCACGTATCTTACCCATTTTACGGTATTTAAGTTCCCTTTATTTACT
>JANJGK010000018.1:18444527-18452027 GCA_039081455.1 Macrobrachium rosenbergii
TTGTTTGATTTGTAACTTGAGCCGTTCAGTAAGTACCAACTAAAGAGAACGTGTACTGGACATCAGAGTTCTTAACTAATGATACTTCTTCCCTTTACGCATACTGTGTCCTAATTATTCTTCTTTCCTAGAAATATTTTGTACCCCCGTATTTTTAGGTATATGATGAAATTCTATGGAGCAAGCTTTGTAAATCTTATGTTTATTTCATTAAAACAGCATCATTATTTTAACTTGTTAAGGGTATATATATATATATATATATATATATATATATATATATATATATATATATATATATATATATATATATATATATATATATATACATAATATACATATACATATATATATATATACATACATATATATATACATATATATATATATATATATATATATATATATATATATATATATATATATATATATATATATATCAATTTAAACGTTTTCTTCAGTCTTCGACTACTTTTTCATTACAAAATCTATGAGAAGTTCAAAAGGTAAAGGTGATATAAAATTTTCTTAAAGTACCCCTGTTATTACCTACAAATTCTCTTTCCAAATCCCCCATCAGCAAGTACTCAGGTCATGGAAAATTTAAATTAGCTTTACCTGTTTCAAAGAAAACCATCGTAACGCAAGACCCATACTGTAATGTTGATCTATGACCGCAGCCAAACGCTTCTCTTAATCAAGAAAAGCCACCAGAAGGGGATTCTTAAAGTCCATACCCTGATGAACAGTTTGTTAGCAAAAACTCCCTTTTCCAAAACTATTCTGTTAATTTCTATGCGTTTAATTAGGTTTTATCCACCATAAGGAGAGTAATCATACTGAACATTCCATCACAGCCGACTTATGTGCAATGCCTCTATGATTACCACATTAATTCGGGTTACCTTTCTTTGGTACCTTCATCAAGGCTTTCATTCACAATTGTTAAGCTTAGTCTTTTCATTCCTCATCTTGCAAAAAAGCCACTTGCTATACGAGCTGCCGTTTCACTTTCACCTAGAATCCGAGAACACATTCATTAGTACACTCAAGACTTCAGCCACTGGTAGTTCAATTAAGTGACCCCCTTAATATCTCTTATGATTTCACAGAAATGTTCCAGCCAACATTGTCTTTCTTATTTTTCTGATGTTATTATTGACTCACCTCTCGCTTTGGCAAACATTTCGTTCTTTGACTCTTGAACAATGGATATTATATTGACAATTCTGCTCTATGTCCTGACCACAATGGCACTCTCTGAATACATGGCTGACTTAACAACACCGGCCTCTTTACCCAAATAGTCTCAAATCGCCTTCTTCGTCTAACTTCACTATCTTCATTTCGAGTATTCAGTGTATTTTGCTTTGCGCTCTTGCCCTCCTGCCCCCCAAAAAATATTTTCTATAGATACTTTTAGTTTCTGTCTTTCTTTGTTTTATCCCAGTTCTCTTCCGATATCCGAGGCTTCACTCATGTTACCCCATATCCTAGTTACTTCATTTCCTGCAGAATAATATACATTCCTGTTGTCAATTTAAGTTTTCATTGACGGTCTGTACCTCTAAGATATATATATATATATATATATATATATACATATATATATATATATACATATATATATATATATATATATATATATATATATACATATATATTAATGTTTAAAGTTGTTGAACATTCGATACTAGGTTAATAAGCAATACTAAAATCTATTTAATATTAATTAGACATCAATTCCTTTATAGTTTTTAGCCACACATCCATATGCTACTTAATAACCTCTTGAAACCCTCTAGCTCTTCCCTTGATTGTAGTCATAATAACAAGTAAAAAATGAGCCGAAGTTTCTTCGGCGCAATCGAGTTTTCTGTACAACGTATAATCAAGGCTTAATTTAGGACACCTAAAATAGATCTATATTTCGGTGGTCTCGGTATAATGCTGCATGAGCTGCTGCCCATGAAACTTTAACCACGGCCCAGTGGTAGCCTGCCCTATATCGTTGCCAGACGCATGATTATGGCTAACTTTAACCTTAAATAAAATAAAAACTACTGAGGCTTGAGGGCTGCAATTTGGTATGTTTGATGATGTAAAGGTGGATGATCAACATACCATTTTGCAGCCCTGTAGCCTCCGTAGTTTTTAAGATCTGAGGGCGGACACAAAGCCAGCACAACAGTTTTCTTTTACAGAAAACTAAAAATAGAAATAAAGATAATCAAACCTCCGAAACATTTTTTTCATCCTAAGCATGCCCATAAAACGTATTATTTTGCCCGTCAGGTGCAGAGCTGAGTGTTTCAGGGAGCAAAGGCAATTAAACTGTAAATAAGAGTCAGGGGTGAAAGGAAGACTCAGCCGATAAAGAATGACTGATGAGACAGACGAGTCGGTTTTAATTGGAAACGTAGTGCAGCGGAGAACTCGCCTTGTCAATGCTGATGGTCCGCTCTGTTAATCTGGAAACCGTTCGCTACGTACGGCTTGGGAATATATGCTCTGCGTGGCAGCTTAACGATACATTGTTCTCCAGAGAACGATGGCGAACATCCATTCGGCCGAACTAATTCATAACTCTGTCCATTTTGACAGTGTGTGTATACACCGCGCAGTAAAAACTCTCGCTTTGTCTAGATTTATAGCATCCATACCTTGCCTGTATTTCTGTCGAAAGCGTGAGAGGGGAAAAACGGTATCATAAAAATGAATCTAGCCATCAAAGAGAGAGAGAGAGAAAAAAAAAAAATGGTTGCACAGGAAGCCAAATTGGTTTTTTTATTATATAAGTGTGGGCAAGAGTTATGATGTCTGCGTAAATTTTAACCAAGATGATGAAGCAATGAATGTTTACATGGATGGTACAAGAACAGAAGTGGTTGATTCGTATTGGTATTTGGGAGTAAATATAAAAGACGAATTCAGGATGAAAAAAGAGATGAGTTTCAGAAGATTGGGAGCAAGGGAGATGACAAGGTGTGGGCAAGAGGGAGGGTAAAGGCTCGAGGTGTTTGCGGAAGGGACGGTGAGAATTGTTGAACAAACTAACATTCATCGAAGTAAACTGTGATTTTCTGACAGTTCTTCATTGGCGGGTTGGGTACAGCTCTCGGCTAGCACGCTGCTGGCCCAGCGTTCGACTCTCCGACCGGCCAGTGAAGGGTTAGAGGGATTTATTTCTAGTGATAGAAATTCATTTCTCGTCATAATGCGGTTCGGATTCCACAATAAGCTGTAGGTCCAGTTGCTAGGTACCAGTTGGTTCTCAGCCACGTAAAATAAATCTAACCCTTCGAGCCAGCCCTAGGAGAGCTGTTAATCAGCTCAGTGGCCTGGTTAAACTAAGGTATACTTAACTTTTTTGAATTACCTGATAGTCTAATCAAGAGTTTTAGTGCCGAGGTTAGAATTAATAACCGAAAGGTGCCATCTCCCTGTCAACTATTGTTATCACAATTTTTATTATGGCAGTGTGGAAGAAACAATAAACATAGAATCATTGAAAAGGAAATTTCTACTATTTAGTACAGTAATCCCAACCTTTTATACTTCACCCTGGGTACACAGAAGTTTTGTAATTTAGTATCATCATAAAAATTAAGCTTTAGTAAAGTCAAGCTGGTCTCACGTAATAATTCACAAACATTATGTTTTATAAGAAACGAAGTAAGGATAACGTTTGATTCAAACTGAACGCTGAAAACTACGTTAATTAAAATAGCCACGAAATAGCAGTATTATAAAGCACACTGTGTTCTGTAAAGAACGTATTTCATCTTATTTGACACGAAGATCTACAAGCATGTATGTTAGAATCAAGCGAAATTAAACTGAAGGATCTACAGATATTATTAAGACCATCTTGTCAATCCATTGCTTAACACAGATTATTTTATAAAAATAACTTTGTAAAAGCAAAATGCATTAATCCAGGTTAATGACTTTACCCAAAGAAACATCCCTGAAACTATGTCAATTACCTGTACAAGTTGTTAATTAATTGCGTATTATAATCTTTTCGGAAAGCTGATTTTGCTGAGGTCATCAATAAACTAACCTCATTTATATCGGGGAAAAATTATTAAAATATCTGAACAATACTGCTTTGGTAATCCATTGGCTAACCTCTGGCTATAGAAATAGCTGGGTAAAATCTAACTGAGAAATCGAGGTTAATGGGATTACCAGAGAATCTTCTTTGAAACTATGTTGATTACCTGTGCAAGCTAGAAGAATTTACACATAGGCAATCATTCGTTGTCAGATAAAAAAAAAAAAATAAATAAATAAATCGATGTGTCTGAGGTTCTGGTTCATGGTGATCTGATCATGACAACATGACGAAAGCTCTGGTTCTTAACAAGATTTTAATATTACCTTTAAAGGGTTTTTTATATATATTTGTTATACTCGTGAGTTGTCGACTTTCGTAATATGGGTGTGTGTGTGCGTGTGTGTGTTTGTACGTGTGTGTGTGTGGGTGTTGGGTGTATGCAAGTTATTAGACAATAATTCTAGATGAATATTCCCTTTAAAGGATATATATAGTTTTTATACCCGTAAGTTGTTAACTTTCATACGTGTGTTTGTGAGTGTGTGTGTGTGTGTGTGTGTGTGTGTGTGTGTGTGTGTGTGTGTGTGTGTGTGTGTGTGTGGCTGGGTGCTGGTGTATGCAAAACATTAGGCAAAAATTCCTAGATGAATTAATGCACCTTCGATTTATACAATTTCCGGCAATGAAATACCCTGGACATTATTAAATAACAAAAAACTTTCTAATCACTGGCGAAATTAAAGATCGGGACATAACCATATGTGACTGCACCCACTTATTAGAGATTAAATTAATAGCCCATGATTTGTCTCCTTTTAAGGGATTTTCTGCCTACTTATCCCCATCTTTCTTCCTCATTTTTCAGAGGACGTATTAGCCACCTTGGACAGCATAATTAATAACTTCACTGGCCTCCAAGATGGTATTTATTGCATCCAGAGTGATTAAACCTCCCCAAGGACATCAAATAATGGCAGCTGTTCTACATATCTTGATAGTAAAGCTGTGAAAGTCATGTGAGTCTTGGGTGTTATTGGCAACCACAGCGCAGGGTCTCTCCTGCTTAAATTACAGCTGGAAAGTCCTTCAGTCTTGTTAATAATACGATAAATTTCTCATTTACCCGAGAATAAGAATGTTTAGGTATAATTTATAAATGTCATTTTGGTCATTAATTTTTCAAATCTAACCAGTATTTATAGGGTCGTTTAATCATCAGTTATTTATTGCTTCCAATTGGGCGTTGCCGTCGCTTAACCCAAACAGAAAAATGTCATATATTTCTGTGTATTATTTTTTTGCGATATGTATGCAAATATACTTTTTTTTATGTAAAGACAGATATGAGAAAATGCAGAATACATGGCTCGCGGAGCATAAGAAAAACCTAAGAATTCCATATACGAAGCATTGGCGAATATATATATATATATATATATATATATATATATATATATATATATATATATATATATATATATATATATATATATATATATATATATATATATATATATACATACATAGATAGATAGATAGATAGACAGATAGATAGATACGAGGCCCTTCAGGGTTATATGATCTCCAAAATAGGATTACAAAAATCTATGCAAATGAAAGAATATCTATTTTTTACAAGGTAGGCTTGGTACTAGTAAAATGGTCTCGCAATGATTTAACACTTTAGAAACTTTTAAATTACATACCTTTTTCTCTCGCAATACCATCTGACATCCATTTCTGAAAGAACTGAGGTCGACTCATTCGCGGAGGAAGAGAACGCCTGTAGAAGAAAAGGTTTCACCCCTTATCAAAATTGTCACTATAGTTTGCCTAAGAGGAAAAGGAAAAGAAACACAGAC
Organism: Macrobrachium rosenbergii; assembly: GCA_039081455.1. NCBI lineage: Eukaryota > Metazoa > Arthropoda > Malacostraca > Decapoda > Palaemonidae > Macrobrachium > Macrobrachium rosenbergii. The sequence continues at coordinate 18,450,453 of JANJGK010000018.1, forward strand.
ATCATTTAAAACAGAATCCTCAAAAATTCAACTAATCACGTCTATTTTCAAGCAACCGCTTCTTATTCAGGAGTTACTGTGGCTACTAATCTGTCTAGAGTTGAGATCGACAATGTTTTAATAACTAATTTTCTCTGTAGCTATCAGTAGACAGCTCTTTCAGTAATCAAAATTTCCAAATGTCTTTAGAAAAGACGCATTTTGTACAAATAGTTCAAGTATATGAAGAAAACTTCCAAAATTATCAAACATCTTGATTCATTTTAATAGTAAGAGCCCTTTGTAACAATGGAGGATTAGCTTTCTATGAGCTACTGTGGAATAGACGGATTTATGAAAGGTGAATCTTAAATGGTCAAAAATTGAATTAAATGGGAATAAATAACAAGTAATAAAACATGCATATTGAAAATTCGGCCATTGTTATAGAATCACGACGCAAGGCCAAAGTAACCGGCTTCTATACTTTCTATCCAGAATTTTGAAACTATGTGAAAACTGAATAAAAAGAGTAAAATTTCATGAAGAAGCATCGATCAAACAAGATGCCTTCAAACAGGATATAGAACTTAAAAGTCATATCGCACCGGAGAAATAAGGAAATATATATATATATATATTATATATATATATATATATATATATATATATATATATATATATATATATATATATATATATATATATATATATGAATGTCTCTTCCTGTAATACCACAGTGTAATATGAATATAAGAAGGCCCATAAAACACTATTTAAACGTTGCAACCATATATTTCGGGCACTTGCTTCTGTGCCCCATATTCTACCAGTGAACAGTGTTTTATGGGCCTTCTTATATTCATATATATATATATATATATATATATATATATATATATATATATATATATATATATATATATATATATATATATATATATATATATATATATATATATATATAAATAAGTAAATAGACAAATTGAGAACCAGAGAGCACCCGTCTATCCTCATACAGTTCCGATGGAAATAAGGCTGTACTTTTGACTACTCGAATTATAACGAGGCTTGAGGTCAAGTACCATCGGATGTTTCAGGATCTGGCGATACCTGACGTGAATACCAAATTACCAGATTCACTGAAATCACTGGACTGACACCTGGATGTGTGAAACCCCCAGAGTGGTAGACTGGTTTTCCACCAGGTGCCTACATTACTAGAATAGAATTTTGGCGACCAGATGATGGAATCTTCTTTGATGAATTTATATTTTTTACCCAAGTATTGCACGTACCTGAGAATGCTCAAGAAAACAATGTTAATATGAAAAATTTTAGGGTTAATAATTTATTAGGTTTTGTAAATTCTAACGAGTTTTTTCAGAACAAGAAGGTTATATATACAGGTGTGTGGTGTGTGTGTACGCTTGTTTGTGTATGAAATATAGCTAATAAAAACATAATTTTTATTCTCATTACAAAGTCCACGTAGGTATTTTGAATATATCTTTTTTCTCTAATTTTTTTAGAGAGAGAACAACAGGCAGACAAACAGGAGGACAGAAAAATGCTCACTACCATAAATGAGAACTT
>JANJGK010000018.1:18454527-18479527 GCA_039081455.1 Macrobrachium rosenbergii
TACATACTTAAATTTTGTCAGCATATAAACGACAAACATAAAGCAGCGAGCTCTTAATCATGCACGAGTTGCCATTAGAAAAAATATACCCTTGAAACCTAAGTGTATGTAATATTGGCTTTGCTTACTTAGCATCTAGCTCTTTTCAGGCAAGTGACAAACTTAGGCCACTCACGCCCCCATGATGAATATCTTACATTGTGCTCATAATCGCCAATAAAAGGTGATCTTGAGCTCTCCAGCAGGAGAAAGCATCATCTTGATTTCCAGCTAATCACAGACGACTTCTTCCAACAACGGAGCTACGAACTTCGAAACAAGACATTTCTGTTTTTCTGCTGTGGCTGGGTTCAGCAATAAATGTTTGAATTTACCAGAAGTCTTTGTCTGTAATGTCCATCTCATTGCCCTACCATATGATGAAACCACCTTGCTCATCTATGAAGACAATTCCTTCACCCAGTATGGGCCTTGTTGACTACCTGAGGGACCAATATGGATGCAGATAAGGCCAACGGAGGAGTAATGGCCCTCTAAAGCCTGTCAAGGAAATGGATACCAAGCTGGTGAAGAGAAGGGCAACTGATTGCAGCTCTGCTAATCCTTGCCTTTCAATGAAAGATCAAGATTATCACCATTATGTCATCACAAGACGGAGTTTCCCCCTCTTCTACCATCAAGAGATATGACAAGACCGTCGAGAGAAAGGTCGATATTAGCTGCCAAAAGGTCATCTCGGAGTACAGTGGTAAGGTGGGTAGCACTGAAAAGAGCAACATGCTCACCCACCTTTACAAGATGCCCATGAAAGCCAGGAGGTAGTTCATGGTGATCTCTGAGTATGCTGTCGACATATGTGTCAGTAGTTTATAAGTACTGCACAAGAGGGTCTGCTTTGCTTCTGGAGTGAAGTCCACGAGCCTGTAGTCATGCAGCCTGGAAGTCTCCAGGTTTACTGTGTGTTAAAAGATCATCTCCAAATCAGTCATGATGTCCCTGGACAGGCAAGAGGAGCTGCTCCTGACAGTACCAAAAAAAGGACAAAGGGCAGAGGTGCCTGCCACAACAGTGAACAAACGAGATTAAGTACATGCCTGTATTGGTCACCAACAGATATACCTGTTAGTTCTGTTTGAAAAAGGGACACATACATTGCTACAAGTGGATCTACAAGTCCTGCAAGCTGGCCCTCTGCCTCTGGCACTAGGAAATGTCGCGCTCCATTCCTTGAAAACAAGGAGTAGGTTGAATGAAACTATAAATGTTTCATCTTAACGCATTTTGCCTTTCCATATTGTATGTGTTCATATTTCCATGCTATACGTCATAGTTCCATGTTCACTGAATGTGTTCATAATGGACATATTTAATATGTGTATTCCATATCAAATAACTCCATTTTCAATTCATGTTTCAGATTCATATTTTTATTCCATGCCTATCTACACAATCTATTGTATATAATTTACTTTGATAAATTTGATTGTATACATTTTGTAATGTAATGTAATGTAAGTTGTATATATTTCTGCCTTGCTGTTATATACCTGTAATATATATATATATATATATATATATATATATATATATATATATATATATATATATATATATATATATATATATATATATGTACATTTATATATTGTTGCCCTTTTATGTACTACAATTATTATATCTTTCCATGTTTTTCTATCCTTGAATAGTTTTCATATTCATTACATGAGATAAAAATCTGGAGAAACAACAAAGTCCCAAAATCAAGCTTTTACCCCCGAAAGTGGGAAGGTTCCCGTACGGGTCATTTCATTAATACCATTTGTGGTTTATAGGTAGTCCATTTAAAAGACATATAAGGGTAAACCATCTTTTATATCTGTACGACTTTACTCTCCAAGAGTATTTTTAAATTTCCTTATTTCTAACAGGGGCCATTGACCTGAAATTTAAGCTTCCAAATAATATGGTGTTCATTTGAAAGAAGTAACAGAAGGTAATAGGACATCCAGCTTGAGGAGATCAATTATTAGAAAATCTGATAAATTACAAAATTAATAAATAGATAAAAATGTCAGTAAATTGTTAAATAACAAGAAGAAGTGTATTAGTATTAGAGTAGCAATGCATTGCATCTTTGCTTGAACTTATGAGGTTCTAATTGCACTACATCCTCAGGGAGACTCTTCCACAGTCCAACGGTGTGAGGAATAAAGAACCCCTGAAAGTGAGAAGTTCGACAGCGAGGTCCATTTAATGCATATTGGTGCTGCTGTTCAGTGAATCTGGCCACTCTCGGCAGGAAAAGGGGATCAAGGGTCAATTAAGAATAGACAAACAAGAAACCATCTATTGATGGTCCAAGTCATATTTGCTAGTATTAAGAAACTGAAGCCTACCACCACACAACACTATCTAGAAGAGATAAATCTCTGGTAAAAGCAAACATCAACAGGTTGCAATGATTTTACCGCTGTAATAAACATATGGTCTTACAAACAATACCTAACTTTCGTGTGGTATTTGCTGAAACTTACATTAGATGTTTCTGAAAAGTAAGATGTGAGTCAAAAGTTACTCCTAGAATAGTTAAAGCTTCAGACTCATTCAGCAAGTGATGAAAATTCTGTACGAGATCTGCTAATCAATAGTGTTTTTTTTTAGTGGTGTACAGCCTCATACACCACTGACTACACCATTCACTGATCTGGTCTATGTCCCGATTGGGGCTAGGAGTAGCTTCATTTCTCATAAGTGGAGACCTCACTAAACTCACAAGTGTTGCATCATCAGCATACTGAACAATCTTGCTTTCCAGGCCAAAAACACTTGTATACACTAAAAATAGCAGTGGACCAAAAACACTACCCTGTGGAACTCCAGACACAATAGGTCATGGTTCGCTAAAGATCCCATCAACAGCAACTAGCTGCTGCCTACCTGTAAGGAAATCTTGAAGTAATCCTAAAACATATCCACCCACTCCAAGATTCTGAAGTTTATAAATAAGTGCCTTGTGATTTACTAAATCGAAAGCAGCACTACAATTTATTTTAATTTCTCTGGAATCATAACCCATATCAAGGTTATCTTGTAAATTGCATGCCAAGTCTAAAAGTGTCGCAGGTACGCAACTGCTTCCTTATTGACTATCAGCTGACAATCCTTTAGATTACATATACTTCTAAGGGTCCTTATTGAGGCAAGTCCTACTTGTCCCTTTCCATGGAAATTAACATTTTTCTCCTACTATATGTAAGCAATTTAGAATGAATTTTCGCTCTTAATTTATCTTTCTTATTATTTTTATTATTAATATTATGTAAGAGGTTAGAAGGTTGATTGCTTTTTGCGATGAATAGGGAAAGGCTGGTTCATTACTAACAAGATTTTATTTTATTTTTATTCTTCAACCATAATATGGTCCATTTACTAGAAAGGACGGTGAATAACATTTTCCACGAGAAAAAAGTTGGTGATTGAAACCCTTGTATTTCCTCGTAACAATATGTACCCCCAATGAATATTTGTTCCAAAATTTAATTCAGTTTCCAGGGGTTAAGATATCAGACAAGTTCTATTTCTCTCGAGCTGGTGTGACGTCACTACCGGAAAAGCAACAGTTTCCTAAGTCCTCGGAACTATATGTTTCCGAACAGTTCCTGTCTTTGTCGGTGTACGAACGCTGCCAAGGGCCATTTTCATCTGCAAACGCCCTATTGGCTTAAGTTGTCCTACCGTTGACAGCATATGACTTGTGCGAAGGCTTCCGAGCTCCACCGCTGTTTATGTGATGGAAGGTAAACACCACGACTTAATTTCTTATCGACACACCATCGTGCGACAAATTTGCGATGATTCCCAGACACCAGACTGGCTGTTGCAATCACACAATTACTCATCTCTGGATTGGCCAATGCAACAATCAGGCATGCGTGCGAGGGTAGGGAGAAATGATAGAGAAAGGAGAGGAGTTCCAGAAATCGGTAATCATCCGATTACAATGTTTCGGTGTTTTTTCTTTCCGTCTCCTTTCAAGCTCTCGAGTAATTTCCTCTACATCTTTTTTTAGACAGAGATACCCTACCTCTTTTTCTCACTTTCTTCCGATGAGTTGTAAGTTTGACGTTTAAATGTCAGATCTGCATAATTAGTAAACCAAATATATAGTGTGACAGATATTTTGCATAAAGTAAAGGATAAATATAAAGACTGGCGCTAAAGCCTGTAAAAAGATACTCAGAATTAAGATTATTCGATGATTTTCAAGTGTCCTTCTAACCTTGGAACCTTAATTAGCTCACAAGGGATATAAACTGCCCACCATCCGTCATTCCTAATTTCACATCTTTATACTTTGATGTTTATAAGTTTAATATAGGTTAAGGCAGCTGTTTCTGATGTTTTTAAAATGACAAGCACGGAGCAAACTATTGGGTAATTATTAGAGCACCACATAATCTTAGAAATTGTAAATTAGACGAATTAACAAGGCTTGCTTGGGGTCGAGCATAAGACTTAACATATATAAATTTATATATATATATATATATATATATATATATATATATATATATATATATATATATATATATATATATATATGTGTGTGTGTGTGTGTGTGTGTGTGTGCGATATGCACAAGCAATATGTTTGTTTTTAAACTGAACACATACTTAGAAAATCTGACGCTTTTTTGGAGAATTTCCAAATAACTTTCCAATCTTTTGAAAAGACCTGTTATCCTGCTTGAAATTTTGACAGTTGAAATAATCTCCACCAGGTAAGGGCGAGATTTCAAAGATTACCTGTAATGTTTTTCTTATGAGAAATTGTCTCACAAATCAACAAAGCAATTGTCGACATGCATACTTCAAATTATTTTTTGAAATGATTGTTTGAAAAAAAATACGATAATTGTGACCTTAACTTCAGGGCTTAATCATCCAGAATCTGGATGATACATTATATACAAAGTTTGCCAAGAGATATTCACTCATGCCTCAGTGACTTAATTATAAAAATTACTCGCTTTACTCATATGATGCAAGTACAACCTTGACAAATAATGTAGAATTAGTCCTAAAAGTAACAGCAACGGAATACTTGCTTCGATACTTAATCAAGCATTTATAAGCAGTCCCGCTCGTCAACTGATGAGAAATCTTACATCAAGGGCGTTATTTCTTTATGAGCTTGATGGCGTTTACTACTCTGTACTGGAACCTGGCGCTGCCCGTTACGTCTCCCCTACCCTCCCGATCCCCTACCTAACCCCGCCCTCACCCGGGGGATGGGAACAGGTTTGCAGAAGAAGGGAGGATATGTCATGCCTCCCCTACTTTCCCGATCCCCTACCTACCCCGCCCCATACCGGGGCGGACAAACAGGTTTACAGGAGGAGGGTGGATGTGTCATGTCTCCCCTACCCTCCCGATCCCCTACCTATCCTGCCCCACTCAGTGGGTGGGGGGTGGGAACAGGTTTGCAGAAGGAGGGAGGATGTGTCATGCCTCCCCTACTTTCCCTATCCCCTACCTACCCCGCCCCATCCCGGGGCGGACAAACATGTTTGCAGGAGGAGGGTGGATGTGCCATGTCTCTCCTACCCTCCCGATCCCCTACCTATCCTGCTCCACCGGGGGGGGGGATGGGAACAGGTTTGCAGAAGGAGGGAGGATGTGTCATGCCTCCCCTACTTTCCCGATCCCCTATCTACCCCGCCCCATCCCGGGCCGGACAAACAGGTTTGCAGGAGGAGGGTGGATGTGTCATGTCTCCCCTACCCTCCCGATCCCCTACCTATCCCGCCCCACCAGGGGCAGGCAAACGAGAAAGATCCACTCGGATTTTATTATTATAGATTATAACTGAGACTTGCAGTGAGTTGGTCCGGAGAGGTCAATTTTAACAACTGTAAAGGGCCACTAACAAACCACAGGGAGGAAACAGCGAGCTCCAAGTCAGGAATCACTAGATTAAGGTAACAAGGTGGAATAATTCATCGCAATATTTGTGTTAGATTTATATAATTATCATAAAAATATATATTGACAGTGACGTGTTATTCTAAGTAGCGTTTTTATTTTTATTTTTTTTTTTAGGTCCCAGTGACGTTAAACAACCATTAAATAGAACTTTATTTTTAGATATATGCCTAATTCAGGTTTTTGTGAGATGAAATGGTCATAAGAACAAGTAATTTTATTCCCATTAACGTAATTCGTCTGCCTCCGTGTATAAAATAAAGTGAAAAAAAAATCATCCATTTTTTTCTTCTATTACCCTGAATCTTTTTGCCTCTTTAGGTGGGGAAGGGGAGAAACCCGTTCCATTAGTCATGAAACGTCATCAACAAAGCCAACTTTCGGAAAGATGAGAAATTGGATCGTAACTTAATCATTGATTATCTCGACGGTCAAACGTAATTGATCAAAAGTTTTCTGGGCGAGTTTATTTCCTAACGAAAAGAGAAAACAAATCAGTGAGATGGTATCTCGTCAGGAGATCTTTGGGTCATATATATGTAAGAGGAAATAATATATTTTTTTTATAAAAATGTAATCCAGAACATTATGCATAAAACTGTCCATATTCCTATAACAGCGAGTGTTGACAAAAAAAGGTACTATCGTTACGGTTTTCAGAAAGCCTTCAGAAAGAATTACTAAACCGATGCACGGTTTTTTTTTTTTTTTTTTTTTTTTTTTACTCTGGGAAGACAATGACTAATTGCTGTATATAGACGACCAGGACAAAAAATTTCTTAATCTTATTATTGTGCAACTTTGAAATGAAAAACAAGTGCCATTGCTGGAAGGAGGAAGAGGCATAGCACACATATTACTAAAGATCTCACTGTCATAACATAGCAGAAGTGACGTCATTGCATGAGTGACAGAAACAAAAATCGTACATTCACTGTAGCCTATAATATAAGAAACCTTTATGCTACCTATGAAATTCAATTGTAAGGCATATGTGGTTAACTAATACGGAAAATTTCGGAAAATTAACATCACATGATTAAGAGAACAAGAGCAGTAAAGAAAAAAAAATATGTATCATTGTGAGAGTTGGCGAAAAGTGCTACCACTGGTGCAAGACTTACTGAGTGATAATCACGAATTGTAATGGGTTACATGATAAGGATTTGGAAATATATTTGTAATTCGTGTTTTACATTACTACATCACTTTAAAGGATGATTTGATCTAATCATCGTATAGTTACTATATCAATCACTGAAGTTTATTTCAAGAACGAAAGATAATCAGAGGTTTTCTACTTTTTAGCCCCTAATGTAAGACAGCCATCACTTGGAAGTTAAATAATCTCTTGTTGGAAACATTTTCTAATGTGCGTATTCAAGACGAGATTGGAAAATTGTCTGGTTCCTTTATTTTAATTAACATCTTACAACTTAGTGCTGTAGTTGAGTCACAAAACTTGGCTTCGGAAGTTTTGACTCAACTAAGCACTAAGCTGTAGCTGAGTCAGAAAACTTCAGAAGCCAAGTTGTGTGACTCAGCTACAATTTAGTGCTGTCGCTGAGTCACAAAACTTGGCTTCGGAAGTTTTGTGACTCAACTACAGGACTAAGCTGTAGCTGAGTCAGAAAACTTCCGAAGCCAAGTTTTGTGACTCAGCTACAACTTAGTGCTGTAGCTGAGTCGCAAAACTTGGCTTCGGAAGTTTTGTGACTCAACTACAGCACTAAGCTGTAGTTAGTCAGAAAACTTCCAAAGCCAAGTTTTGTGACTCAGCTACAACTTAGTGCTGTAGTTGAGTCACAAAACTTGGCTTTGGAAGTATTGACTCAACCACAGCACTAAGTTGTAGCTGAGTCACAAAGCTTCTGAGCCCGAAACGATATCATCCATGACCAAAGCCGAATCCTAATTCAAACTGTCTAAGTCATAATCGAGGACAACACTCCTATTCACTACCTGAACTCTTTTAATTTTTATATAATCAATCATTCCGTCAATAGATCATTAACGTGAATGAATGGAACTCAAATAATCAAACATATATATGAATTTGCATTAGAGAAATTAATCTTATTTGCCTGGATAGATAATTTATCGGACAATTATTGTCTGCATATCCTTCATTCTTCCCCCAGAGGGTTCCTAGTGACGTAATTCAATATGCATTATTCCAGTGTTCAGAATATTTGTTTGTGGTATTGCTTGGGTTACAAAAATCTGTTTTACTTAAATACTTAAAAGTTAGTATGAAACAAATTATAGTTTTGTAAATCCTTCAGTCTTTGCCCAAATATAAAACAGGTTACGTGTTATATATTATATGTTACTGTTATTTGAAATTACTTTAAAGAATCAAGTTGGTTACTTACAGGAATTTTCTGAAATGAACCTGTAACCCTTTCACCTGTATCCTGTCCATGAAATTTTGCTACACACCCTGATTTTCTCGAAGGTAGCCAGGGGGCTGTAGTGTAGCTTGAAAGTAATCAAGTAACCGTATGAAACTGGGAATGGTATTTAATGATTTACCATTTGTTAAAAGTCTGCTAAAACAAAAGTTGCGATAATTTCCATTTAAGAAAGAGAAATTTGTTTTATATTATCAACGATTTAAGAATATTCTTGAAGGTGTATAAAGTTAAGTATACCTTAGTTTAACCAGACCACTGAGCTGATTAACAGCTCTCCTAGGGCTGGCCCGAAGGATTAGATTTATTGTACGTGGATAAAAACCAATTGGTTACCTAGCAACGGGACCTACAGCTTACTGTGGAATCCGAACCACATTATACCGAGAAATGAATTTCTATCACCAGAAATAAATTCCTCTAATTCTTATTGGCCGGCCGGAGTCTCGAACTCGGGCCTAGCACAGTGCTACCGAGAACGATACCGACCCGGCCAATGAGGAACTTTGAAGGTGCATAGCATTTAGTGAGTCTCCGTAGCCGAACCGGTAAATCATTTGGCTATCATTCTGTATGTGATAGCCCCAGTCCTGTTTTGGTTGGTAAAAGTAAAGTTTTTTTTTTATTTGCTTCTTACTTGCTCTCCTGATTCTTAACAGGTATACAAGCTACCAAGCCAGAGGAGCGGCTGAGATATAGAGAGATTCGAGTAAAGCATCTTTACATGGCAAGCAAATGCATACGAGTTACTCTTGCACCTCATGTTATCTTTTTGAGACTTTTCTTTTCATTGATTCCAGAGGCACGATCTGTATGAAGAATTGTCTGACAGATGGAGAATTCCTTTCGTTTATGCATTTATTTGAGCCTCATTTATTTGTTAAATGCAGATACCTAATTTTGAATGGACTTGAGAGAGGGAGAGAGAGAATATTGACTGGGCATTATAATTTAGTCACAACGTTTTTCCTGGACGTCTTCTAGAGAGAGAGAGAGAGAGAGAGAGAGAGAGAGAGAGAGAGAGAGAGAATGCTAATTTTATCATCTTAAGCTAAAATCTATGTAAAAAAACATCCTCAACGGAAGGTAGAGCAAGCGCGTACCACTGATGTGGAGATTATTTTATATTTCTTTTTTAATATTTTCAAATATATTTGTGTACAAGATTCTCACTGAATTTTCATCTGAACACATTTCCCTATAATTAATTCCAAACATTTATCTTCGATATGATTTGCAAGAGCCAACCTTCCCCTTTCCAAAGTAATGTTGATCTAGAAAATGGCGCCCTGAAATATATCAGAACGTATCTGCGATCGAGATATTTGGTCGTTCGATTCCATCTCTATTGAGAGATATTGCTTCCACTCACCAATTTCAGCGCCGCTTTAATGATGTGGCCGTCAGTCATTCACCGACGAAATTCTTTGCGCCATGACGAGGTCGTCCTTTGTTCATCCACATGTCGGAAATGAACAAACCCGAAGGGAACGAATTTTGGCTGATGGAGAACAAGCAAGTACGAGCACTCCCTGTGATGGCGGACGGGCTAAAAATGTTTTGATCGCCCAGACGCTACAGGCGAGTCAAATGAGGAGAGGAGGGGCTGCCAATTCTCTTGGCGGATGGAATTAATGGGTTGCCTATATTTGGGTTTTAATTAAGTTTGGAATGTTGTGCAACTCTTCATTGCCTCACAGAAAATGAAAGTCGAATTATCAGTATGTCAAGGAGGGGGTTTGTTCCATTACGCTCCCTTTGGTTCATTATTAAAGAACTAATATATTTATATGTAGCAGCTTCCATTAAGAATTACCATATATTATGTGCAGACTAGTACATTCATATGTACACAGAAATATTCCTGTGTTATGTAAATTTTACATTCATTTTATCAATTCAGAGCAATCACCTGGAAAAAAAAAAGTTAAGTATACCTTAGTTTTACCAGACCACTGAGCTGATTAACAGCTCTCCTAGGGCTGGCTCGAAGGATTAGATTTATTTTACGTGGCTAAGAACCAACTGGTTACTTAGCAACGGGACCTACAGCTTATTGTGGAATCCGAACCACATTATAGCGAGAAATTAATTTCCATCACCAGAAACAAATTCCTCTAACTCTTCATCAGCCGGCCGGGAATCGAACTCCGGCCCAGAGAGTGCCAGTCCGCAGCTCTACCGACTAACCCAACGAAGAGCTCAATCACCTGGAGGTACAGATTTGAAATGAAGTAGTAATATATAAATGTAATCAATTTAGGTGGCATAAGCCTAAGCACTTTCAATTAAAAAGCTGAATAGGAAACATCCAAACCTTACCTCACCCATGACCATCCTACCAAGAGAGAAACTTGAATCGTGATGCCGTTTCCCTTAAGGTCTATCTAGTGTCAACTGAAACGCTAACTAATTCGTCCTAAACTACAATAAACGTCTCCTGAGGCGTATTTGTCCATCTAGGCGACGGTTAGAGTTTAAAAACAACTAAGTCTTACTCTAAAGGCCTCTTTCTAGCTAAGTCTGTTTTCCCCAACATGAATTATCCTGGTCCTTGTGTTGGGAAATTTCATCTTTATTTTGTAAGCAGAGTTTTGGCTTGCTTCTTTTGTTCACATTCTCCCGGTATGAATACAATTGCTATGAAAAGTTTTTTGATGGGAGCTTTCAGTTGCCTCCATCTTATTCTCGATATATAGTAATAAGGCATATATACAGTATATATATATATATATATATATATATATATATATATATATATATATATATATATATATATATATATATATATATATATCTATATATATATATATATATATATATATATATATATATATATATATATATATATATATATATATATATAATGTGTGTGTGTGTAGGGGTGTGTATATGTGTGTGTATGTATGTATGTATGTATGTATGTATGTATATATATATATATATATATATATATATATATATAAACATATATATATGTATATATACTGTATATATAGTGATTAGCAAAGAATCCCTGGTTTCTTCATCCTCTCAGCGCTCATATCCTGTATCCTGTTTATCTTACGAAGATGACATCTTTCATACCCTGAAGGTTTTGCAATATGGAGAAACGATGAAAAACTGGAGTTTTTTGTCATTTACATCAATAGAATATGAGTACTATGCTTTTTAATTGATTTATATTTAAAGACGTGTTCATATACATGGAACAATACATACGAAAGGAAAGAACGTATATTACGCTGTAGTTAAACATATTTATAATTCTTTCTTTTGTTTCATAATGCCTTTGCCTTTCACATGCTTAGTGGGTAAGCCATGCCACTTTGTTATTGGGCATTTATTAGCATCATCAATGACAAAGGTGGTTACTCAACAGCTAACCCGCAGTTATCTACTTACTTAAATACGTTCTGTGCAACTGGAAATGCAAAAGATGTAGCCACTTTGTGTAAACAGGATAGTGTATATTATTTACAGATTATGTTTCTAGGTGGTGACTTATTTCATGACGTCAATTATGCTTTATACAACAAGGCGGTGTAGCATTGCGGTGTAATGCTACACCGTAATTTGTAGGAAGCGTCATGTTGTAAAATTCTCGTGAATGAGTTCTTTGTTCAGAATGTATGTACATGCTAAAAAGTGCGGCTTCTCTATGATTTGTTAATATATATATAATTAGAATGTAAATCCAATAAGCCTAAACGTATCTAAACGATTACATAGAACTAATTTTTTTATCTGAAACAAAATAGTTTTTGCTTGTTTGTCAAGTCTTGTACCACATTAATTTCTTTCAAATAAAATTATCAGCATTGAAGAAGTTGGTATTTGAAATATTTTATTTTAATTATTTTATTATTGTAATTTTGAGGGAGGGAGAGCCCTAAGGTGAGAAATGAAGCTACAAATGGTTTACGTTGTGGAAAGTTTTAATCATTAGCTTAGCAGTGTGTCATTCAGCCACTATACTCGCACGCACACACACACACACACACACACACACACACACCCACACACACACACACCCACACACACACACACACACACACACACAAATATATATATATATATATATATATATATATATATATATATATATATATATATATATATATATATATATATATATATTCTAAACAATTCTAAAAAAATACTGCGTGCTAACTTTGTATATTTGCCATGCGAATCCATTATTCCGAAAAGAAAAGTTTTTCATAATAAAAAAAAAACTATTGCTAGTTTCAACAACAAATTGATTCAACGATTTTCAAAGAGATAGAAACGTAATTTAAATGGCTGGCAAAAGATTTTCATTTTCAACGGCGAGGGACAGCGATTACAGCACACAAGCTCATTAGAATTTCAAAGCTGTTTGTTTTTGGGGAATACTAGTTCTTTTTTTCTGCCATTGAATTTGTTTATTCGTATTGTCTTTTTATATTGTTACGATGCGTATGAGCAAGGGTCAGAGTTCACAGCTTACTAATCTATTCAGAAAACAAACACTCAGGCCAACAGCTCTTGCGAGCGGAAATGTAGCACCTGACACCGCAGGTAGAAACAGAGATTAAACACAATTACTTGCGTTTGTTGGCAGATGGAAATATACGTATGAATCGGTACATAATGCAGGACTAAAGATAAGATAATGGCTGAGAGCTGACAGTGCAGTGCATATGATGATGACGATACATTTATGATGATAATAATAATAAAGGAGACATGTACAAAAGGTGCGTGCCAGATATGTTTCTTTCATCCACGAGTTGGCGCTCGGGGACGTTGTTGTGAGATTACTGGCCAGGGCGATGAAGGTGTGTGTGGGGTCCACATGTGGACCCTACAGGACTCCCCCATCCTTGGTGAGGTCTATGGCTGTAGGTTTGGTATGTATGCTGGCTTCAGACGATCGATGGAAACCCGCGTTGTTCTGCCATCTACTGTCATCTGGTACACCTTGTGTCGTCTCTGGATCATGCAGTGTGGTCCCGAGTAGGCTGGGGAGAGGGGATGTCTGTGTGCGTCTACTTGTATGAACGCATATTTTGCGTTCTGCAGCTCGCTGAGGATGTACACCTTTCTGGTCAAGTGGTAGGTCGTCTTGGCTGACATTATCCTTTCTATCACTTTTTGGGTGTCAGATGGGGATGTTGGGCTCTTTTGATCTTGAAAGACATCTGCTATCAACGCTAGTGCTTGGTCGTATAGGACTTCTGCTGGAGATGCATTGAATGTTGCATGTGGTGTCGTTCTTAGGCCCGGTAGGACCCACGGTACCTTTCTCTAGATCCCACCTTGACATCTGGTAGTGAGTTATGCTTTTAACGACCGGTGTAGCCTCTCAATGATGCCATTAGCTTCTGGGTTGTAGGCCATTGTGTTCTTATTTTTGTTCCCAAAACTGTCTGCGAGGGCATTCACAGGGCGGACGTGAAGTTGGCTCCCCTGTCACTTGTGATGATCAGTAGGATTCTGTGCCTGCTGACCCATCTGATGAGGGCTTTCATGCAGCTTTCCGCCATCTGTTGTTGTATTGTTATTGCTTTGGGCCACCTGGTATTCCTGTCTATGATGGTGAACAGGTATCTATACCCTTCAGAGGGGGATAGGGGTCCTGCCATCGTAGATGTGAGGGAGCTGGCAGTGTGTTGTGTTAAACTCTCCTATCCTGCTCTTGACATGTCTTGTGATTTTTTACGTCTGACATGGGATGCATTCTCTCATCCAATTTTTTATGTCCTTCATCCCCCACCAGATGTAATGCTCTGCTATGATTCGGGCAATTGACTGGCCTTATGGGTGGGGCAGGTTGTGGGCAAGTGTGAAGGCTTTTCTTCTGAGGTCTTCTGGCAGGTAGCGGCGAGGGCGTCTGGTACTCATTTCACAGATGATGGTCATCTCTCCACTGTTGATTGACAGGTCGCTCCATGTAAGGGTGGGGTTGTCCTGCCACAGTCACTGTAGTTCCGAGTCATCTCTTTGGACTCCTGCCATTTCGGGATAGGCTATCCCGAGCTGGATGGTGTTGACGCAGTTTCTTGATAGTGCACCTACCACGGTGTTTGGTGAACCTTTCAGGTACTTGATGGTGCGGGAGTGTTCAGCTACTGCTGATAGGTGCCATCATTGCCGTGCTGACCATGCATCATCTGACTTCGTGAAGGCGTGCACCAAGGGTTGATGGTCAATTTGCATTATGAACTGTTGTCCCTTGAGCATGTGGCAGAAGTGGTAGATGGCTTTGTAGATTGATAGGAGCTCCCTGTCGATGACAGAGTATTTCTGCTCCTCTGCCATTAGGTTCTTGCTGAAGAATGCCAGTGGGTGACAGCCATCATCTGTGTCTTGCTTGAGTACAGCGCCCATCTCTGCGTTACTTGCATCTGTTGTCAAAGTGAGGGACCTATGAGGTAGAGGAAAAATTAATGTGGTTGTAGAGGTTATTGCTTGTTTTGTTAAAAGGAAAGCATTATCTTGATTTTCTGACCAATTTCACTTTTTATGTTTTCCTTTTAGGCATTCGTATATGGGGCTCATTATTTTAGTAATGTTGGATATAAATCTGTGGTAATAATTGATTAATCATGAAAATTCTTGCACTGCTGTAATTGTTGTTGGTTTTCGGAAGTTGGTGCTCGCTTTTACTTTTTCTGCTAAGGGTTTAACCCTTAGTGGACGGATTGAGCTTGAGTGGGAAGCAGAATTACGCACCACGGTTATGGTAATGATTCGAAACAAAGGTTCCAATACTTCTATATGCATTAAATTCACTAATGGCAACTTTTATACAGACGTGAGAGTTAGGCCAGTATCAGTAATGCTTGTGACTTCAAGGGGGAAGGTAATGCATCTCTCTCTCTCTCACATGAGTCTTTTTGTAAATTTGCTTGTAAATATACGAAGGGCTTGCTGTTGTTTTTTGTTTTTGTCTTTTACGATAGTATGCTGGTTGTAAATGTAATTTTACAAAGAAAATTGCAAGGAAATAATAGAAAAAGCATGTAAAAGTAAAAAAAAAGTTACTGAACCTTCCTTCTCATAAATTTACGTTAATATTTTACAACAAATATGCAAAATATTTTTTACTGCTTTTATTTCTTTTCTGTTTTGATATTGTGTGAGCAGTAATAATAATTTTTACAAAATCCAAAAAAACTTATTTATTAGAAAAAACATATATAAGTTGGTAAAATTTACGATCGTCTTGTAAATGAGGCCCCACAAAGGGTTGTAAATAGTAATTTTCAACTTCTCGTGGAAGGTAGGGAAATTTTTTAAAAATTTTTTATTTATACAGCGTGAATGTACGTGTCATTCTCTTTCCATTGATGTGATTTTTTTTTTATTTTGCCGACCTCAAAGTTTCGCCGGCCTGGGGTGCTGCACATTGATAAATTATGCCATCCCTTAAGGGTTAATACCTTCTGGGCTTACTTGATGTACCAGGAATTCCAGTGTTTTCTTTGCCCATTTGCATGTGTCTTCCCTTACTAAGAGTTCGTTTTCTTTGAGTATCTATGGTACTTTCTTGACAGCTATGGGGTTAAATATAAGGATGTCGTCAACATACACTTCGCAGAATGGGAGGTTGCTGAGCTGTACGTCCATAAGTCTTTGGAAGGGTGCCCCTGCGTTGTGAAGTCCGAAACAACTGCAGTTGAATGTGTAGGTGCCGAAGAGGGTGATGATCACTGTCTTTTCTATATCTTCCTTCACTACTGGGACTTCGAAGCATCCCTCCAGCAGGTCTACAGTATTTTGGTGAAGATCCTTGCTCCATTCATTTGGTTGGTTATGTCTGCTATGTTTGGCAACAGGTATCTATACGGCTTTGTTTTGACGTTTAGTCATGTTTTTGTGCCTTGTGAAGAGGTGATGCCCATGGGCTGGGGGCTTTTTGGCATATTCCTGCTGCCTCCATCTCTTTGAACACTTGCTTGGCATAGGCAAGCTTCCCTGGGGCTAAAAGTCTGAAGCGTGAGTGGATCAGGTGTCCTTCAGTTTCTATATGGTGCCGGATGTTATGTTTTACTGGTTTGGTTAAGTCGTGCTGCAAGTCACCTTTCAAGACCTCTTGGTAGTCTTGTAGGAGTTGTCTTATTTCTGGCTGTGGGGCAGCTGCTGTGATTTGGCATACTTGTCGTCTCTGCTGCTTCGGTAATGGTGTGGTGGCAGTACGTCTGCATGGCTATGGAGGATACAATACCGGAGTTGTTCTTGGGATCATTTGTTTTGATGCTATGTCCACTAGCAGGTTGTGTGCTGTTAGGAAGTCTGCTCCCAACAGTGCTATCGTCATGTCAGCCATGATGAAGGTCCAAATGCAGTCTTTCCCGCTGAGTGGTGCTCCACTGGCAGTGGATATGTGGAGGTTGGTGGGTGGAGTGGGGTTGAGTCGTTCGTTTGGACTGGCTGGGACAAATGACTTGCATGCGCCGGTGTCAGACCTCTCGTTCCTGATGAAGAAGCACGTGGACCCTTTTCATTCATACCTGGAAGAAACACAGTGGTGGATAGGCGCAGTTTCTCTTACGAGGCAACCGATCTGCTCACTGCTGATGTTTAGTTAGTTGGGTCAGGTGTGCAACCCTCTTGCATGTTTTTTGAAAAGTGGCAGCCTTTGTCACACTTGCGGGCTTTCTTTCCCAATCTCCAGTGGAAGTATCATATTCTCTCTGGTTGTTCGTATTTTTTCTGTTTGGTCTTCCCCTTGAGGAGTTGCTTGGGGATGTTTCATTTATAAATGGGGGCAGTTGGTCCTTCTGGGTCACTGTCGGATTCCATGTTGGTTGACTACTGGGCCCGTCATGGCGCTGCTGCAGCTGTTGGTGTCTGTGTGGGTTCTGTTGTCTGCTGGGCTGTGTGGACTGCAACAACTAATCTCAGGAATTCTCCGATTGGCATGGCGGAGGCGTTGGGCATGGACACCACTGTTTGGCGGGGTAGTCTTGCGAGGAGTACTTCTCTCACAAGTTCTAGGGATGCCTCAGGTTGGCTGTCTGTGGCGGGTAGCATGATGAGCAGCTGTAATTATCTGTAGACATGTGATGGTCTCTCTTTTCCTATGGGTGCCCCCAAGTAGTTGAGGAATTTCTTGGTTCTTAGGGCGGGTGGCATGCTGAAGGATGACTTTAGCTGGTTCTTCAGCAATTTGTAGGTGACAGGTGTTTGGAGTTCTTCGAGCCATCCTACTAATTGCTTGAAGATGTCGTCTGGCAGGAATTCGAGGACAGTGTGTGCTTTGCGTGTCGTGGAGGTGATTTTTTTTCCGATTGGAAGATTGTTTCTTCCTTGAAGAACCACACTTCTGGGCTGCGGGGCGTGAATGCAGGTAAACATATGGAGGCACTGGCAGCAAGGATTTCGCTGGAGAGGCGGGTATTGTTGGTGTTGGCTGGGCCAGTCATATCCATTGGGCACCACTGTGATGGTGGGTACGAGTAAGGGCAAGAGTTCACAGCTTACTAATTTATTCAGACAACAAACACACAGGTCAACAGCTCTTGCGAGCAGAAATGTAGCGGCTGGCATCAGGCAGGTAAAAACAGAGATTAAACACAATCACTTGTGTTTGTTGGCAGATGGAAATATATATATGAATCAGTACATAATTCAGGACTGAAGTTAAGATACGTATGGCTGAGAGTTGACAGTGCAATGCGTATGATGATGACGATACATGTAATATGATAATAATAATAAAGGAGATGTATATACAAAAGATGTGTGACAGACGCTGTGTTTCTTTTGCCCACTCGTTGATGCACAGGGTCATTGATGTGGGATTACTGGCAAGTGCGATGAAGGTGTGTGCGTGGGGTCCATATGTGGACCCTACAGTATGTCCATAAAGAATTTCTTTTCGATATTGAAATTCTATATATTTAGAATTCAGACAGGTGGAGCATTTGATCTGCAAGACAGTTTCACTTCTTTTTAATAACAGCACCTGTGAGGACTCTTTTTGTTCAGTTTTAGTTTTCAGAAATGTCATAAGCTGATGTCCATTTTGCTGTCTTTCTCTGCCTCTTTAAAGAAGAATCGTGTGTATGTATATATATATATATATATATATATATATATATATATATATATATATATATATATATATATATATATATATATATATATATTGCAATGAAGGAAACTTCTTTTCAAGCAACCTCACCCATTTTACCACAATAATGTAACTGATAGAGAATACAATTCGATTTAATTATTTCTTAAACAGAAAGAGCTGTGGGTTTCAGTTGCCCTTCATCAATTCTTTCCTCCATCTCCCTGATGGTTAAGCCTAATCCTCTCTCTGTTCAAAATGACTGCCTGAGGGCCTTAATTCTAAGTGTGGCCTTCAAGGATGCCTTCCTCGCTGGCACCAGACAACAGGCATGGGAAGGGCCAGAAAAGAGAAAGTTGGCACCATGCTGCTCGGGAATGGTGACCTCTCCATGAGGCCTGACTGAATGCCCACGTGTTTGCTATAGAAACGAAGCGGAGATTGACCTTTGCGCCACCTACCTGGATGCCAAGGCATAATTCCCTAAGTTATACATAGACCATGCAACAGTAGTCAGAGAGAGAAGTGCTCAGGACTCCACCAAGGACAGATGTCCTTACCTTTGCACACGCCTTGTACCCTCCACACATTTGACCCCAAGGTTCGGACCAGTATACTTTTGTTGTGGCATTTTTAATTCTCTCCTCCAGCATCAGCTTCCCTATTGGACGAGGACATCGTCATCTTGACGAAGGTAATGCACCGGAATAAGGTTTCTTAGTCAGTCATGATCCTGTTATTTCTCTGTCTGATTTATTTTCTATTTCCATTGTGCAATCTATTTCAGTTATTTGTGTTGAAGTGTCAAGTGTTAACGTAATTATGCATTAGTATTGAACTGAGTTATTTGGCACCATTTGTGCATTCCCTCAGTTCTCTTTGAGCGCCTTATTATTCTTGCAAGTAACCATCTTGCATATCTTGCAGATCAGCCCTGGCTGTGGAACCACTCCCGGCTCAATCCCATGTGCAGTGACTTTATGCTACCCCTTAATCTACCCTCTCTGCGATGTTCCTATTATGAAGACATCGTCGGCATAGAATATTTCTCCTGTGTAGGATTCATTCATTTAGCAGGCCCTTGTTATTACCTACCCAGCAATTCGTAATTCTTCTGATCTGTGCTTATTATGTAAATATAATTAATTAAGTGAACCCTTGAGCTTACGTAATCTTCTTTCACATGAAGAAGGCCCTAAGCCACAGTATTTCCCTTGATTTATTCGTCTATGGAGTTGCCTTAATCAGTCTATTTAGTAAGATGTCTAACAAAATACAGCAGTTTTCTTGATAATGTAAAGAACTCCCTGTGATTATCCTTTGCCACCCAGAATCAAGTATCTAAGACAAAAACATAGCAATATATATATATATATATATATATATATATATATATATATATATATATATATATATATATATATATATATATATATATATATATATATTATACACACACACACTAGCTGACCAGGAAAACTCTGAATGACAGTCTATGTGTAGGGGGAGGGGAAAAGGGGAAGGGTTGTCCCTTTTTTCCAGGCATTAGTGTGGTGACTGTCCCTTTTATCCAGGTATTAGTGTGGTGACTGAAAATCATTTTCAATAATATATTTCTATGGTCTCGAGTACATGAAATGGGGAATGGTAAACAGGTAGAGTTTATTTACCACATAAGTTACAAAGGGAAGTGGAAAGTGGGATGCGGGAATGAGAAGGGTGCGGGGGTACTGGTTTGAAACCTACCCTATTATCTAAGATGGGTCAAATGATGGCCACGTGCCCAATTTTGTCTAGATCGGTCAAGTGGTTCGGATTTCTATAGTTCACCAACACACAAACATACATACAAACTTACAAATATTCACTTATATATATATATATATATATATATATATATATATATATATATATATATATATATCTATATATATATATATATATATATATATATATATATATATATATATATATACATATATATATATATATATATATATATATATATATATATATATATATATATATATATATATATATATATATATATATATATATATATATATATATATCCTACTCACAAGGTATTCTCATATCCAGTCAAATAATATCTGCCTTGAAATCACAGAACAACTACGAACTGTATCCACTGCGTCAACGAGTTGCTTGACATCGCTGTCTGTGTTCCTAGAGGAGCATCACAATAGAATATTAATACTGGAAAGACGAACCAAAAGACAGTAAAGAGAAGACCAATAATAGACACTTACGTCCTCTAACGGAAGTCTACTTCTCTAGTTTATATCTTAAGCACTAAGTCTCATCCTATATTTAGCTAAGTAAACTGTCCTTGGTGCAAGCAGCCAAAATCATTATGAAATTGCCTACGGAACGTCGTGTGGTGTCCTCACCACACCACATAACGTTCCTTAGTGAATATACTATCTATAGGGTCATAAATTTGTTAATCTGAAATATTATTTCGTAAGTCCTACCCGGTTCACGAACTTCAAAATGTGAGACAGAAAACATTGTACGGGCTTTCATTTTGCTCACACGCACGTGCGCTTTTGTGTGTTTGTTACTAGCTCCCTCCTCCTCTGCTCTTTCTGAGGATTCACTAATTCCCACCGAAGTTACAGATAATCAGCTCAACGGCAAAATAACCAAATTAGATTGTAAAGGAATGTGGAAGTGTCACTTCATACTCAGTCATACTCGTTTCAGAATGTAAGGTGATACCGATTGAAATCGACGTTAAGAAAAATTAACTTCAGTGCCTAAATTATGATTCTTACACTCTCATATTATACAATTCCAAACAAAGTTTTGGTCTGGAAATATAAAAAAAAAAAAAAATTGAATACATGTGATACTTATGAAATATGGAATATATTGCCAGTACGTGATTCATTTCACATCTGGTGCTACCAGTTTGTTCTTCAAAACACGGGGGCAGTGAATAATATCTTCTGTCAGTGTTCGGTCAAAGGTAACTCAGTTGGTTTCCTGGGCTTCACAGCTTTATGGTTCTGAGTTCAGTTCTCGCATGGCTTGATTAGTTATATATTGGCATCACGACCTTATTGTCCCTATGACCTAAGGGTTGGGGGTAAGTCTACAGAGTCAGTTACCAGTGACATTGCCAGGGTCTCCTTGGTCTTTCCTTGGATGAAGAAGGGTCTTAGGCAATGATCCTATGTCCTTCTGGTTAGCGTCTAAGACATTCTTAAGACATTCTAGGCCAGTGTATCGTTTGTCACTTACCTCTGCCTTTCGTGATCGACCCTTTAACCAATGTTCTATATGAAGTCAGGAATTAGCAATGGTCTAGCTTTAGAAAAAAAGTAGGTAGGAAGCAAATAGGAAAATAATATCAATGTACATGACGATTTCAGTGAGTATTGGGATACAAATATTTATCATGACTAAAATTCTCACTAAATAAATGAATACTATTGTGTGATCAAACAAAAAAAGTAGATAGAGACGAAATAAGGAAATATAATAATGTAGATGATGATTTCAACAATTGTTAAGATAAAGCGATATTTTCGGAAACAAATTCACCATCTCTAAAATTCCCAACACACACACATATATATATATATATATATATATATATATATATATATATATATATATATATATATATATATATATATATATATATATAATATATATATATATATATATATATATATATATATATATATATATATATATATATATATATATATATTATAATAAAAACGATTTCGTTTTCAATAATAGCATCAGCATTTTCATGCGCTAATATTCTTTTGATAAATTGCCGTCCCGTTTTCTTATCCATCCCGTTGCGCTGCTCTCTTTGTTTTCAAGACAAAAGTTGTGGTTTCGCCCATTATTTTCATTTTGATGTTTCTCTTTTAACACAATGGGAATTGCGTTTTTCTAGAAGTATACTAAGACAAATTACCTGATGCTCCTATCTGTTGTAAAGATAAAGATTTTCTCCATATTCAAACAAAAGCACACAAGTGAAGAGGACAGAGTAAGAAAGTATTTTTACGAGTTCTCTCCAACGAAGAAGGATTAACGGCCAAGAAGTGACCACAAAGCAAGTATTCAGAAAACAAAAGCACACGCGTGCACACAAACACACACACACACACAATCTTTTTTGTACAGTGATATAATGGAGCGTGGCTTCGGGGAAAGAGAGGAAGTAAAACCGGAGAGAGAAGAGTAAAAAATATCGAATAAAACTCTGTAGCCGAAAAGATGTGAGAACACCTTCCCGCCTCTTTCATCAGATGTCCCTAAAGGCTCTTTGCCTGGTTGTCATAGAAACAAATTATTCTCTAAAGTAAAGAATCGAGGATAAAACCTTCTGAGGGTGTCCCCATGGTGTTTCCACTTGATATTTCTCAAATATTTTTAGGTGAGGCGACACAAAGGCCCAAGTATATTTTACGCAAGATTTTTATATGCCATTTCTACGCATCTTCGTCGTATAGTTTGGACTATTTACAGTAACCAAGCTTAAACGTACGTTTACATACAAGACACTGTTCACCTGCGGATGTTAACTTACCAAATGTATTTAATTCTTAACGTCATTTCATTTAGATACGAGTTAGTAATTATGGGATGTTAATAACCAAATTCCTTTCCTTTTGGACTTTTTTGCATTTACCTATCCAGTTACTTACAAGACACAAAGGTTTCTACATTTGACAGTCGAAAGATGGATAGTGTAGGAAACTATATATATATATATATATATATATATATATATATATATATATATATATATATATACATATATATATATATATATATATATATATATATATATACATATAATGAATTTTATTGATTTATGGGGCAATTGTTAGAGTAATTTAATTCATTATTTAACAAATTCCCTGATGATGTAATAGATTTATTAGGAAACATTGGAAATAAAGAATTATGCTGAATTTTGTGCGTTTCCATGGTCACCGCGCTGATGTGCCCTAATGGCCATCGCCTACCTCTGTTTTATATATATATATATATATATATATATATATGTGTATATATATATATATATATATATATATATATATATATATATATATATATATATATATATATATAACAGAGGTAGGTGATGGCCATTAGGGCACATTAGAGCAAAGGCGGACCATGGAAACGTACAAAATTCATCACAATTCTTTATTTCCAACGTTTCGTAGTAACTCTATTTCATCATCAGGGAACCTGTTAAATAATGAATAAAATTACTCTAAAAATTGCTCTAAAAATCAATATATAACATTCATAAAATACAACACAGTTAGAATACCAGATAAAAAACAAACAAACGGACTCAAAAGAAAACGCCCTTTGGAGGAGAGCAAAAATATTGTGAAGTTTAAAATCATAAAAACAGGAACTATAGTAACTAGATCCTAAACAAGTAAAGTCTTCTTTCTAAAAACAGAAGTATTAAAAGAACCATCATCCCTAGTGAGAAGGACTTCTAAGAAAGGCAATTGATTATTCACCTCTTCAGTTTACATGTTAAATCTCTTTTTACTAATGTCCCTGTGGAAGAAACTATCACTATTATCTTAATAAACTTTTTCCTGAACCAGATTCTTTTTTTAACAATTACAATCGTACGTTTTTTTAAAAGCCTTTTAGAACAGGCAGTGTGGGGCACTGCCTTTGTTTTTGATGGCAAACTTTTTAAACAAACGGACGGTGTAGCCACGAGTTCTCCTTTGGTCGTACTTTTGCCAACATCTTCGTGTGGCCGCTGGAAGAAGCATGTTACATGGATGTCCACTCAGGTTCCACCCACTCTATATTGATGACACGTTCGCGTTATTCAAAAATGGTTGTGATATTGACTCGATTTTAGCATATGCTAATACTAAACATAATAACGTTAAGTTTACTGTAGAAAAAGAGATAAATATCTAATTGCCTCTCTTAGACGTCCGTGTTACTAGGGATAATGGTTCTTTTAATACTTCTATTTTTAGGAAAGACTTTTACTGGTTTAGGATCCAATTACTATAGTTCCTGTTTTTATGAATTCTCAACTTAACTCTGTTTTTCCTCTCCTCCACAGGTCGTTTTTTATTACATCAAACTGGCAATCCTTCCATCAAGAAATTGGTTTCCTTTCTGAATATTTTACGAATAACTGCTTCCCACCGACTTTGTTTTCTAAAAGGCTCCGTATGTTCCTAACAAACAATTCATTAATATCACCAAACCTTGTACAATACCAAAATTAGCTTTTTATGCCAAATTCCCTTTTTTATATGATGAGTCTTTTCGAAAAAGTTTCGCACAAATTGTTCATAAACATTATGATGTAATTAATCTAAAATTGATCCCCAAAAATCCACTAACATTGGTTCCTTTTTCAGATACAAGACCGATTAATCCCGCTTTTGAATTCTAACGTGTTATATAGGTATACTTGCCCCATGTGTAACTCTGGGACATATGTTGGATCCAGGAGGAGGTTATGAGAGTCAGAATCAGCTCCC
>JANJGK010000018.1:18484527-18489527 GCA_039081455.1 Macrobrachium rosenbergii
TAAATAAACGTCGCATCTTATTCCGCTTAGGCTACATCAAAAACATGTTGAATACATGTATTTGTTTTTAGATATATTGCTTTTAGTTTTATCGAAATGGATGTTCTAGCTATTAAAAAAATTAATTGGAAAGAAGTCAGGTAAAACCATGCTCTCTGTAGATGGATATATTCTTTTCTTTTCTGCAATCTAGTAAATTAGATTAAAACGCATCACTTATGGTAAATCAGTTATTTCATTGACATCAATTTAAACAAGTAAGTTTGTTCATCTGGCAGGATACGTGGGGACCATTCACATTTATTATTTTGAGAATTGTCAAAAAAATATATAATTATCTTCCAACGGAGCTCAGCAAAATATATTTCTCGAGCATTATTTCACAACATTCGTTCTCGAAGTTATTTGGAAGAAGCTATCTTCCCCTTTCCAATCTGCTGCTGAATGATCAAACATCGACCTGCTGCATAAGGAAATTTATGTACCATCGAGATATTTGGTCGTTCAGTTCCATCTCTATTGAAAGATATTGCTTCCTCTCACCCATTTCCATCCCTCCTTCATGATGAGGCCGTCAGTCATTTAACGAAGAAGGTTTTTTTATTCTCTTTTTTTACAAAAACTTGTTAAGAGATTAACAAATCAGGAGGGAACGAATTTTGGGTGCTGGGGGACAAACGAGCAGGAAAGGCGTTCCAGTGATGACCACCAGGCAAAAGTGACTGCAGCACCTGGATGCTTCAAATAAATTGAATGAGGAAAGGCGGTAATTTCGGACTGGTTAATTTTTTACTTCTATCTGGGATTTAATGAACTTTGGGGAGCCAGAGACGCTTTCCAATGGCTCAGAAGGAATCAAATCAACTATTAATGTATTTAGTATATTTCTATTACACTGGATTCTTTCTCAACAATTTAAGTTTGAATTCCCACAAAGGAGGAAAAGAGCACAGTAATTGAATGTTGTTACGTAATATATATATAATATATATATATATATATATATATATATATATATATATATATATATATATATATATATATATATATATATATATATATATACACAGTACTGTATATATGTGTGTTTGTGTACGTGTGTGTATGTATATATAAATATATAATATATATATATATATATATATATATATATATATATATATATATATATATATATATATTATATATATATATATATATATATATATATATATATATATATATATATATATATATATATATATATATATGTATACACACACATATATGTATATATAATACATAACAGCATTCAATTACTGTATATATATATATATATGTGTGTGTGTGTGTGTATGTGTATTTGTGTATTTCTTCTGTTTTTCTTTATTTCAAAATTAAGCTTTTTTCCATAAAAGGGGGTTGCTCCAGAGAGAAGACTAGACAACAATGGCTGCCACATCTCTTTAACAGCTGAATTATGGATGAAACAACTTTGCAGGGAAATTTCATATCATCTTGCTTCATATTCCTACACAGTTTGCTGAACACTTTACACACGCACACTGACACATACACTGTACCCTCACTTTTACCTTCAACTTACTTTCGAGCTTCCTGGAAGCTGAAGACCTTCCTTGCTAAAGTTATTTTCATACAATGGATCCCGCCCTTACCGGATCATTCTGTTTTCTCCCTCCTGGCAAGTCCGAATTATAGATTCTTTTTACCAACCACTCCTCTTCCATTCTTTCTAAGTGATCAGTCAAGCTCTGAAGACTTTAATATATCCTTTTAACTAAAATTATATTTCACGACTCAGGTATCTCCACATTTCTTTCTGCTTCCATATTCGTTATGCCACATATACTAATTAAACAATCCTTCTTAGCATATTTCTCCGTCCTTGTTTCTCTCATTTGTATTCAGCGTTCACACGTTGCTCAAGAATCCCCCCAATTACTCCAATCTCTGCTTCTATAGAAACTCTAGGTTTCTTCCTAATGTTCATTTGACTTCTTTCCTTCTTAGCTTCGCTTCTTCTGTGATTTCCCTATTCTCTCATGCTGAAGTCATCTGAGATATTCACTCCCAAACTCTCTTGATTGCCGTCTGTAGGCCTTCTTAACTTTCTTTTATAAAAATGATTAGGCGTATATGAAAACTAATAATTTTTTCTTTAACTGGGTGAAACTATTTAAATTCCAAAGAAACCTGGGTTTCCTTACTTTGCGCAGTATTTTACACGTTCACAAGGCAATACATCCAGAGTGTGATAAACGCGTCGGCAACTTTAAGTTTTTTGGGCAGTATTCCATTTAAAAAGATGGTAGAGTGGTTCAAAAACTCATGATTGTCATTGCTCTTGATTGGCTTTATTTCTGATTGGAACCTGATGCCACAAAAACTTTTGATGTGTGTGAAACAGAGGCTGTTTGAATTTAGGAATGGTCCAATCCTGATTTTTGTTGTGTTTTAGTTGCTCTTGGACGTGGAATTTTAGTAGTTTCCAAACCATGTCGGATGTATCAATGTTGTGTATGGGAATCAACCCGTTCCATCAAAGTTTTTGAAAAAGAAGAAAGCAACAACGATATCCCCTGGGAAAGAAAGAGAACCTATACAAGTGCAAGCTTTTGGGAAAGCAAAGGCAACTGAAATTGGGGCTATCAGTGATATGCCAGTTCAAACGTTTGTTTCAAAATATTTACTTTAGTGAGTTTCGTCAACTCTCTCTTCCAAAATGAATATTTTTTGGATTTTAAAATTCTTCCAAACTAGACAGTTTTCTCTTCTATATCAGCTTTTCAACTGGATATTCATGTAGTTACTTGCTAGTATAATCAAGTATCTTAACTTGACATAATCGTTGGAGCCCTTGAATTCTTTATGCGTAGGGTAGGCAATTATCAGAGTTTGTAAAGTCATTGATGTATAAAGTAACTGATTAATTTCTTTAAAAAGCTTACATACGATGGGAATTTTCCCGACTTTGTTAGGTCCTTGATGAACAAAGGAGGTATAATTATTTTAGAAACTAATTTGGACAACTAACTCGAAATGGAGAGCTGTAGATGATCTGATCATCTTATATACAAGTTGATCAGATCATCTTATATACAAGTCTGATGAATATTTTATTGACGGTTCTATTGCAATTTATGAAACTGTTTGAGACATTGCGTTGTAATTGAACCTTTCTGAGACTTAGGGCAAGTCACTTCGTTATCAAACAAAAATGTGGTATGTTTGAAGGTGCAAGATTGTAATTGAAATTACCCTTTGACATTAATGAATGAATGAAGGCCAACTGGTGATGAATTGTTTGAGTTTAATTTAAGAGATATGGTGCTACATGGGGTCTGATCGAGAGATTGCTAGTTTTAGTCGGATTCAGCACTCTAGCTCAATGGGATTGTGAAGAAGTGGTATCTGTGTGATCATAGAGATGGAGGACTTATGTTGTGGGGAGATTATAATGAATCTCATTATAGAAGATGATTACTACATCATACATTTTTATTATACTACAAAAATTAGGTTTATATGCTGTTTAATAAAATTATAATAACAGTTTTTTTATGGAATCTCATAAGATTTTGTAATTTCTCTTCTTCGCTTTTCTCCAGTCTATGACTCAAATAACTCTGCTCACCCTCATATAGGATCAAATATAGGATCAAAGTTGCGGTGAGTATCGTTAATTAGACTAAAAAAATGGATAGATACAGATTGCTAAATAGATAGAACAACAATTAGAGAGAGAGAGAGAGAGAGAGAGAGAGAGAGAGAGAGAGAGAGAGAGAGAGAGAGAGAGAGAGAGAGAGAGAGAGAGAGTGTTCAAATTTTGTGAAATTCTAGGTGTTTTTATTGGTGTAATTTTACATATATATTGTAAATTACAGAAGGATATCAATACTTAATATAGAAGTAAATAACAATTTATGTAGAAGCAGTACTTAAATTTCAATGACATTAAATGGTCATTATATTAACTGACATAGTATGACTTTTCGTTTTCAGAATCATTTTAATGAAAGCAAATGATCTAAAATCACAAAAATTTCCTTTTTACAAAAACTGGGGAAATATATCATTTTCATATAAACAACAATAAGTATTAATTGTTTGTTCGTTGAATGTGAATTTATAACTTACTTTTGCATAAAACAAATAATTCTTAAAAGTTATAAAATCAAAATGTTAGTCTATCAAGAGTCAAATTGATATAAGTTAAAATACCAGTCGTTATGATAGAAATGTTGGTAAAAAGAGTTAAATTTTGAAACGTCTAATAAGTGAAATTATTATCCGTCATATTGATGAATCTTATGCAAAAACGTTCCTATATCTTTACTTATAGATATTTACTTTTAACGAACCTTTTTAAATTTAAGCAATGATTCAGTAAAACAATATTTATTAATCTATTAAGATATACGTCATTAGACGAGCTGAACATTAGGCATGGACGGAAATGTATATTTTCTAGGGTTAGCAAATTTTACTTAGCTTTTGATGCACTTAAAAATATTTGTTAAAAAGCAGATAAAGTAAGATTTCATAAAATGTTTTGTTGAAATGTCGGTCTAATCAACACTCGTTTTGTTGGCCAACCCTTCACATCACATTGTTGGAACCTTCGTGTTGAAGCCTACAGATACAGAAGATAATGGATTGACGGTCTGTTCTCGACATCTTCAGTTTTACGTGAAGAAGTTGTACAAAGTTTCTCCTGGTTAAATCACCACGGATCAGACAAATAGGCAAAACATAGAAATAAACAACTGACACTACTGACATGAAAAAAGTTAATGAAGATACACATATAAAGGAAAAGAATTGTCAGTTTTTTATACATCATAAAGGAGGTTCAGGGGAAAATGACGTGAACAGGACTTGGATATCTGAGAAGAAATTTGGCTACAAAGAAAAATCGTAGTAAAAATGCACATCAAAGACCCTCAGCAACCGACTCTCCTCCCCCCCCCCCAACACACACACCGGGGAAAAAAAAGGAA
>JANJGK010000018.1:18497027-18499527 GCA_039081455.1 Macrobrachium rosenbergii
CAGTACTTTTCGCTTCCAATAAAAC
The DNA here is from genome assembly GCA_039081455.1 of Macrobrachium rosenbergii. Taxonomy (NCBI): domain Eukaryota; kingdom Metazoa; phylum Arthropoda; class Malacostraca; order Decapoda; family Palaemonidae; genus Macrobrachium; species Macrobrachium rosenbergii. Next base: position 18,497,053 of record JANJGK010000018.1, read on the forward strand.
CCGCTGACTGATGAGGAGGTGGAAGACTAGCTGCTGCTGCAATTCACTTAACAGGAAAGAGGCAAAAAGGCTTAACAGTGTATAGTCTAAAGGTTTCTGATAGAAAGAAGACGTATATTCTCTTACAATGAATAAGTTTAAATTGGAACCTGTGTGTGAGAGAGAGAGAGAGAGAGAGAGAGAGAGAGAGAGAGAGAGAGAGAGAGAGAGAGAGAGAGAGAGAGAGAGAGAGTTGTTATTCGGAATTTTTCCAGGCAGCGCCGGGCTGGGCAGCTAGTATGTATGCATATATATATATATATATATATATATATATATATATATATATATATATATATATATATATATATATATATGTATGTATATATTTATGCATGTGAGAGAGAAAGACAGTTAATCAGTTGTTATTCGGAATTTTTCCAGGCAGCGCCGGGCTGGGCAGCTAGTATGTATGGAATAGCGTAGACTTTCTTGGTCAGTTTAGGTTGTGTTACTTTAAAGCAATGGCATTCATACTTGATCATACTTACTATAAATTGGTTATTGCAATTTTTAAATTATTACCATACTCACAGTGTGAGTATGGTAATAATTTAAAAATTGCAATAACCAATTTATAGTAAGTATGATCAAGTATGAATGCCATTACTTTAAAGTAACACAACCTAAACTGACCAAGAAAGTCTACGCTATTCCAGTCTCCGGAATATCAAACTTTAACTATGTGGTTGCAGAAACTAAGCTTTTTGTAAATTATTTTTACATCTATACAACACAAGTATCTAAAATGTTCAGAATTAATAGTTTCATTTGCCTTCCATAGTAACTTCTTATTCTAAAAATATTGATTACTTTTTATACAGCCAGTAGGGAAATCCATTAAATAGCAGTACTGCTAAAAGTTGAAATATATGAAGTTCCTGTCTTCAAAACAGATATTGATTTCTTTTTATACAGCCAGTAGGGAAAGCCATTAAATAGCAGTACCCTGCTAAAAGTTGATAAATATGAAGTTCCTGTCTTCAAAACAGATACTAGCAAATTAACTGAACTATGGGTAGATATCCCTAAGGCCGGGCATTCACGATCAGGTTTACCTGTCAGTTCGCCCGCGATTGTTCGACGGTTGAGCATCCATACGAAAAAATTTGAACTGTCAGTCGGACCGTCAAATCGAGGTCATCGTCCTCAGTTCTCTCCCTGCCCTTGTCGTGGCAACCAAGACTGTCTTTTGATCTTGGTGGCAACATTATATGGCAGCATAGAACTCCGCTGGGAACGATGAGGTGGAGCTATACAGACTAGTTGCTGCGGCAATTCACTTTAATACAATAATGGGAAAAAAACAAAAAGGCGTAAAAGAGTATGGTCTACATATTGATTACTAAAAATATATGTCTATTCTCATACAATATCAATGAATGACTTTAAATCAGAACCTAGGGGTTGGTTCAATTATTTATAAAAAATGGACCGCGAAGCGTACTTTCATAGTAACACCTTTCATAAGAAGACAGGACACTTACCTAGGCCTATACCAAATTCTCTGTATCACATGGAAGTATTTTCAAGATTTTATGATTTGGACTCAAAACGGCCTACAGATAGCGCTGCGGAGTATGACAATGAAATGAACTAGGTCTATACATAATTTATTCATATTTTAAGTTCCTCGTTGGACGAGTCGATATCATTCTCGGCTAGCACTTTGCTGGGCCTGCGTTCGATTCTCCGGCCGGCCAATGAAGAATTAGAGGAATTTATTTCTGGCGACAGAAATTAATTTCTCGGTATAATTGGTTCGGATTCCACAATAAGCTGTAGGTCCCATTGCTAGGTAACCAACTGGTTCTTAGCCACGTAGAATAAGTCTAATCCTTCGGGCCAGCCCTAGGAGAGCTATTAATCAGCTCAGTGGTCTGGTTAAACTAAGGTATACTTAACTTTTCTTGCTCAGAGCGGCTTAGAGCCTTCCCAGGCGAAATCCAGCGGCGAACTGTCACATAATCGTTGCTTATTACCCGTGCACACATGCAATCACCTCTCAGTCGGTGGGAAGAACTTTAGTTAATTCCATCAGTTTAACCGTTCTGTGAGTGGACTGACTCCACCCATGAACTGTCGCCTACATGTAAGTTTTAACACCAGATTCGATGAACTGACAGGGATACCTGATCGTGAATACCCGGCCTAAGAGTTGTAAGCTTGGAAAATTATTTACCTGAAATTACATTTACAAATTTCTCACAAAAGTAGAACAATAAAGGTGCATTCCTTACACAACCTGAAATAAAGTATTCATAAGCTAACCGATTACCTGGGATTTAGAGTTCAGTATCTTTTCTCCGAATAGTGTAAAAGACAGCTTTTAATTGGCCGTTTTAACGGAATCTGTTTATTTATTTATTTATCTATTTATTTATTTATTTTCTTACTTATTTTCTTCCTGATGGGGAGTCAAAAGTGTAGTAGTTC
>JANJGK010000018.1:18504527-18507027 GCA_039081455.1 Macrobrachium rosenbergii
TCTATTCCCGTATCCTTTCTTTAGGTTTGTTGTCCAAGCTCCCTAACTAATACTTCTTATTATAACAGCGAGGCTTCCTTCCAGTTCCACCTTTTGATCCTTGTAGCTCATCTCTCTTATTTTCTGGGTCTGTCTGTCATGATTTCCAACTCCCTCAGTTCCTCATTGGACGGGTCGATATCGTTCTCGGCCAGCACTGTGCTGGGCCCGCGTTCGATTCTTCGGCCGGCCAGTGAAGAATTAGAGGAATTTATTTCTGGTGACAGAAATTCATTTCTCGGTATAATGTGGCTCGGATTCCATAATAAGCTGTAGGTCCCGTTGCTAAGTAACCAGTTGGTTCTTAGCCACGTAAAATAAGTCTAATCCTTCGGGCCAGCCCTAGGAGAGCTGTTAATCAGCTCAGTGGTCTGGTTAAACTAAGGTATACTTAACTTTTTCCAACTCCCTCACTTTACCGCCTTAAGCACCGAAGCCGAAATTGACTTAGTGCTTGGCTTGCGATTTTAAACTTCATAAATCAATCAATTAAGATATTATCAGGTACCGAGACAAGAAAAACCATATCTGAGTCCTGTTTTATTCAAACGGTATTATTAATACAGGTGAAACTACAATTAGCTACTGCGAAACAAATCTTTCTAGATCTAAGGTATATATTATGTTAATGTTCAAAATGATCATCCAGTAACACATTATATAACTGCATAAATATTCGTAATCAAAGGGAGAATAATTTACTGTATTTGATTATTAAAAAATTTCTATTAAATGGGTAATTTTATTATTCTTTTGTTAAACAAAATACATCACATCACTTACATTTCATAACCAATATTTAGTTAACTAAATACTCTCTCTCCGGTATTCGTCTAAGGTTTTTGCTTCCATAAGAGTTCGCGTTCTTTTTCGCTCAACATATATTTCATTATTCCAAAAATTTGCCGAAACTAGATAAGTTGAAAAGAATATTTCTAGTTTTCTTCTGTCCATTGAATTTTCCTTTATTTTTTTTTGATAGAAAAAGGAAAAAGCTCTAATTTTCTTACAGGGTCAACCGAACCACATTTCAACGAACACGCAGACAGTAAATCAAGTTTATTGTGAGACTTTTCATAAAACGTCGCTGATAAAGCAAATTCTTTCCTCTGTTGTTTATTCATACAGAGTATGAGGAACGCACCTGTGTTCACAAATTGATAGTTTTAGGGCCTAAGAATAAATCTAGAATTTTGAGGAAGTTCAGTGAACAGTATTACCACCTACTGAACAATAGTTTTGTGTTATTGATTTTAGTTATTCTAACATCTTCTTTATAACTGGCTTTACTTTCTTATAATTAAGAACTGGGTCTTAAATGGAAGCCTAGCCTCGTGAAGAAGCTGCACCGCACACCTTTGAACCTCCAAAAAGAAGATTTACCACTATTTCTTTAATCCAAATGATCTTCATGATACCAATTTCGATTTGCTTTTTTTATGCCAAATATAAATGATTGCTCTTTTGTTTAAAGAAAAAATTAATGTGTTTCCTACGCACAGTTTCAACACTTCCATTTTTGCTGCTTTTCCTATTTGTGGAAGTAAACTACTTGCTTTTGCTTCCATTGCCTTACGTTTTAATAAAGTACTACCAATGACTTTTTTTTCTCACTCATATGCATAGTTGCGCAGTCCAAACATTTGTTTAACGCTTCTCCATGTCAGTGACTATTTCATGTCCTTGTTTATTCCCAACATTTCTTGAAACCAGATAAGTGAAATGATTTTTTTAATCTACCTTATATCCACATTTAATTAGAATCGATTAAGGTTCCTTATGCAAGTGTGGAATTCTAGGACAGATGAGGTATGTATCAGTAGATATTCTTCAATTGTTTGTTCTGGTTCCTCTGAAATTCCACTTTGTTTTGGAGTGTGTCCTTTTCCTTAAGGTCTTACACAATTAAAAAGAAACCGAAACCTACATGACATTGGCAACAGAACTCCCGATGAAACAAAATGAAATATAATTGTGAGAGTGAAAACATTTGTGGAAAATTTATCGCTAGAAATTCTAAAATTAATTTTGCATCCTATGAACACATTCAACTTAATAATTTCTTATTATGTACATATACTTTTAAGGATATACAAAACTGTCTGTTTATAATATAATATACAATTATCTCTGATCCATTTGATAGTTACTGCTTTATTTCCTCTGCGGATGAAACTCTGTCACATCGCACAGGGCATGGCACAGCGAAGTGAAACATTGCATCGCCAAAACTTCATTACAGCCCGAATTCGAGCACAGTCTTCTTCATATCGCCAAGTAATAGGAAATGCAGCACAGTGTATACTCATCTAATGTATTTGAAGAGTCAGCGAGACAAAAAGACTTATCTGGCCGACATCGCACGCACATCGTCGCCATTCCCACTCTCTTGTTCTCCCGTTGCAAAATCCATTTCCTTTGGGATTGTTAATTCCAGACAGGTAGCAGAACAAAGGCTGAC
>JANJGK010000018.1:18512027-18514527 GCA_039081455.1 Macrobrachium rosenbergii
TTAAATCACCATTGCTTCCAATGTAATGAAACATAATATACTTGTGAATGCTGGAAATCATTGCCGCTTTTATGTCACGTGATATGTGCTCTGTTTAAATGAATTCGCAGCATGCTATTGCAGTTAATTTAAATTTTTACGGTTAATTGATTTGAGATCATTTTAACTTTTTAAAGTAAAAGAAGAGAGCGAACCATCAGTTGTGAATATCCATCTAAAGAGAAGTCATATTATCAGAATATAAAGGATTCTTTATTATAAATGTTCTTGAAGAGGAATTAGCACGTTTGACATGCAATTAATTTTACTTAATAATATCGATATGTTTATTATCATATGATACAATGATGATATTCTTTTTTAATACTGTATGCAGTCGTGATGAGCTAAGCAGCAAATGTTGAATCACTTTCATTGTATTATGTAAAATTAAATCCCCATTTCAAAACATCTGAAGCAAAAGCAGGCTATAATAACAAAGAAACAATTTGACCCGGCTACAGAGAGGCCTTCTCAGGGAATGGTGTCCCAAATTAAGCAATGCTGGGTTTTATTCGCAACGGACTTGAATGTCGTAAATTGGCGAAATGGTAACGGATGCGAAGGCAGAGTTGATTTCACCCGTGAAAGAGCGTCTCCGGAGAATGCAGAGAGAGCTTCGCTGATTATTGCAATTAACATGCAGGCATAACAAGTAAATGAACAAAATCTAAGGCTGGAGGAGGCACTTAATTCACTTATTAAATAAATACACTTAAATTCGTTTATTCAACTTGAACAAAGATAACTCATTAAGCAAGCGACATGGATTCATTGATTGCCAGTTGCAAAAAGGTTCACAAGGGAGGAAAGCTTGAAACTGAAAGACGAGAGAACTATAGAAATTAGGCTGGGCAAAGTTCCCTCCACTATCCAGACATACTTGTTTGACAGAAGGCCTATTTCAGAGCAAGGCTCAATTCAAATTAACCCTTATGATTGCCTTCACTGTAGCGTCGCACTTTTAGCGTATTAGGCAGGATAGGGGAAAGGCTCTTCCCAGGGCAATTCGCTCCCCTTCATGGGACGATGTCGGCTCTGTAGCTGTGCACCAGCGTATCTCTCGCTTTCCTTTCCCAGACCCTTGTTTGACCTCTGTTTTGGGTAGCGTGACTGAGCTGGTGGTGCAGTTTGATCGCGCTTTCGCTATTATTATCTGAAATGAGGAGGTTCTGCGCCAGCATAAGGTCAAAAATAAGGGGACGGAGGATTAAAAGGTTAAGGAGTGGCCAACCGTGTGAAGATGCATTTACAATAGAGTACAGGGTTAGACCGTCCCGGTGCTTCTGCGCATGTTTGTGACGTCACTGGTATGCACCGTAGAAGAAAACCAGGAAAACAAAGAATTGAAGGGTCACTATGGTAGTTGTTTGCCCACACACTCTCTCTCTCTCTCTCTCTCTCTCTCTCTCTCTCTTTCACAACCTTAGGTGAAAGAGGTCCCCGTCAATCTCCAGGTACTGCTGAATTAAAGGATTGATATAATCCTGAATTAAAGGATTGATATAATCCTCCATATGTCTTTTTATTGCTATTTGGGTAATGCAGTAGGCCTAACCATGTAAATCCGGACCAGGTGTGTCTTTGTTTCTTTTATGATTCCTTACATTCTTTGGTTAATGTGTGTACATACATACATACATACATACATACATACATACATACATACATACATACATACATACACACAGACATATATATATATATATATATATATATATATATATATATATATATATATATATATATATATATATATATATATGTATGTATATACACTATATATATACTATATCTATATCTATATATACTATATATATATATATATATATATATATATATATATATATATATATATATATATATATATATATATATATATACTGTAATGAAAGTCTTAACTATCATCAGCAACCCACATCATCCAACCTAAGAAAATTCTGTTTAAATTTTGTGCTATATATTCATCATGGTTGAATTAATCCTGGGACTGACCAGGTGAAGAGCACCTTAATCCAGGCTAAGAGAGTTTCCATGCTCTTCACTTTGGTGAGGTCAAATACTGACTGATGACTTTCCTTTACCTTAACCTCAGCCAGATGCAGCCAGACGACGTCATGCGCGAGACTGTCCTTATATTGGTAAGAAGCGGACTAACCCTGTACTCTATATAATAGGGGAGAAGAAGACCTGGGCATTTCCTGCCGGCTTTGGCTGGAAACTACCCTCTCACACATTCAGTTAGGTTTGGAGAGTGTATTTAATTAAATAATATTAAGTTTTAAAATGGCAAAACAATGGAATAGTAATAAATGGAAACCTCGGGAGCGGGAACAATAGACAGGAATTTTTCTTTAATTTGCAATGTTAAATGTTGTTATAACAAGCAAATCAAATGAATTTACTGATAAGGAAAAATTGGATGTTTGAATGTCAGACAGTTCCCCGATCCTACACGTTA
>JANJGK010000018.1:18519527-18544527 GCA_039081455.1 Macrobrachium rosenbergii
CGTCAGAAGCCCTGGGTCCATTGAAATGGCAATTTCCCCGGCTGTTCAACAAAAGGGGGAAGAACAAAGGAGCTATGAGAGACACCGACTTGAGCGCGCTCTCTATGAAGGGTCAAATGAGCTAATAACATCTCCAACTTCGTCCCACTTTGGACACAAGATATTTCAACATAAATTAGTCTATAACGCAACGGCTGGGAGCCTCGTGTGACGCGTCTATAAGCAATTTCAAGTGCGTGAATTGAGGAACTTGGGATGCTAATTCGTCTCCAAACAAGATTCTGGCCAGGTTCCAATGCGTGCCCAATTCTGGAAGAGACATATCCAGATAATAATTCTATATCAAAGGCCTCTCACTTATCACTACTTGACTGCAAGTGATGAATCTGAGATCAAAAATATGTTAACACCTTGGAGGATAATTTATGCAATTTCCATAGGCAGTAATAATTGTACTTCATATATTTGACTTCATAAATTGGATATGGTTTTACTAGGATTCTCCTTGGTCAGTGACTGTTGAAGAGAGAGGGAAACTTGAACATGAGAACATGAAACAATAGCGTCAGGATGAAAGGAAAGAACTGGGAGTAAATGTCATCTTCAGACTTGCCGCTGGAATAGATAAGGCAGTAATCAATTGCATCAGAAGCCCTGGGTCCATTGAAATGGCAATTTCCCCGGCTGTTCAACAAAAGCGGGAAGAACAAAGGAGCTATGAGAGACACCGACTTGAGCGCGCTCTGTATGAAGGGTCAAATGGCGTGGGTGCTCGCTTCAAAAAATCCTCCCCCAGAAGGCCTTGGCTGGGTGCAAGCAGCATCTAAAAAATGACAAAAACTTCGCCAGTACAAAGGTCATAGAAAAGTGAGCTTAAGGTACAATCTAGCTAAGGGTGGTCCTAGCAAAACCTACCCTGTCGAATATGCCTCTAAACCTACCTTCCTACCCCCTACTGAGGATGGTGCTTTTGGAAAAACAACCCTGCTCGCTTCCTTCCCTCCCTAGAATGCGCTCTTTACTTTACAAAGAGAGAGCTTCGTTTTTAATTGTTTTTATATTTCCAATAAATCAAGGAAGAGAGGTCGAACAGGGAATATTTATATTATATATATATATATATATATATATATATATATATATATATATATATATATATATATATATATATATATATATATATATTACAACAGATGGGACCTCTTTTCCTGGCAACCTCACCCGTTTTTACATCTGTAATGTGATTGAGAAAAACTAAAAATTAATTTCAATTATTAATTACTAGAACTGTGGGTTTCAACTCGCCCCGTTCATAAACTCTCTCCTTCATTCCCCCAAATGGTTAAGGGGATCGGCCGCCTAAAAAAACCCAATAATCTTTAAAAAATTCGATTTGCTGAAAAAAATTCTATGGCTTCGTATAGGGTTCAAGAATGTGTCCACGAAATATTATGCTAAAATTTGCCGTATTTCTCTAGTTATGGCCTAAAATGTAACAATAACTATATACCCATAAAACACCAGTAGCGCAAATGATTTAGTCTGGTATAGTTTTTGCGATATATATTACGAAAACTTCCTTTGAAATGAAATGTATAATGTCAATAATATCCTACTCGGCACCTTTTTAGTTATTCCTAGCCATGACAACGCACACGTCATACCATGACGCCGACTGTGGCCGAGAGTTGCCTATAAACTTCCAAGCTAGAAGGACACGTTTTCATGCTCGCTAGCCTTGACTGAACTCTGTATTTTCTGCGGTGTTTTTGTTTTTTCACCGTGCCTAAAAGGTCCAAGAGTTCACTTCATGCTTCTAGAATGCGGAAAAGCCAAGTGGAAAAGTCCAGGCGAGAAGTAGAAGAAAGAGTTCAAGAAATTAGTGCCATAGAGGGGAATGGAGCGACGGAGAGAGAGAGAGCTGTCGCCCATCAAACGGCGCAGGCAGCGATCTCTGCTGACCAGAGACCAACCACATCCACCCCTAAACGCCTTTTTATTTGTTCGTCACTACCAAAGGGCAAAGATATTTTAGAAAAAGAAAGCAGTAGCTCGGAGGCTGATACTATAGACGATCCTGAAAATAAAATGATCATAATAAGTGAAGCAAGACTTGATGAATTACTTGAATCACGAATCCCTAATTGTGAATGTAAAGTAATTCCCAGGATCCATTTGGCAAGGGATGGATTCGAGACACTAATAAAAAAGTGTAGGCAACTATGATACCCTAGAGTAATACCTTGCAGCAAGATCAGACAGGGGGGGGGACCAGGAACCTAAAATTTATAAGAATGTGTCTTAGGCACATAAATAATCAATTAATATTCTTATTTATAATCATTTTGCATTAATTAATACCCAAAAATAAAAATTAAAACCATAGAATTAATTGTAACACAGTCTTTGAAGTCCCTTTTACTTTTTTTATGTAACTAAAACTTTGAAGGCCCGTTTCTCAAAACATAAGTTTTTCGCCTTTAAAATGCATCTCCTCCCTTAGTATTGGACCAATCTAAATGAAATTTTAAATATAACATGGGGAAACATGGTAGATTAAAACAAAGCCGGGGATTTTTAATATTTTGAGTTTCTGATTTTTGGCAATTTTTTTTCTGTAATTTTTCCGGGAAAATTTCATAAAAAAAAAAAAAATTCATATCTCGAAAAATAATTGAAAAATCAAAAATCCCCGGCTTTGTATCGAAGGTCCATATGTGTTTTATATGTGGTTCAAATCTCATCCCTTAAATCCAAAAAGCAAAGGAGGAGATGCATTTTGAAAATGGCCATTTTTGGCCGAAAAATGCTCTGGCGTCACAAAACCTAAGGTCACTGAACAAAAATTTTTTCCCCAGAAGTTCCACACAATATCCTTTAACAAACCCCCTATATATCAACAACCTGTCGTTAAAAAAGTCGGAAACCGGCCGATCCCCTTAAGTCTGACCCATCTCTTTGTTCACAATGACTGGCTGAGGCCTTGATTTCCAGGGAACCATCATACCTTCTCGGTGTCAAGCAAGGGAAGGGAGGAGCCAAAAGAGAAAGTTGGTGCCCCCACCTCATTCTGAACCCTCCACAAGGGTTAACTGATGCCATGCGGTCACTATAGAGAACATGACGAAGATTGACCTGTGCGCCACCTACAAGAGACGCGATGCGTAATCCCCGAAGGTTATTTATAGACGAAGCAACTGAAATCAAGAGGGAGAATCGCTCTGAACGCCACCCAGGACAGATGTCCTTAACCTGTCCTTTTGAACCTTCCAAGTCTTCAACCCCAGGGCTTGAACCAGTATACTTTGTAGTTGCATTATAATTCCCTCCTCCATTGCCATCGCCCTGATTTTTTCGTTTATTTTCCTTCTGTAATTTGTGTTGGAGCATTCAGTGTTAACGTAATAATACATTAGTGTTGAACTGAGTTATCTGCACCATCTGTGCATTCCTCAGTTCCCCTTTGAGCATCTTATTATTATTATAAGTAACCGTATGTTTTTCAGATAGGCCTCGACTGTGGAATCTCTCGGCTCGATCCTTGTGCAGTCCCCCTTCTACCTCCCCACTGTGATGTTCCTGCCATGAAGACATCGTCAGAGTAGAATATTTATTCTGTGTAGGATTCATTATTTTAGCAGGCCCTTGTTATTACCTGCCCAGTAATTCGTCATTCTTCTGATCTGTGTTTGCTATGTAAATATAATTAGCTAAGAGAACCCTTGAGTTTACGTAATTTACCCCTCACATGAAGAAGGCCGTAAGCCATAGATTTCCCTTGTTTGGCTATGAATTGTCTTAATATTGAGTCAGATGTGCAATAAATAAAAGGAACTCCCTACGTTCATCCGTTGCCGCCCAGAATCAAGTAAGTATCCCCGGACATTCATAGAAATATATATATATATATATATATATATATATATATATATATATATATATATATATATATATATATATATATATATATATATATATATATATATATATATATATATATATATATATATACATAAAATTAAGGTTAACTTTGACCCCCAAAATATATATAATATATATATATATATATATATATATATATATATATATATATATATATATATATATATATATATATATATATATACACATATACATATATATATATATATATATATATATATATATATATATATATATATATATATATATTTATATATAAATATATTTATATATAAATATATATATATATATATATATATATATATATATATATATATATATATATATATATATATATATATATATATAAATATATATATTACCAGATTTAAAAGCTACATTTATATTCTTTTCATTGACAAAATATGGACGCGATCAGCATTTGCTACAATTTTCTATGTTGATATTTTGTTAGGGCTTTGTTAACATTGTTATACTCTGAACATGTATTAATGGGCGACTTTTATACCGATAAAACTACATCTTTGTTCATTAAAGTTAACTACTGTGTCAAGAACAGTAATTGGGAAACAGAATTTAAGTGAATTCGATACCGTATCTCTGCAAGAACATGTCCATTAATTGGAAAATTGCCGACTGTATTGCTTACTTCCGGGATATTCTATTTAAAATGATATAGTGAATAAAACAGACCTATTCTTGACGACAGAGTCCACGATTGTGTAAAATCGTTTCTCTTGGAACGAGACGAATTGATGACGGCGGAACGCGAATCAGAAATAATCGCTTTACGTCAGTCTTTAAAACGGCCCTCTATTGCAGTCTTTGAGATGAACACAGAAGCAAATTGGATGCCGTTATAAACGCAGAACGCATATCTGTTTTGGGTTTAACAGTGCGCAATGAAAAGTTATGTTTATGACGTTTATTTACTTTTTTTTATGTAGGGATCGCGCAATCAGTTTTCCACGGTGAATACATTTCCATTTCCCAATTTATTTCTTTTTTTTTTATTTCACTGTATTTTTCCCCACCTAATGATAATTTTCGTCAACCATAATGCAGTCGAACAATTTTCAGGTAAGCGTTTTTGGTAATCCTACGGTTTAGGGGTCCAAATTCACTGCTCCCTTGTGTGTGTTTGTTTATGTTTTCCCTCATATTTTCAATTTCTTTCGACATATCTGCAAACAGAAGTATATTTACTAAAAAAATAAACAGTTTATCTGCTTACGGAAGCAGAGATTGTAAAAAAACAAAGGGAATAAAGCTCAGCACCTCACGCGAATTAGTCTACTGAAAAATGGGCAAAATTTCACTTGAAAGGGTAATGGTGAGAATCTAATGTTTTTCATTGTTTCGATACTATTAGGGTATGGAGAATCAGGAAATGCTGGGTGACACCTTGTCACCATTGCATTGGGGAGTTTTTGGCACAATTTTTAGATTGGCTCTAATATCATGTAAATTTTTTGTAATTTTTTTTTGTGAAACGTGTTTACCAGATAGCTCATAAACATTCAGAATGTGTTTGATATGCAGTAGAAATTATAATTATGAATACAATGGTTCATAGAACTATAGATTATAATTTTTCTTTTTCAGATTTTAAGATAGGGCGAAATTTATGAAGACACTTGCAGTATAAAGATTATTTTAGGTAAAATCATTGGCAGGCTTGGTAGAGTGCATATGATTATGAACTTTGTTGGTTGTGTAGGTAATTTAATGGCTGGAAGTGGACTTGAGGGTAGTCTTGGATCAGGATTTGGTGGTGTTTCAAAAATTCATACTGGAAAGAACTTCCTAAATAATGTGAGATCCCTGCGCATGGTAGCAGAGGAAATACCGCGTCCATGTACAACATCTACTTAAGGGGACTTGCTGGCAGATCTTGAAGCCCGTTCTGCCAGGAGCAAAACAGTAAAACTTTGGGTAGACAATTCAGTTAAGCCTGTTATGATCATCATGATATCTGTGCGAGCAGAGCGAGAAGGGGACTGGCTGCTGTACTATGGTCGGTCGAATCTGTTACCATATTTTTATGCAGCCAAACACATAAACTATGCTAAACATGCACTACTTTACCTACGTGAAATGCAAAGGCTTTCAGGTGATATCCAGGTCAAATTCTTGAGAGAGAGCATGTCACTTGTCATACTGCATTTTTATGGAATGGAATGTGGTCTGACATGTTATATAGAGACTACATTCATGAGGTATGGCTACGGTCTATCATGCATAATTGGTAACACATTGAATCCACAAGGCATCAAAAGATGGGCTATGAGTCTACACACTTGCAGTCAACTAATAAATGATATTGCTTCAGTTATTGAGTTCTCATCCCAATGGAGATTTGCTGAATGTGGTAACTGGAAAACTAAGCCCTTCCTGTGTCAACGCCTATGACTCAGTAACTATTCGAGGACTCATGGCCAGAAGGATTTTATTCCCACTATCATTAAAGGTAATGTTTATGAATTCCAATATTAAAAATGTCTTTTGCATAGCAGAACTACATAACATAACATAGTATTCATGAATTTATGCTGTCGAAAATAATGCTTATAATTACTAATTATTTTCTTGATCTGCTTAATTTCACGTGGTTTCCATCGCTGCAGTAACAAAAAAAAAAGAGTCCATATTGGTGACATGCCTTTGTCTAATACAGAACTGATATACTCCAGAGTGAGAGGTTTAAGTGCAACTCGTAATGTTGATTTTAGTGATGTCGTAGCATGAACTTGCTCCAGTTCCCACATCATTGTTCACAGAGTCTGGTGAAATGTCTATTCCCACAAATTAGGCCACTTTGAAAAACACACTCAAAGTTGAACAGTACAGGCGACTATTAAAGCCAAAAGTAGTTGTGATAGATGGCTGTGCTATCATGTGGGGAATAACTTGGCCCAATGCAGGAACTGTTCTGTTCGTGACTATTATAATGCTTATTGCTCATACATACTAGAAAGACTTGATAAGAGTGATGTATATCTTATTTTTGATCGATACGATGAAGACAGTGTCAACAAGAGTACACGAGAGTCAAGAGCAAAGTCAAGTAGTAGAAAATACAAATTTAGTATGATCAGCCCTCTCCCTAGTCAAAGTTTTACTCTCTCTGTCACCAAAAACAAAATTCAGGTCATTCAGTGCATAATTCAGAGACTGCCAGAGAAAGTTGTAGAAAGAAGTCACAAAAGTAAGCTAGTGGTCACTGGGCCTTCTCCAATCCCGACTCTGATTCAAAATGGTCAAGAGCAACCATATGAGGACCTTCACATCACATACGAAAAAGCAATGTCATAATAATCCACCAGCCCCTTTATTTAATAAAGGCTGGGGTTGATAATATCATCATAATATGTGATGATACAGATGTTTTTGTACATTAATTACACCATTACCACAAGCATAACATAAATTGTACAGTAATGACGGAAGCTACTTCTGGGGGACATAGTCAAATAAACATCAAAGCTACTGTTGAAAAACACCACCCCGTAGTTTCAAACATTTTAGCAGCACTTGCTTTATCTGGTTGTGACAAAACACCACAACTACATCGAATAGGAAAGGCAACAATGTAATGTTTTAAGGTAAGGTTACCAGATTACTGGGGTTGGTGATATCAATGCAAACTTGTCACATGTAATACAACAAGCAACTGCATTTATTTCACACTGCTACGGCAAAGTGTCAAAAGCCTCTGACACTGTCTGACATAAGGTATGCAGTATGGCAGAAAAAATGTTCTGCCAATAAAGTTGTAGGAGCTCCCCAGTTAAAGACACTGCCTCCAACAGCAGTCGCATATACTGTAGATACCATGTTTGCCGGGGTCACCTACAGGCTGCCCGATGGAAATGTGCTGATGAAGCCAATCCACCCCCTTTATGGAACCGACTGAATATGGGTGGAAATTTAACCCAGTTACCACACCAAAGGAGTATCATATGCTCCAGAATATATTCTGCAGCTTATTAAATGTTCTTGTGCTATTGAAAGGAATACACGTGGAAGTGCAAATTGCAGTTGCGTGAAGGCATCTCTAGCATGTACGTTGCTTTGTCAATGTAAAGGTTCAGTAGAGTGCTTGAACCGATTCACTAAACTGATGAAAGAGAGAAGTGAAGAAGAGGAAAGATATGAAGAAGAGGATATTCTTAAAAACATTTTAAATGATGGCTAGCTAAATACAGTACCCATCTTTCACTGTTTGTGCGTTGTAATAATGATAACTATTTACACCTTTAATTGACTTTTCACGATGCTTTTTTCTGAATATTAGTAATTTTCTTCTCAATGATGTCCATTTTTTTTCTAAATAACAATAATCAAAACTATTTATCTGTTCGAAAGAAGAGGTTAATAAAAATGTCAGGCGGAAGTATAAACTTATACAGGTTTTTTATCCCTAAATACTTAAAACTTAATGGATAGATAATTTTCCCCAAAGGTGACAGTGTCACCCGGCAGTTTTTTAACTGTTATACTCTATAGTATAAGAAAAGGCATATGTATATATATATATATATATATATATATATATATATATATATATATATATATATATATATATATATATATATATATATATATATTGGATTCTCAACATTACCACTTCGTGTGGAATTTTCAGTAGACTAAATAGTGTAGTGTGCCCTCAACTGTGTTTGTGGAGTGAGCGCTTAGGAACCTGGCACGGACTCTTGCTCTTCAGCAGTCACTTTTTTACAAAATTGAAAAAAAATGAGCAGTTTATCTGATTACAGACGTAGAGATTTACAATTTTCTCAAAATTCTATCCCCTAGGACATGCTTTTGTTCAATTACGTTCCCCTTTATTCCTTTTTTTTTTTTTTTTTTTTACAATTTCTGCTTCTGTGAGCAGATAAACTGCTCATTTTTTCGTTGTTTTCCATGATTCAATAAATACTTGATAAATCTGTGGGCTGATCTTGACTTTACGCAATGCAGTGAATTTGGGCCCCTAAACTGTAGGATTACTGCGTTTTGCTGTATTTAATTCCCATTATATATCTTTACTAAGTAGAGAGCGCCAATTGTCCTGTCAGACCTTTCCATTATCCCTTTCATACAATGCAATCTGACAGCTACCTTCATTTCTTTACTTTAGGTTTCAGGTTAAAAATATACCCTAGTTTAACCAGACCACTGAGCTGATTAACAGCTCTCCTAGGACTGGCCCGAAGGATTGGATTTATTTTACGTGGCTAAGAACCAATTGGTTACCTAGCAACGGGACCTACAGCTTATTGTGGAATCCGAACCACATTATAACGACAAATGAATTTCTATCACCAGAAATAAATTCCTCTAATTCTCCATTGGGCGGTCGGAGAATCGAACGCGGGACCAGCAGAGTGCTAGCTGAGAACGATACCCACCCGTCCAATGAGGAACTTATCTAACATGAATATACAATGGGAGAAAATGCTTATAAACCAACAGTGATAGATATTTTATTTCTTTACTACTTTACTAATCCGAATTTAATCGTTTCAACCTGTCCATTGCTCACAAAATAAAAAAGGTAAAGAAAATCAAATACGAACTCATCTGAGAGTCAGGGAACCGAAACGCGGAGAGGAGGCAATATAGCCTCGACCTGATTTCCCTATCCCATTGGACGGGCTTTCGAGTCGAATATCCCTTCATTGGTTCTTGACTTCTCCTGACGAAAGAGAATCCGAAAATTAGGTCTCGGAATGGATAAGCGTCTTCTCCCGGGTTCTCAGGGTTCTTGGGAAAGAGGAATGGGGGAGTAATACCAAGAACAAGGAATTCTATCGGCCACGAATATTTACGGTTAATTTCGGAAGAGAGGCTCACCTATATTTTCGGGGCGCGGGAGCTTGACTGTGTGTATGTGTGTATGTATGTATGCATGTATGTATGTATGTAAGTTATGTATGTACATTTCCATAGTAGTTCGCTTCTTCTCGCGCTTGAAATTGCAGCGTTAATGTGATGAAACACGATCGTTTCCGCTCAAATACTCACATGCGTTTGCATTCCCAAACATGCACATTCTCAGGCAAAATCGTTTATTTACCAATAAGATTCAAAGGTTACTGTTGTCAGCGGAGCCGCAAAGGTTGGTGATGCTGAGAATCTAAAAGGATATTGCGGGTCACACACACACACTATATATATATATATATATATATATATATATATATATATATATATATATATATATATATATATATATATATATATATATATATATATATATATATATATATATATATATATAAGCCAATCGGAGCTAAACATCAGCATTAAAAATCTGCAAATACAGCACTGAGTCAGCTCGCAACACTTCAGGGACGTTGTGTGGTTTAATGCGTACCCCTTTTCATACCGAAAATAGTGTCGTTGAAGGTATAGTGCGTTTATGACATAAATAGATTAGAGAGTTTAAATTTTATATATATAAATATATATATATATATATATATATATATATATATATATATATATATATATATATATATATATGTATGTATATATATATATATATATATATATATATATATATATATATATATATATATATATATATATATATATAAACTCTCTATTCTATTTATGTCATAAATGCACTATACCTTCAACTATACTGTTTCCGGTATGGAAAGGTGTCCGCATTAAACCAAACAACGTCCCTGAAGTGTGTCTAAACGACATACTGCGCCAATGGTTCAACAGTGATTGTCGAATGCCCGAAGTGTTACAGAAAAATTACAGTTGTAACAACCTGCTCAATGTTGCGAGCTGACTCAGTGCTGTATTTGTAGACTGCTTAAGGCTGCTGCTTAGTTCCGATTGGCTTATTGATGTTCAGGGGCTTGTCGATAGATAGTTACAGAAAAATTAAGGTTGTAACAAGCTGTTCAATGTCGCGAGCTGACTCAGTGCTGCGTTTGCAGATTACTTAGACGCATATCTCCGATTGGGTTATTGATGTTCATGGGATTGTCGATAGATAAAGGGGAGGAGTAGTCATGTGGCCTTGGTTTGGGCGGAATTAAATACTCATTTTGAATTGGTTTTAAATCTCCATTTACTCGTCTCGTAAGACATGTGCTAATAGTACCCATTTTATAGTTGCTGAACATAATCATGCCTTAAATTTTACTAGGGCTCTTGCGCGGTGGAGTAACTCTTTTACGTATGCTGGTGGCACCACCACCTGCCAGGTGGCCAAGGAAGGTTTCCAGCCATAAAGCAAAACTCAAAATTCTGGACAATCTCGATAACGGGTGGTCTCGCTCTTTTGTATGCTCTGCGTAGTGTGGGTTGAAGATAACCTTAAGATATGTTGTACAGGCAAAGACGAGGCTACAGTTTGACAGAAGAACTGTAAGTCCGTGTTTTTGTTGTTGTTTAGGTTTAGGCCTGCACTGGTGGCGTGAAGAGCAAAAGCATAGAGAAAAAACCTAAGTAAGAGCGGTCAGCTGTATGAATGCGCCAAGTATCATTTGTTGGAAAGTTTTTATTTTAAATTCTTCAATATGATAACGTGTCCTGAGTTTTTCTATATTCCCTAATCTAAGGCAAGGATACACAAGCGATTCATTTTGATAGTCATAAACGCTCTTTTTGCAATAAAGACTACACATAAAAAGTAATATGAATTACTAAAATTAGATGTAGAAAATCTGAATTTTTTTCTGTCTCCAGTTTTCCATTTTCAAGTGTCATAAGGTAATTTTTTACTTCATCATTAATTTATCAGTGTTTTCCGTAACCTTCCCCTGTGCTCGCCAGGGGTAAGCGTCCCTAATTGATTTTCGTATGAATTTACACTCTTTCGTAAGGCATATACTGACACAATTTCAGCACCGCATGGACAAAATCTAATTAAGTAAATCTATAATTGTTTTGTTTTTCTGTGCAGATTCACATCGTGCGGAATTGCACGCTGTGTTTTGATTTCTCCTTACACCTCTCTCTCTCTCTCTCTCTCTCTCTCTCTCTCTCTCTCTCTCTCTCTCTCTCTCTCTCTCTCTCTCTCTCTCTTATAAAGCGATAGTGTGTGAAAGATAGCAGCATGTGTCAGTGTATGAAGGTTGGTCCACTTATTGCTGGTGCGACTAAGTTGTAGTTGTAGTTGTATGAATCAATTATGTATGAAATATTTTTGTTTGCTGGACTCATCTCTGAAGTAACAGCTGAAGGGCGAGTGAGAGTTAGTGCTGAAAGGTAGACCAATGTAGGTTCAGGGAAGACAATATGAAAATATTAGCATTAGTGAAAATGTATATAGAAGTATTTAGAAGTGGTTTAGTCATGTGAAAAGCGTATTATAACAGATTATCTACAAAAGATTGGAATACTCAGTTCTTAGAATAAAAGGAAAGAGTGAGACTGGAAAGGTGATGCTGATAATTTTTTTTCTTTAGGTCAGTGAAATGACTGGCGCTTTGGAAACTTGTTTCATATGGGTATCTTCATTGTAGGACCTGTTAAAGAATGTTTATAAGTAATTATTTTCTTATTCTTTGTAGCCTTTATTAAAACATTTTTATGAGTGATTATTTTCTTATTCTCCTTTGGAGGAACCCTTTAATTAAGGGAAACACTCTATCAGAAAAAATATAAATAAAAAATGACTAGTTCACAAATATTCCATTCTTGCAATAGGCTGCCAAAGGAATTCATTAAAGCCGCCGCCTGC
Organism: Macrobrachium rosenbergii; assembly: GCA_039081455.1. NCBI lineage: Eukaryota > Metazoa > Arthropoda > Malacostraca > Decapoda > Palaemonidae > Macrobrachium > Macrobrachium rosenbergii. The sequence continues at coordinate 18,532,186 of JANJGK010000018.1, forward strand.
TGAATTTCATTACCGGGTCTAAAAGTCGCCGAGAAATTTTATGTGGGGTTAGGGAGGAAAGGCCTCGACCTTTCACTGTATTTACTGTGTATTGAGATCAATACGAGTTGACTTCATCAATTTCTCTCTCTCTCTCTCTCTCTCTCTCTCTCTCTCTCTCTCTCTCTCTCTCTCTCTCTCTCTCTCTCTCTCTCTCTGAAAAATTACTGACAATAAGAAGACTACTTTCCCATATTCTGAATGACCTTTATTCAAATTCTTTTAAAAATAAATTTTTGCAGTAAAATAACCTGACGAATTTAGTTATTTTTTCTTTACATGTCGTTGAACACTAAAGGTGATATCATAAAGCTAGAATTGTTATTTGGTAATATACAACATTAAGAAACTTTTTTATGGAATTAAGCGTTTCTAGTTATACATATGACTTTTTATGTAATCTGCAAATGTCCTGGATTAAACGAAAGATTTTATATTGAGAGAATACAAAATACTTATTAACCATACCATTTCTAAAAAAACGTACCCAAAACAAAGAGAAACCATTCCATTTGAGCTTACACGTAACATATTAAATGGAATATGATTTAACATTCAATCTCCCACAAATACTGTACTTACTCATTAGGCCCCAAAGTATGTTTATTATTTTACACGTGCTCAGTGAGAGCATATAGCAAAGCCATTATCAGTAATCTTCTTAAATTAGGACTGGTTTGCATAGTTACCCAAATTATACACAACCACTACAATACAAGACACGTGCGCACAAATGCGCTGTGGCAGGTGCACTTAGCAGCAATTATTCTTCTTGTCTGATGTAAGGAATTAGAAGTACGAATTAAACAGAAAAAGTATTCTGTCAAAACTGGACAAACATCCAATGCAATATTCATTCATTTAAGTGAAAACTCTCGTAGAATAAACTGAACCGAAAGTTCATTGATTCCCAGAACGAAATATTTCAGTTCACGAAATCTTTTAGTTTGCTATTATACAGCTTACTTCGAGTTGTAATTTTAACCTTAGCCCTGGCATATATTTTTTGGACCCCCGTATTAGTAAAATGATCAAGAATGACCTTGAAGATAAAATCACCGACTTAATCACTAATTAGTTACTTATATATATTTCCTATGTATTTGTATGTTTAATATATTTTTGTCAAAATGTGCACTTTGCCAAAATTAGTATTGTTCATGATAAGGAGAATTATTGAGTTGTTCTTTTATAGAGCCTCAATGGCTCGGTCGGTAGAGCAGCAGCCTCAGACTTCATAGAGGTCTGTGGCGCGGGTTCAAATCCACAGCCAACCGGTCAGAGAGGCAGACACTTTGCTATCCGTGTAGACACTCCGGGATTATGTATGTAATCAATGGATAGGTTTGCTGAAAGCAAATGGGTGTTACAGACTAATACACACATAAACAAAGCCACTCCAACATCTAAAAACATAACAGACACCTCACACGTCTCGAACTGTCGACCTAACCGCTCAGTTCTCCTCGCTGCTGGGAGAAAGAGCGCTGGGGATTTGGTACGATACATGTACACATTCGCTACCGGGGTCTAAGCGATGTCAGGCAGGGCAGCTGACTGAGGCTACGGCCTACCCCAACGCCAAATCAAAGTCCTTCAAAAGAAGGCATCGTGCTTACCCCATATAAAAATGGGAAAAAGCACATTAAAATGAAAAAGAAACATTGAGTTGTTCTTTTATTACATGTGTAATCAGCTTATAATTTTCCAAGGTCATTTTTTGGTGGTCAGTATCTTTCCCTTTATAATCTTTTAATTGACTTGTCCCTGCTTCCAACCTGTTGGGCCTAATCTTCTGTAAAATTTCTTAAATATTTACCCCTGTGTTGGAATCCAGGTATATATTTTCCTTCATAATCCCCATCTGTCATTTATACAAGATTTCTTTGTAATCTTATCTTTATATTTCTGTCAGTCTGCTAAGTAAAGGATAGTAAGTCGAAAGGCCTAGCACCATTCTGTCGTTTCACTTTCCTTCGTGACACTGACTAATATATTCATATATATATATACATATATACAGTACTAGCTGACCAACCAGGTGCTGCACAGGAATACTCTGAATGACAGTCTATGGGTAGGAGGAGGGAAGAAGAAGGGGAAAAAGAAGGAAAGAGGGAAGGGGACTCAGGAGGGGAAGGGGAAGGGAAGATAGAGGGGGAGGGAAGGGCGAGGGGAAGTTATGTTCCTCATTCAGAAGAGAATATAAAGCATCTCCATTGAACAAACACAATAAATAACAAATATTGTATTTCTACAATTCGCACTTAGGTGTGTGTGTTTGTGTGTGTGTGTGTGGGAGGGGAAAAGGTCTGTCTTTCGTGCAACAACGGACGGACCTACTGTCCTTTGGTATGTAGTGAAGTGTTGTTGCCAAAACACCCATAAACCTGATTTAAACCGAATTTATAATGATATACGCCATCGTGACGCTATGAAGTAGTCACTATAACGAATTCCGAAGGTAAAAACGAAGAAGAAACGATCGAATTAATGAGAAAATTTGGATTTGAACTAATAAAGAAAAAGGATTTACTGTCATCATACATGTTACACGCAGTGTGAGCTAGCAGCTACCATGCATGCACGAATGAAGCAGACAACTGGCTTGTGTATGTGTTTAGGGAGAAAATCTTTGGACCTGCCAGTTTGGGTTCATTGCTCTATAGCTATGAAATATGTTTTGCAACGAAGCCCAAAATGTTTACTTTAGCAATACAACCAAGCAGTGAGGTATATGTTTAACACTCATATTAATAATTATCATAAATTATGATCAAAATTCACGTAAATTCTGATAAAAAATTTATGTCACAGGGGATTTGGATTTATTGTTGTAGGTTAACTATACGTCTGACAGCGCTTGGAATAAAAGGTGGGGCGTCAGGATAAAAATGAGGATTAACCCGGTAACACTGAAGAAAAAAGGTGACGTAAAAACGAAAATTTCATTTGTTTTGTCCGTGTTTGTATGTCTGTCATGGGGTAGAGGTTTGATTTTGAGTTAAAAACCTTTTTGGGGTTACACAGAGGCCGTGTGCAAAATTTTGTCTGGGTCTGTCAAGCTGTTCGGATTTCTATAGTGGACAAGCAAATATACAAACATTCACTTTTATATATATACTGTACATGTGTGTATGTATGTGCGTGTGTGTGTATGTGTATGTTTCCGTGAGTGTGTGTGACTTTAAAACTTATAGAAAAAAAGTGAAGTTCAAATGCAAAATACTTTACTAAAACCGTAGACGTTTTCGAAAGGACTGTTACCTTTGTAACCTTGGATAAAAAAAAAAAAACAACGTACGGACCGTTGGAAAACACCATTAACGCCTGCGAGAGTTGGCAGACCTTTAAGACAGAAGAAGGGTTTGCCGTTTATGAATCTTGTTTTTCCAGGAGTCCTAAGCTACGTCATTTCTCAATGAAAAATTATATGTGCATCGCTTTGGTTGAGAGAAATATACGAGAGTGGGCTTTTATAAAAGCCGTAGGATTCATAAAATGTAGAGGTTTTATAGAATGTAGTTCTTGTCGAAATAACAAACTGAAACGCTGTTCTTTCCCATTAAGAAACATTTGAATTTGGTCATTTTGCGAAAACAAGATTTATGAATAGCACACCGTCTGTTTGTTGAGAACCCTCCACCTGTTCCTCGTAGGTATCAACAACCTTTTGAAATAGTCTTTAAATGTTTTTTTTATTCACATTCGTTTTCATCCTCTCATTGATGAAAATTTATGAAACTTATAGCCATCAAGACAAGCACAGGCCATTGAACGATTACGACAGTGAAAAGAAGAGATGTTAGTATTAGGGTTTCTTTATTTTGCACAGCAAGATAAGGATACCCAGAAAATAGAGATGAAGTACAAGGAACTATATCTGGGAATAGGAGAAAGCCTGGGTAGCAAGACTGAAGAAAGGAAGTGGGAATGGAACGAAAACAAAAGACTAAAAACTGGTTGCAGCTTGGTGCCGAGGGGGAGCTGCAAACACCCTTTAGTAATGCCTACGGTGCGCCAGAGATGTTCTCTGACGGAAGTAACACCCACGGGGCTAATAAATTTTGACAATGTTTATAAAGAGAAAATAGAACAAGACAATAATATCTGCTGTTTCATTTATTCCTTGGGGCATTTTACACACACAAACACATACACACACACACACACATACACACACACACACACACATATATATATATATATATATATATATATATATATATATATATATATATATAATATATATATATATATGTGTGTGTGTGTACGTATGCAAACAATCCTTTTCAACTAGACGCATTTTCTTCCTTGAGGCGGCGGGTTCAGAGTCTACTAATCTTATTGACTTTAAATTTTTTTTCTGATATGAAATTCACAGCACTGAAGCGTTTTCCACTCTGGCTCTAACCACGGTCGGCTAAAAACTGCCTATATATATGAGTGTGTGTGTGTATATATATGCATGTATGTATATATACATGTATGTATGTATGTGTATATATATACATACATACATACATACACACACACACACACACACTTATATATTTGTGTCTGAGCATGCGCGTCTATATTCTATTTTACAACACACCTGACTACCTAACAGACGGAGTAGTCAGACGTGCACTTATAAATATTTACTGATGCATGAGGTGATTAGAGCGATCCCCGTACTAAAAAACGAGCCCTTGTACTATACCCGGCAATCACGGTATTCACTTAGCTGATTACACATTCCTGAGTTTGGTAAGGAGGATGCCGTATTCATGAACACACACAAATAAGCATCAACATAAAGTTCTCTCTCGCTCTCTCTCTCTCTCTCTCTCTCTCTCTCTCTCTCTCTCTCTCTCTCTCTCTCTCTCTCTCTCTCTCTCATACACACACACATACACACACACACACACATATATATATATATATATATATATATATATATATATATATATATATATATATATATATATATATATATATATATATATATATTATATAATATATATATATATATATATATATATATATATATATATATATATATGTGTGTGTGTGTGTGTGTGTGTGTGTGTGTGTGTGTGTGTGTGTGTGTGTGTGTGTGTGTGTGTGTGTGTGTAAGTTGATAAATAAATAAAAAACGGTAAAACTGCCATGTTCATGTGAAACATTTGTGTCATGACTTTTAAACTTCTAAGTTGCTGAAAAGTACAAGCAGGAAACATTTCTTGGCTCGTAAAAATCTGCTCCTCATTTGACTGAGTGGTTTCGCTCTGTTCTACACACTAAGCTATCTACATAATTCTTGGAAGAACATTCCATTAAAATGTAATATACATTTTTGGGGGGCAAACATTTTTATTATTGTTATGATAACTTCATCCACTGCTTGGAACTGCACTTAAATATATTGGTCTTACTTTTCTTTTTCCAGTGTTAGTTTTCTGTAAAAGAAAACTAATTAGATGGCTTTGTCTGCCCGTCCGCACTTTTTCTGTCCGCCCTCAGATCATTCAAACTACTGAGGCTAGAGGTCTGTAAATTGGTATGTTGATCATCAACCCTCCAATCATCAAACATACCAGATCGCAGTCATCTAGCCTCTGTAGTTTTTATTTTATTTAAAGTTAAAGTTAGCCATGATCGTGAGTCTGGCAACGCTATTTGACAGGCCACCACTGGGCCGTGGCTGAATGTTTCATGGGCCGCGGCTCATGCAGCATTATGTGCTATACAGAAAATTCGATTGCGCCGAAAAAACTTCGGTGCATTTTTTACTTGTTTAAAGTTGTTAAAGCGAATCCCCATAATAATTTCGAAGGTTCGAAATTCGAGGAACGATGTGTCACTGTGTTGTCGCCCAATGAAAGATGTCACCAACGAATGTGGGAGTATGCAGAATTGATTACCATCAACAAAAGAGACAAAAATGATTTTCCCATGGATTGGTTTAAGGTTTTCAGTTCATATGCATCAAACCAATATCTAGTTAATGATTTATATGTGGAAAATCTTCTGGCGTTATTATTATTATTATTATTATTATTATTATTATTATTATTATTATTATTGTTGTTGTTGTCTAAAGTATAAAAAAATCGGCGATATATAGGGCCACTTACGAAATCAGTGATGTTTATTATAACTATGGCAAATAAAGATCCCGAAAAAGAAAGTTTGGGAATCGTATTGAGAAAAATAAGTAACAAAAATAAAATCTACTGAAAATTTTGTGGTCTATGTAAAATTCCTTTATTTTTATTTTAGTACATCCATTATCCCTCCCTTATCAGCATATGATATAAATTTATAACCTATATTTCACATATACCTAGGATATATAAATGCTACGGCAAACATTTAAGCTCGGTATACACAATGCTGTTCCCCGTTTTATTCTTCGAATGAAATCTCAGGTGAAAATCGGACGCATAATACATCATGCGAGAATTTGTGTAAACGGTAAAAGAAATAAAATGAGAGAATGATTGTAAACATCGCCGTATACAATATGGAGGAGGTGGCGGAGGGAGTCACCAGTTTTCTAGATTCTTGACAATACAAGAATGTACATTCGTAATGCTATGTTTACATTCACCACTATCAAATCTAGAAGGGCCATTTCTTCAACATTTGTTTTTAATGCACCATTGTGCATGGCTTTATTCTTGTAACTTGGGTCGCCATGCATGCATAGGCGTTTATGCTCATCATAAAGTAGTATAAATTTTATATGTTGCTCGTCTGTTAATCTCATAGTCACCAATTAACCAGTAAAAATTGTGCCGAAGTTTTTTTCGGCGCAAGCGAGTTTCCTGTACAGCGTATAATGCTGTATGAAACTCTCAGCCACTGCCCATGACTCTCAGCCGCCGCCTTTGAAACTTTCAGCCACGACCCAATGGTAGCATGAGTTACTACCACCTATATCGGTGCCAGACGCACGATAATGGCTAACTTTAACCTTAAGCCAAATAAAAACTACTGAGGCTAGAGGGCTGCAGTTTGGTATATTTGATGATTGGAGTAGTTTTTAAGATCTGAGGGCGGACACAAAAGTGCGGACGGACAGACAAATAGCCATCTCAATAAAAAGAGAATAAACTAATAATGATCTTCACCGCGATCGTCAAACGAGAATCCACGCTTGAATTCGAGCGAGAAATAACCAATGTGCTATAATTTGTTCGATTCGATATTTAAGTTGAAACTCGCTTTTTAGAACTGTTCACTCGTTGCCAGTTCTCGCAAGAGACCTCGCCAAAGCAGTATATCGAACGAGAAATAGCATCGTGAACACCCACCTTGAATGTTAAGGAATCTATTCTGACTGGGTGGAGAGAGGATCAAGAATTTTCGAGTACTTTTTTTTTTTATTTGCTTTTGACGCATTTGAAATAGTTTCTACTTTATCTGGTGAATCTTACCTTTGTACAGTAACAATTATACAGTCCCATTTTTGCCCTGTCCGAAAGTATACTTAGAGGATCAGCAATTACAGAAAACTCTCGATCATTTCAGTGGTCTCCTAGTTTCCTAAAAATAAAATTCGGTAATTGTACTTATTGCCGCTATTTAGTTTGGTTAACTATGATATATAAAAAATAGATTTTTGTTGCCTTTCCTTGCTGATAATGCAAAAAATATTATCATATAGCGCAAACCCATTGATCCATTCTCTTTGGTAATAGCAATAGCATATGCTCCTAATACTTTCACGATAATACTGCATCACTCTATGAAATATATCTTTCGGATCATTTATCTTTTTTATAGTCCAGATATTAATTAGTTCGAAAAATTTTCTCATAATATGAAAAATAGAATCAATGATAACAATTAGAAAATAAAAGTGCAAGAAAATTCCTTGTTTTATGCAATTTTTAAAGAATTTCGTCCGAGTCATTAAGAAATGTTTCATTGTTTAGATGTGAATAGTTCCATCAACGGTGCTATCAGCGTATCATCTGTATAGAGACCTTTCTGTTAAAAGAATGCTATTTTACACAAATAAAACATAAGTGGGTAGAGTTTTGCATATCTAATGTTATCAGATTATCATCTGTATAAATACATTTCTGTTAAGAGAAAGAATGTTATTTTAAGCTAGCAAATAACATATAATTATAAGAAACATTATATAATTTATAATTTCCTCTTTTAAACTAAATAGTGTTCGCTTCACTGAAGGGTGCTGAAATGCACTGGCGTACGAAGTTCGGTTGCCACGCCTGCGACGCCGATTGTTGAGTAGACCGGTTTGGATGCACGATGACATCTAAATCTTACATATGCAAATTTTCATTTAAATATAATAAAAAAAAACGCCAAATTGAAACATCGAATGTTTTTACAGATATGAAGAAGAATTCAGATGTATCACATAAGGGATTTCGGAATATTGTTTTTACAAATAGATGGTTGGGTGGGAGTCACATAGGCCGAAAATGAATAGCGACTGGTAACGACAAGTGTGAAACTAGCTGGCGGTGTTTTTGGGGGTTACATTAAATACCGGAATGTGAATAGCATTCATATGCTGAAACTGGCTAGAGAAACCACTTTTATTGAATATATGGGAAAAACACAGTTTAGTGTTGTTTTTCTTTATCTTCGAAAGAATCTATTGTCTTATCTTTGATGTTTTTCTTTGATTATATTCGAAAGCATTCATTAAAGTTTTATTATTAGGTAGTTTTTTTCTACTATGCGAATTTTTTTAATGTTCCGTTTCAGTTCGACTTCTTACTCACTATCAATATCATCTCGCAGCTATTACTGATGTAAATTCTATATAGAAAAATATTATTTTTCCTTTGCTTTTTACCTCACTATGAAGAGTATAAACATTTTTCTCTCAAGGAGTGAATAAGTGAATAATTCAGACCTCAAGGTTACGGGCTCAGAACTAGGCCAAATGGACAATTCTAGGAGGCCAGTCAGCACTGTGATGATCCTGATCCATTATACATTTGCATAACGACTGTAAAAGAATACAATATTGATTAGAAAAATCTGATAGCGCAAATACCTATCATTAAAAATCGTACTGCATATTATAGGATACCCCGTTGTCACAGGTGAAGTAGTCTCAATAGGCATAGACAAACATTTGTAGGTTAATATTAAATTTTTTCTTATATTTTATTTTTGACAAATAAACAAAATGTAATAGATGGTTTTATTTTGAACGGTATATACGCAAAAAATATAGGCCCGCCAATTTTGAGTGCTCAAATAAAAGCCTCTATAGACCAAAAAAAAAAAAAAAAAAAAAAAAATTAGCCTGGGTCACAAGTAAAAGATGAATACCGCAGTCCTAGAAGAAGCAACAAACAAAAGAACAAGAATAATTTTAATTTCATTTAAATGGAATGTTATTCAGCTTGGTTGCCGGGATACTGATTGCACGCATAATATCCATTAGCAAGTGACTCATTCGTTTGTTTTAGATTAATCCAGCCTAGTGCAAGCATGGGCTCTTGCTTTAAGGCAACCTGTAACCAAGTGACTGAGAGACTCAGTCAGTCATCGTGGCACATCATGCCTGCGCCCCCTGGCTAATAGATGCCACTCGCTGAATACTGCCATTTGCCTTTTGTCTGAGAAATTCAGGGATCTTGTGCAATATTCTGTATCCCTATTGTACCAGACTGATTAACTGGAGTGTTGTCAACTCTGTCAGTCGAGGAATAGAGGAAGTTGTTTAAAAATGTTATAGTTCTGCTTATGTTTCACTGTCGAAATTACGAGACGTTGCTACTCGAAGCATTTATCCATAGACAAAATTCCGCATTGATAAACACTCGCTTACATTGAGAATTTCAATGATAGCAAAAACTAAACAGCGTAAGACACTTCCCATAGAAAAACCCTTATTATTAGCTATGTCGTAAAGTAGGCCATCCTTTTAACCACCTTGGTTACCCCGGCCTCCCACCCCCCAAAAATAATAAAAAGGATATATCACTTTTACATTTGCCTGTACATTGGATGCAGGTATGATTCCTGTCATTACTATCAGTTGCTAAACGTGTTCTTTCGTCAAGAACGAATTAGCTCTAACGCCTAACGAGTTAATCTTATATTTAAGCGTAATATCATTGCTGGGAATGTTGAAGAAAACCACATAAATTCACACCCCCAGCAATTTAGCGAACTTTCACACCACAAAGATTAGTCCGAATACAATTATATTATTTTCCCGGTATTCCACATGGGTGAAGTACATGCAAGCGACTGGCCAAGGATTAAGAAGCTTATCTACCATTTAAAGAGCCGTGATATGCAGCATATGTTTATGCCAAATTTTTGGCACTTCCTTGGGCGAAAATACTGTTGCCAAAAAGAATTAATCCTTAATACAACAGCCACGTGATTTCACCAGTATTTCAAACTAACAGCACATTTCTCGTTCATTAGTCATGATGCTTGTATTTCTGAGAGGAATAATCAGAAATGAAATTCATAAGGTTGTACTTGTTAGAACACATATAATTCAAATATTTTTTTCATTGCAAACTTCAAAGACTTTATTTCATAGCACTTATTATTGACTTGTGAAATTAAGTTTGTTTTTCGGAGAGATGGAACGCAAAATTTAATGGAGAACCTATTTCAGGTAAAATAGGTATGGCGATATCTTTTACTTGCATAAATATTGCACACATCTTACAATGTATATTAATGTTTCTGGAGTATTTTAATCAACATGCAAAATTTGCAGTATAATTAGTTCTGACAAGCTTGTTATGTTCATCACTTGTTTCGTTAAAAGAAATTTATTCAAATTTGCAATAACAGCTTTTAGCGATTGTCACTGTTTTAGGATCTAAAATCTACAATCCAAATTTTTATAAGGCCTTAATGATGTATTGAAGGATAGAAGCGAACACCAGAAGGTTGATTTAAAATAACTTTTTTTATGCCATTTTTAAATATGTAAGTTTTTGAAAACACCTTAAAGCTGTTTTATTTGATCATTTTTGGAAGTCTGACGGAACAGGGAACTCTCATTCTCTCACCTATCCTAAATATTACCTTTGCAATGTATGGAATATCTTAGATAGTCCCTGAATACTGTATAGTCATTTGCCATTTACGAATTTTTCCCTAGATTACTGATAACTGTGAAGCTGTCTTGGAATATTTTAAGTGGAAGGAATAGTAAATAGTTTATATGTTACATAGTTTTAGTACGTAAGGAAGCAGGGACATTATTAATTAAGTGATGCATTAGATTCTCAGACAAAGAAAGGTTCCCATATCATAAAACTTTAATCGATACGCCTACCAGTTATAATACTGCCTTATTGGAAAACATTCACGAGTATCTATTACATCGTTATCGAAAGTTTTCGACGTCAGATGTCCCTCCACTTGCCAATCTCGGTGTTTCGAAATTTGAGCGAGACGTCTACATAGAAGCGTTGGGATATTCCACTTTGATATGCCGAAAGGAATGGAGCAGTTCTGTGCTCAACGACCAGACCCACGAACGTGGAAAATCCTTTGTGTTCAAGCGAGAACGATTACCAGCATCGGCGCTAGAATCAGAAGTAATCGCGTTGACGTCAGTCTTGAAAACGGCTCTGCACAGAAGGCTTTGAAGTGAACGACAACGGAATCATCCATTTACAGGCGAGAAAGGTATTAGTAGCCAGCGGGATGCCGCCATAAACAGAGAACATAGAAGGGCTTTGGTTTCCATCATTCTGCACCTCGCAGTACATTGAGAACGGAAATGGTACCTTTAGGCTCTCTTTTCTCATTACATTAATGATAGCTTCCCTGATTAATTTATAATTTTTTTCTTTAGATATTTTAACTTTTTTTTTTTATTTACATGGTTCCCGTAAGCCTTTCTCTTCTTTTCGTTCCATTAACATTGAAAAGTTATGTGCCGAGGGGTTTATGTATAAATACATGCATACATACATACTGTGTGTATATATATATATATATACACACACAGTATATATATATATATATATATATATATATATATATATATATATATATATATATATATGTGTGTGTGTGTGTGTACGTATGTATGTATGTACGTACGTATGTATGTATGTATGTATAACTCCAATCGTGAGAATAAAAACACGGTACAAAATATAAACAGAGTAAAATAGAGCATATGGCCACGAGGAAAGTAGAATGACAGAGTGCAAGTCCTTTCACCTTCATTTTAGGGCATTTTCAATCAAACTGCATACAAGAGAAAAAAATTACAAAGAACAGTTAGTTTTACAAACAGTAAGATTTTAATCAAAATGGTTAAACAGCCACTTT
>JANJGK010000018.1:18549527-18589527 GCA_039081455.1 Macrobrachium rosenbergii
ACCAAAAGAAGTTTTGGGTATCTAAAAAAAATAATTTGGTATCCGGAATTGTTATGGGCAATTAAGAAGCCTCATCAAAGAAATTAAACTAGATAATTTATATTCGCAATATTTCCTCAACAGTGCAAGATTATCATCTTTTACCTTAAAATTTCAGGTCTAAAAGGACTGTGGTACCTGATGGTGCTTCCTTTCGTCAAGGTAAGGGAATGTTACCCCTAGTCTTCTTGGCTGTGTTTATGTGAGAGAGAGAGAGAGAGAGAGAGAGAGAGAGAGAGAGAGAGAGAGAGAGAGAGAGAGAGAGAGAGAGAGAGAGAGAGAGAGAGAGAGATCCACGATATACTCAACCAGGTTACGTTATTTTGCATAATTTTCACGTTCCAATTGACTTCACTTTCTTAGAATATGACATTTGATGGAATTTTTCTTTACTCTCCAAATTTTTCCGATAAAATATACGTCGTTACTGTACCCAATATCCTCTTTAAAGTATTATGACAGTATTATTTATTCAGTTTTTAATGAAAGTTTTCCTTTTATACACTACTACTATAACTTGATATTTTTTCATAATTCTTTCTATGCATCAAAGCTTTCTTACTCATGGGAATGATATTCCCACATTTCTGGTGCAGTGGTCTGCCGTTACGATATACAACTGATATCTCATTTTTGTACTGATTGACTTTCATATTTATGGATAATTTTTTCGCAGCAGAGGCGAACCTACTAAAATCATAAAAGACGTTCATTATGAAAATAAGTCATATCATTGGTATTTGTGTCAAATAATCAGCCTGACATTGAGAATTTAGTTGGCCTGTTTAAGCGACACTGGCCTGGTCAGTCAGTGGATAGGTGGCCTCTCTCCTTGGCGTTGATTCCTTGGGAAAGGATCTTTACCACAATTTCATCGGTCTACTCAACTGTAAATGAGTACTTTATTCCTGATAGGGTATGGTCCATGTATGAATTAAATAGCAAAACTCAGCAATGATGGAAAGAAATGAAAGATTAAACGACAACGACGTAAAGGGAACCTCTGGCAACAGAGAAGCTTCGTCTGGCAGCCAGGTATACAGCCCAATGAGGGGGAGGAGGATGGTCAGGTCCTTGGAGGTCGTCATCCAGCAACTGACCACCACAACGACAGTAACCAACAACCAGAGACTGGAGCTACTGAGGCAAAACCAGAAGAAGAAGAAATGGACAATAGAAGAAAATAAGGAATTATAGAGATGCTACATCAGACAGAAAAAGATACAGAAGAAGATTGGTCAACATCTGGAATCAGAGAAATAACACCCCTCAAACAGAACAGAGGCGGGCAGACCAAGTTACAAACATAAAGCTGAAGAACTAACTCTCCACAACAGAAAGAGAGGAATTAGAGAGAGAAATAACATCCAGCAATGAAGGACAAGAAGACTAAGAGAAGATACCACTAAAGACGACAGAAATGATGAGCCACCAAACAATGGCACACGGGGATACAAATACCTGGGAATAACAGAAGGAGAGGATATAAAACGCCAAGAGACGAAGGATACGATGAGGAAACAACATATGCAGAGACTTAAGGGGGTCAAGTCGAAACTCAATGCAGTACCAGTAATCAGATACAGTGTGGGAGTAGTGGGGTGGACGAAGGCTGAACTCTGCAGCATAGACCAGAAAACTAGGAAACACATAAAGTACTACACCCAAGAGTAAACACAGACAGACTATATATAACATGAAAGGAAGGAGGGAGAGGTCTGCTAAGCATAGAGGACTGCGTCAACATCAAGAGCTCAGTACTGGGGCAATACCTGAAAACCAGTGAAGACGAGTGGCTAAGGAGTGCATGGGAAGAAGGTCTGATAAAAGTAGATCTTCTTCTTCTTTTAATGTGCTTGTTTTCCCACTTGTATGGGGTAAGCACGATGCCTTCTTTTGAATGACTTTGATTTGGCTTTTGGGGTAGACTGTAGTCTCGATCGGCTGCCCTGCCTGTCATCGCTTAGACCCTGGTAGCATATGTACATGTATTGTACCAGTCACCAGCGCCCTTTCTCCCAGCAGCGGGGGCTCGTTGTGCGGTTAGGTCAACAGTCGAGACGTATGAGGTGTCTGTTATGTTTTTAGAAGATGTTGGAGTGGTTTTGCTGTCTCTAATTCAGAATCACGAAGTAGCCTACATACCAGTAAATTGTAGACATCCAGCCTCTTTTCAGCAAAACACGAGTTAGATAACTGTATGTCTTGGAACTCTAGGGATTCAAATCAGATGACTGACGCTTGAAGAAGCTACTGATTATATTGTGTATATACTAGTCCAAAATTTATCATCACATACATAATGTCTTCCGTCTTCTACGATTCTACTGACAGTTAATGGGAATTTGCAGCTACACCCCATTCGGCGTAAAGGCATTAAGTTGGAAGTTAAATTATTATAATTATTGTTATTCAGAAGATGAACCCTTTTCATATGGAACAAGCCCACAGGGGTCATTGACTTGAAATTTAAGCTTCCAAAGAACATGGTGTTCATTAGAAAGAAGTGAGAGGAGGTAAGGGGGAATGCAGAAAGAAGAGATCTTACTTGTCAAAAATGAAAAATAAATTAACAAATGTAAGCAAATTATTAATGTAAGTAAATTCTAACATGGCAGTAATGCACTGCATCTTTGCTTCAGCTGTTGAAGTTCCAGTTGCACGAAATCTTCAGGGACACTATTCCATAGTCTAACGGTATGAGGAATAAAAGACCCCTGGAACTGAGAAGTTCGACAGCAAGGCATATTTACTACATATTGATGCTGCTGTCCAGCAAATGTGATTGCTCTCGGCAGGAAAATGGGATCAGGGATCAATTGTGAATGTGAAGGATCTGTTAAAATACAACTTATGAAAATCTAAAACAAACAACTTCTCTGGCAGAAGTAGACATATTCTAGTAAAGGAAGGGCAAATGACCTAACAAAGGTTGCATTGATTTTATCACTTTTTAAATATATGAGGCCTTACATACAGTACCTAACTTTCATATGACATTTGCTGAAACTTTCACTAGATGTTTCTCAAAAGTAAACGAGAGTTAAAAGTTACACCTAGAATAGTTAAAGCTTCAGACCCATTCAGCAGAGTCCCATCCACCTGATGGGGAGGATGGGGTGGGAAATCTGTACGAGATCTGCTAATCAACAGCGTTTTCATTTTACTGGAGTTCAAGCTCATACCCCCACCAACTACACCAATCGCTAATCCACTCCGTGTCACGAATGAGACCAAGGGCAGCTTTGTTTCTCATAAGTGGTGACTTTACTACACTCACAAATGTTGCATCATCGGCATACTTCACAATCTTGTTTCCAGGCAACACCCATATCACTTGTATACACTAAAAATAACAGTAGAACATGAACACTACCCTGTGGAACTCCAGACACAATAGGTCTTGGTTTGCTAAAGATCTTGAAGTAAACCTAAATCATATCCACCCACTCTAAGGTTATAAAGAAGTGCCTTGTGATTTACTAAATCGAAAGCAGCACCATAATCTATTTGCATTACTTATCGCTCAAACCCCTTATCAAATGCTCTTGCAAATGGCATATCAAATCTAAAAGAACATCGCAGTTACCTATCTGCATCCTATATGCATATTGACTATCACCAAACAATCCTTTAGATTCTACATACTAATACAGTAGCTAAAAATGAGTTTTTTTCTGCAATTTTTGCAGAGCACAGGGCGAATAGAAACTGGCCTGTAGTTACTGCAGTCTGTAGATATACCTTTCCTTGGAACAAGTACTGTATTGCTAGGCTAATGCTCATCTCCAAAGATACTACATCAGCCTAAAAATCTATAAAATATACTACTACTGGGAGACAACACACTAGAATTCTTTTTAGAAAACAAAGGCAGCAAACCATCAAGATCTTCTCCACCCCAGATATTAAGATTACTGAGAGTTTAACATCCCTAGAGCGAAATGCAAATTTTGTAAGAATAGGTTCAGTGTGATAAGTATCAGGGGGAGGATGATCCTCATCTGACTGCTTAGCTTCCAAAGCTGAATGAAGGAATTCAGCCATTTCCTAAGGGCCAGTAATCATTCTACCATCATCTCTTAGCAGTGGAGGAATGGAAGATGAGCCTAACCCAAAGACAGATGATACCAATTTGGTTCACCACAGATGAGGCTGAATAATACCTATATATATATATATATATATATATATATATATATATATATATAATATATATATATATATATATATATATATATATATATATATATATATACATATACATATATGTATATGTATATATATATATATATATATATATATATATATATATATATATATGTATATATATATATATATATATATATATATATATATATATATATATATATATATATATATTATATATATATATATATATATATGTGTGTGTGTGTGTGTGTGTGTGTGTGTGTTTGTGTGTGCGTGTGTATAACTGAATCACGAAAATATGGAACGTGATGAATATATAAATAAAGATAAAATCCACGATGGAAAGGGAAACACTGGAGTGCTGGAAGGCCTTTCGACTGTTTGTCGTCCTTTACTTAGCAAGTAAAGGACGACAGACAGTCGAAAGGCCTTGCAGCACTCCAGTGTTTCCCTTTGCTTCGTGGATTTTATCTTTATATATATATATATATATATATATATATATATATATATATATATATATATACACTGTATATACATATATAATTTGTTATTAGATAATTACACCTTTATTCAATATATTTTGGTAAAGTGCAAGAGAGAAACAACGTACAATAAAAGGCATAATTCTATGAAATAAAAAAAAACGACTAATGCTACGAGGAGGTGGATGACTTTTAAGACTATTTTAGGAAAAGCAATGAAGCTTGAGCATACTACACTTTATATTCCATTTATCTTTACATTCTCTTTCCCTAATTATTATTTATTTTAACTACCAAAAACACAGCGAAAATATGAAATGCTGATTCAAACCATAATAAAAACGTTTCACATCCTTTAGTTCATAAATAAAAAAGTCTCTGGTTTTGGAGGGTTGTGGCAATCTGTTATCGCATAAGAGATAATTATGTTTAATCATAGCTGTTTCAAATTCACTATAAATCCATATCGGTAGATTATACGGTAACAGACACGCTAAGGAAGAGATTTTCTTTGGATCACTTAGTGTAACGTATACTGTAATATATTTTAAATCAGTTATTATTGTCTTCTTACGCAAGATATAACGTCGAAACCTGATGCAAACGAATCATTTGCCTCTCAATTTTTCACTGCCTTTTCAGTTCTAAATATATTCATATTATATTGCTTCTGAAACAGCACAGCGTTACAGGTAATACGAACATCATTAATTTTGCTTTTTTTTTTTTCTAAATCTGACTCTAATAAATCAAATTAGCAAAAAAGTCCATGGTATTTGTCATATAATTACTAGAATTTTATTCAATAAGTATATTTCTATAGATTTATAAAGTATATAATTGCAAATACAGCCTTCAGGAACATGGAAATTCATCGCTCACTTATAACGTAAGGTATAATACAGCATTCCTTTCTCCAGATATTAAATCAGTCACGGCAATACCAAATGTCCTTTACGTGCCCTATGTATTGTCCAAAACCCTGTACAAATTTCCATGATACAACAAACTAAGAGAAAATTATCACATTTCCTGGAGCCAACTATAAAGGGAGAGACGCACAAATACCGAATGAAATATCTAGCCTTAATAATTATATGTAATTTTCCAGACTACAAAGGCGGGTGAAAATTCGCCACCCTTTGTTGGCAGGTAATTTGGAGCAATTCCAGATTATTCAGTTATTTTCCACCTCCATCCATGAGTGGTTTTCTCTAGTGCTTACGGAGATTTGTTAACTATTGCTTACAAATATATGCGTACGTTTATATTTGAGTCAACCATTAAACGTCATCGGACTGCTGCTTTTGACAGCGTGTCCTATTTTGACAAGAAAGTTTTCGAAGAATATAAGGAAGTTTATGTCTGGTCCTGTTGCATCGAAAATCGACCTAATGTTGAGCTTATGAAGGCAGTGTGCTTTCTTAAAATCAAAGCTAAAACACCCATTCTAAAACACCACGAGCAACTGTAATAATAACCACCGTAATAAATGTAATAATATCCGTAAAGTCCTTGTAGAGTCCACGTCCAAAGTAATAATAGGCAGGGTAAGAGGTCCCATACCAATTTAGAACTATTTAGAAAAAATAGATATATCGTTAAACTGCTAGGTTTTCATTATATACATTCCTTATGGTATCATCCTTTCTTTAAAAAATGTACATTTTTGAACTTTACAATTGTGAATTAACAATCAGTGGAATTATTTTCTATTTATTTCTGATGTCCAGAATATATAACCAATGCTTTATATATCATAATATTCAAAATGTAGTGTATTTCCTATATTTAAAGGATATCTATTGTGAATGATAATAAACAATGACATCTTCGTGTAAATCAAACAGCACTGAGAGCATATATAACGATTGGATACATAAAGGTACTTGGTAAGTAAACTTTAATTATAAGCTATTCAGATATTGCAATAATTTTACTTGTCTAAACGCAGACTAATTATATATCCTATCCGCTTTTCTGTTTTAAGTGTATAATATTAATAAGAACTGATGGCTTGCAAGAAACATTAGAATAAAATTACGCCAGTAAAAAAGAAAATTTTTTGTTTATCCATATCTGTTCCAGTGGCTTTGTCAGGTACGAAATAAAAGAGAAATATATTTGAGGAATGTAATTCTGAGTTATTATGATTCAGCTCCCACGGAATGCATTTCTTTAAGACAGAAAACATTAATAGAAAAGAAGTATCACAAGCAGGTCGAAAAACAAGGTTCAAAACTAAGTGTTGCTCAAGATCATTCCAAGTGCTAATAAATAATAGCACTTGAAACAATCTTGAGCAACAAGATAAAGTTTTAAATTTATCAAACATCCCCCTAACCATTAACCACCACTTAGTTTTGAACCTTGGTTTATCCTTTGCCCTCAAGCCAGACCGGAAAAACAACCTAGATTTCATTGTTGCTTTTGACAAATTCATATCTGATAAAAATTACAGCCGAGAAGAGACATGTTTAAAAGGCATCTTACTAAATGCAATAGCTGAACTTAATAAGAAATATCCTGTCCCCCGTAGATTTATGAAAGCCATCAGCTCGCTAAAAAAATTAGATGTTGTAATAAGTAGATCCGACAAAGACGGTAAAATCGTGATTATGAACAAAGATTTTTACCTAACAGTTATGACAAATTAACGAAAAATTCCCTCCAAACCGTCCCCACAGAATTTTTTAGAACCTCCAAAACGTCCCCACAGAATTTTTTAGAAAGTAAGATTAATTGACAAAGACAAAAGGAGCATTGAACTACTGGAGAAATTTAAAGTTATTAACCCAAAACTACCTTACTTTTATGGCCTTCCCAAAACTCATAAAGATAATTTTCCATTCAGACCTATCAACTCATGTGCCGGAGCTTTCAATTATAAAATTTCTAAGTGGTTAGCCGGCCTCCTTTCCCCATTCTTAGGCATATTTTCTCCCAGTCATGTTAAACATTCTTAAGATTTCTGTCACAAATTCAAAGAAGCACATATACCACTTCACAACATAAAACTTCTAAGTTTAGATGTAGACTCCCTATTCACAAAAGTACCAGTACAGGACGTTCTACAGTTTTTGAGGAAAAATTAGCCCCATATTCAGATCATTTCCCACTAGCCCTAGATAAAATAATAAAGTTAGTTGAATTATGTGTATCAAATGACATCTTTTCATTCGGGGAGTTATTCTATAAGCAAAAATTCGGCTGCAGCATGGGCTGCCCTTTAGGTCCTGTTTTAGCCAATCTATACATGGAATATTTTGAAACTGTAATAATAAACGCAATAAAACCTAAAGACATGCTATGTATGATATATGTAGATATACCTTAACATTCTGGGATAATAAGTGGGCAATTTCAATGAATTTCTTTCAAAATTATATGCATTAGTGCTTAGCAACAAATCTAAAGTTGAATGGGAAACAGACAACAAAATTCCTTTTCTTGACATTTTAATAATTAGAGACACGACAAAATACATATTTGCCACATACAGAAAACCAACTTTCTCTCTGCCATACATCCATTTTTAGAGCTATCAAGACATCTCTACCAAAACTGGCGTAGCCAAATATTCTTAAGAGCCTTATGGATTTGCTCCCCGGATCTCCTGGGAAAGGAAATTGAACTAATCCATAAGAAGCTGTCATCTTTAAAGTACCCTGACCATTTAGTTGAAAAATCGATTAACAAAGCATACACTATTTTCTACATCCCCCCCCCCCCCCGCCCCCATAACAAGACCAGAGAGACGCCCAACAATAAAATAAAAATCCCACACTTGGACAGGATTAACACGTTGACACAGACACTTGGAAATTCTAACCCTTTTGCTTTTACCTACCCAAATACCTTAGCCAAATCAATGATTAACGTCCAACAAAAACCAGTCCCCAAAGACAGGAGTTTATGAAATCCCTTGCCTCCACTGTGATATATCTTATATCGGCTTCACAGGCAAATCACTCCCCAAAGATTAATGCAGCATAAACGTTCAGTTAGGTACAGACAATAGAGCTCAGCTATTTTTAACCACATAAATAACCACAACCACAGAATAAACTGGAATATGTCTCCTATAATTTATAGCAGCAATTGTCGATTCAAAAGCCAGATGGTGGAATCAGCCTTGCTTAAACAAAGAAATGCAATGAATCTCTCAAAAGGCACCTGGGGCTCAGATATTATAGATAAAATCTTCCTCCAACCAGCGATTAAGAAGATTAAAGAGAAACTGTCAGCTGGAGTGGTTTAACGGCTGACCGATGGATCTTCTGGTATAAATACTGCTTTTCTGTAACTTTTTCTCATTCACTATTTGCCTGAGGAGAGAGACAGTTTGGTCTCTGAAATATAGCCTTTATTTTCCACATTTTGCCATTTCTATGGGCTCCGTTATATCTGGTATATATATATATATATATATATATATATATATATATATATATATATATATATATATATATATAATATATATATGTATATATATATATATATATATATATATATATATATATATATATATAGATATATATATATATATATATATATATATATATATATATATTTATATATAAATATATATAAATTATATATATATACATACGAGTATATATATATATATATATATATATATATATATATAATACTGTATATATATATATATATATATATATATATATATATATATATATATATATATATATATATATATATATATATATATATGCAAAGACCATCGAATCAGTCTATACTTCTTTTTCTCTTCAAGCAAGATTCTCAGGAATAAAGAAGAATTATTCACAATTCTTTCCATTCAATTATCATGGTCGATGAACCGTTTTATCGCACATCGCCTACTGGCATAAAAAATTCTTATTACAACCTGACTTAACAGCTAATCCTAAAATGTAAAATATGACGTCACTGGAGTGATGAACTTTTATTATCCAATTGGTCCCATTCTTTATGGTGCTCCGTAGGACGCCTCTATGCTAAGGTATTTTCTGTCATATTCAGTAGCGTTCTCTCTGCTCGATCTCTGTACCTTCTAATAGTTCTTCCACTGTAGGTTTACGATCGTGGACGTCCACATAATCACTAATAATAAAATCCGAGTGGATCATGTTTGTCCGACCTGAGTGAGGGCGTGGTAGGTAGGGGATCGGGAGGGTAAGGCAGACATGACATATCCAGCCACCTCCTGCAAACCTGTTTGTCCACCCCCAGTGGGGCCAGGGCAAGTAGGGGATAGGGGTGTAGAGGAGACATGACACATCCACCCTCCTCCTGCAAAATAGTTTGTTGGCTCCGGGTGGGGTCAGGGTAGGTAGGGGATCAGGAGGAAAGGGGAGAAGTGACGGGCAGCGCCAGGTTCCAGCACAGTATAGAGCACGCCATCAAGCTTATGTTGGAATAGTGCCCCTGGGTTGCAGTGGGCTCGTAAGTGGTGGGTAGAGTGGCCTTGTTAAGTGTTCCTAAATTATCCCATACGATATTCCTAATAAATCAATTTAGTCTGAGTAGATTTTATTTTCCAGTTCCTCGTTGGGAGAGTCAGTAGAGTTGTCGCCTAGCACTTGCAAGGCCCGAGTTCGAGTCTCCGGCCGGCTAATGAAGAATTAGAGGAATTTATTTCATGGTGATAGAAATTCATTTCTCGGTATAGTGTGGTTCGGATTTCACAATAAGCTGTAGGTCCCGTTGCTAGGTAACCAATTGGTTCTTAGCCTCGTAAAATAAGTCTAATCCCTCGGGCCAGCCCTAGGAGAGCTGTTAATCAGCTCAACGGTCTGGTAAAACTAAGATATACTTAACTTCATGTATTACATTAGTTTTTTTATAAGGCACATGAAGGCAGAAAGAAAGGAAGACAGTCTACCTGCCACTCTTTTTCAGGTGCTGTTAAAGACAACGATGCCTGCTGAAAAGTGGCAGGACGTAACGAGAAAGAATTCAGTTATAATTATATATATATATATATATATATATATATATATATATATATATATATATATATATATATACATACGAGTATATATATATATATATATATATATATATATATATATATATATATATATATATATATATATATATATATATATATATATATATATATATATATATATACACATACACACACACACACAGTATTAGTAAGGTGAAAGCCAACAACGACACATACTCTATAACGAAATGGTAGATGGAGAAAAACTAAGAGAGAGAGAGAGAGAGAGAGAGAGAGAGAGAGAGAGAGAGAGAGAGAGAGAGAGAGAGAGAGAGAGAGAGAGAGAGAGAGGTATTACCAGGTTTCTCTCTTGTATAAGTTCTTAATTAAAGAAATGGAATCCATTTTCCAATGGAGCGGAAGAAGGTAAATTGTGAGGATATGATTTGCATCTTAATGAACTCCAGAGGCTTTTATAGGGTTATACGGGAATGAAAAAGAGACCAATTCATCGATAAAGGAAAGAGTAAGGACTGGCTTTACATAATACTATTTTGGAAGTTATGTTATATGATTACATGTCTTCAGTAAAAAAGATAACCCTTATGCAAATGATCACTCATTCTTACACAGACACACACACACACACACACACACACACACACACACACACACACATATATATATATATATATATATATATATATATATATATATATATATATATATATATATATATATATATATATATATAGTCTTTTCGACATTAAGCTGTCGCTCGCTAAAATGGACTGTCTACAGTGAAATAAAATATCATTTGATCGCTGTCATATCCTTACCATAACTGCTAAAACGTGGAAGAAGCTACTATGAAGAAAACTCTTATGACATTAGCTGCTCTATAATCAACAACGAGTCAACCGTCCTAAATACACTGCACTATCCATATTATATTCATTCTCGCTCTTCCTGGATATGATTTACACAATTTTGAATACCTCATCGAGTCAACTATTCAGTGATTTCTCCATCTTTATCTCCTCATTCCTCCTAACACTTTCGAAATATACACTTTTGTGCAACCTATTTTGCTCTATTCCTGCATGATGTAACTTTTTCAGAGCAAAGATCCATTTTTCTACTTTGCTATTTCCTCTTCGACATATCTCCTAATTTCTCATTAAAATTCTCTATAGTGAGCAGACAGTGCCAGCTGGTCATCTCAACAGATTCATGTTTTTATTCATTTACATTTTATATTCTCATTTCACTTCCTTAAAGTAAGTAAGTATACCTTAGTTTTACCAGACCACTGCGCTGATTAACAGCTCTCCTAGGGCTGGCCCGAAGGATTAGACTTATTTTACGTGGCTAAGAACCAATTGGTTACTTAGCAACGGGACCTACAGCTTATTGTGGAATCCAAACCACATTATAGCGAGAAATGAATTTCTGTCACCAGAAATACATTCCTCTAACTCTTCATCAGCCGGCCGCGGGAATTGAACTCCGGTCCATCGAGCGACAGTCTGAAGCTCAACCGGTTCGGCTAACAAAGGGCTTAAACTTTCTTAAAAGAGAAGAGTGTGAGAGGGAGGGGAAGTGGAAGAGAGAGAGAGAGAGAGAGAGAGAGAGAGAGAGAGAGAGAGAGAGAGAGAGAGAGAGAGAGAGAGAGAGAGAGAGTTTACCGGTTGTCACTCACAGTTTTCCCCGGCAGCGCTGGGTTGGTAAGCTAGTCTGTGCGTATAAAAATGGATGTATGTATGTATGTGGATGTGTGTGTGTATGCTCCAGCATAACTCCGAAGCGCATTGAGCAGTTTCAACTAAACTTGGTATACATATGACTTACTATCTGGAAAAGAATACTTTGGGGGTAAGACATCACTACCACCAAGAGGCACCACAGGCGGTGGGGGTGGGAAGGGCTTCCCTGAAACGGGGCTGGTTCTGCCGGCAGACTTGGTAACTAAATAAATTCTACAGGTTTATCATACCTCATTTCGGTATACATATGACTTACTATCTGGAAAAGAGTACTGTGGGGGTAAGACATCACTGGCACCATAGGGGGTGGGGATGGGAAGGGGGTGACATGTGAAAATAAATGAAAACGACAGATATTAGTGTGTAATTCATAGTTGTCCGGGTTGCTAAGATGAATAGTGACACTCCCAATGCCCTCTAAATCCAAATTCAGCCCTGGTAGGAAGTGGGGGGGTGAGAAGGGGTGAAAAATAAAATGTAAAAAAATAAGAGATTTTAGTGTCTACTCTATAGTTTTCAAGGTCGCTCAGATGAATAGTGACACTCACAATGCCCTTTAAGTCCAAGTTCATCCCCAATAGGATTTGGGGTTGAGAAGGGTGTAAATATAAAATGTCAAAAATGTTGGGCATTGTAACTGAAGCAACTATCTTAACAGGAAAGGGAGAGAGAGAGAGTGGAAGGGGTGTTAGGGGGGAGAGAGAGAGAGAGAGAGAGAGAGAGAGAGAGAGAGAGAGAGAGAGAGAGAGAGAGAGAGAGAGTAGAAGGGGTGTTAGGGAAGAGAAAGAGGGGAAAGAATGAGGAAGAGTTGCAGATCATTCAGAGTTTCCCTGGGCAGCGCCCGGTTGGTTAGCTAGAATAAATAAATATATACATATATATCTGTTTCATTAACTATTTTATTTAGAACTTACAGTACTGAAATAAACCTAATAATGACAAGAGTAGTCTATAAAAGAATGTAAGCGATAAATATATTCTCAAGACGACTTTTGTGTTAAATTCGGAAGGTCTTTGACCATTGAACGCAATCAGTCTTATCTACTTATTTATTTCTTAACATATTCCTCGAGTAATTCGTTTGAAATGGGTTTCTTCTTTACTAATTTTTATTTGTTTGATACATTTGATATGAGAAATTATATCAGAGCTCCGCATGTATAAGACCTTACCCATTTATCTGAATAAAGTGAAAAGGAAAATATAGAGCAAGCATTGATTACATTACAGAGAAAGAAAAGCCTACGAGAAAATTCGAAGTTATAAATTGAAAAGAGAGAGGGAGCGAGAGAGAGAGAGAGAGAGAGAGAGAGAGAGAGAGAGAGAGAGGAAGGGAAGGTAGGGTGGGGGTGGGCGGAGGGAGAAGAATGCTAAGTTATCTCTGTCTCGTATATAAGTTTTGAATTTAAGAAATGGAATTCTCTTTTCACTGGAGCCGGAGAAGGTAAATTGTGTAGATTTCATTTGCATCTTGATGAACTCCACAGACTTTTGTAGAGGCATGCCAAGAGGAAGAATAAAAGACGGGTAAGTCCTTCAATAAATGAACGAATTCGGTATAACTCATGACCATTCAGTTGCAGAAGCTTAACTGGCATAATCAGAATAAGGAAGAATGTTTACGTACATACATACATACATATATATGTACTGTATATATATACTATATATACTATATATATATATATATATATATATATATATATATATATATATATATATATATATATATATACTGTGTATATATATACACAGTATGTATATATGTATAAATTTTATATATATATATGTGTGTGTGTGTGTGTGTGTGTGTGTGTGTGTGTGTGTGTGTGTGTGTGTGTGTATGCCTGTTTTTAAATTAGGATTTATCATCCACAGGAGACCGTATCATCTAACTTTTAGTTTTCTGTAAAAGAAAACTATTGTCCGGTCGCGCTTTATTCTGTCCGCATTGCAGCCCTCTAGCCTCAGTATTTTTTATTTTATCTAAGGTTAAAGTTAGCCATAATCATGCTGCTGGTAACGATATAGGTTAGGCCACCACCGGACAGTGGTTAAAGTTTCATGGACCGAGACTCATACGGCATTATACCGAGACTACCGAAAGATAGATCTATTTTCGGTGGCTTTGATTATACGCTGTAGTGGCTCTACAGAAAACTCGATTGCGCCGAAGAAACTTCGGCGCGTTTTTCACTTGTTTACGTATGGTTTGAAAACTGATAATACTAACAACAGAGTTCATATAAAAAAATATATTAATGTAAATACAGTATTCATCGTATTTACAACTGCCAATATAAAAATTTAAAAGTTGAATCATGGAAGATCTCACTGTACAGAACACGTTCGTGCCATTGTTCGCTTTATACACATGCAAGCACTACCATTTACTTTTAACTTGCAAGTAATCTCTCGGTTTCAAGATATTGAGGTCCTTCCTTTCTAATGCCTCTTTCACTTATCAGTTCTGCAATTTCTTTTTCTTTTATTCTGTCCTTTTATCGCTATGGAATTGTAGAGACTTTTTTTTATCAGTTTATTATTCACTATTTTTTTATATGGCCGAACTTCTTTTATTATTTTTTAATTTACGTAACCATGGTTGTAATTTCTTCAACGTATATAAAGATATCTCACCATATCCTACTATTCTCCCTGTTAAACCTAATCTATAGCTGACTTTGTCTCTCAAGAACCTATCATCACAAAAATTATATTTACCTCTAAATACTTCTACGAATCAGCTACTCTCAGCCTTCCACTCTCTGTATAGACATTCATTGCTCTATCTCTTTGGTCTCAATTTATCCTGTTAATATTATTTCTTTATTCATTCATTCCAAAAGTTTCAGAGGTTTCCCAGTACTATCTTCAATCATGGTACCATGAGGCATTAAACACTCATTTCAGATCAATCATGTTATCCTGCAGTTCTGCAATATTTTCTACTGCCATCTGCCTGAAACGACTTCTATCCGTGTAGTTACTTATTTCTTTGTGTAAATTTCCTCCAATTTCTATGCAGTCTACCACCTGCTCCGCACTTACTATCTTGTCCTATTGTAAAATAATCAATATTTTTAATGTTAATCTAATTTCATCTATGCGTACATCAGCCTCCAACTATGTGCAATGAAATTTCTATTCTACTTATCTATTTTTTTGCCTCTGTTCAGTTTCCCAAGATATAAACTGATGTAAAATGCAGTTATGTATTTTTTTCCTTTTTTATATCAACGTCCAATTCGTGCTGTATACAATACAACGTGTAGTCCTATAATGATGTATTCATTTATTTATTTTTTCTCCTATGTATGCCAAACAGATCCCGACTAGGAAAATACAATATAAATCTATATATTAATGCATTATCTCTTTTATCTGCAACTTCCATTTCAGCAGTCCCATGATATTTAAATTTTTTTTCGCTTGTAACTGTCACCTACCAATGATAAAATAAAACTTGTACCCACGTATTAATATATTCTCTTTACTTTTGTCAATTTTACATTCTTTTCTACAAAAGGAATGGGTATCTTTCTAATGTATATATATATATATATATATATATATATATGCATGTATATATATATATATATATATATATATATATATATATATATATATATTATATATATGCATGTATATATATATATATATATATATATATATATATATATATATATATATATATATATATATAGAGAGAGAGAGAGAGAGAGAGAGAGAGAGAGAGAGAGAGAGAGAGAGAGAGAGAGAGAGAGAGAGAGAGAGAGAGAGAGAGAGAGAGAGAGAGAGAGAGAGAGATCACTGTGCCTATGCCATCAACTTGGAGGACTATGATGTATAATCATATATTTGTAGCGTTAAGTGGCATAGGGTTAAAAATAAATGTCATTGAAATAAGACACGCACACATAAAAATGCACGCACACACACACACACACACACACACATATATATATATATATATATATATATATATATATATATACTGTATATATATTATCAACTTTAAGGTTTCCCGGTACTATGTTTAATGGGTGCAGGCTTATAATAATGCTTTATGAGAGCATGAAGAGAACTATCATTGATAAAAATTAGTTGGATTGCCTAAACATGCTATTAATGGATGCCGGGTAAGTAGATTATGATAGCAAATAATATCCATTAGGGATATTCCTCACCGAAATTTACTAGAATCCTAAGTAAATATATTCTTTTTCTGACAGACCAGTGGATACAACAGGGTGAAATTATTGCAAGCACCTTGTGAAAAGACCAAGACTAATGGGAAGTAAAGAAGAAAAACGGTGACAGCAGAATTAGAGATTCGACAGGAGGAAAATAAGAGGAATTATAAAGAAACCTCAAAAGGAGGCTTGCAAGACTGAAAAGAATGTAAATTGCCTTCTTGAATAGACATTCAATAAAGATTTAAGGAGTAATACATTAAAAATACCTTGGCTTACGGTGACATATATTTAGAAATTCTTTTTCACCAAGAATTCTAATTCGAGGTATTATCCCACGTTCTTTAAACAGTCCGCCAGCGTCTCATCTTAAAATAACATGATTGATGTTGAGTGAAAATTCTAATTTTCTTTTCAGTGTTTTCTGTATTTTCTGCTCCTGATCAACTACGAATTAAGTGTCTCTATCAATCCATCTTTAAGATGAAATTCTTCTCCGTATTAATTAATGCTTTCTTAAATGAGATATGTTGCTTGCTATTTTGCATCAAGTATTTGGCATGGTCCCTTCTGGAAGAAAATAATTACTAACCCTTAGCTTCGTTGACGTTTGTTTCATCACCCACACCCACGCCCACACGCACACGCACACACATATACATACTGTACATGTGTGTGTGTGTGTGTAATCACGTGTTGGGAAAGGATAACATCTTTGCTTGCTATGAGGAATATCTCTGAATAATTTTGAATTTTTATCAGGCTCAGAAAGTTTCAATAAAAACATATTCGTCAGATGCCCAATATCAAGTAAATTTTTCTAACATATATAAAAGTAACACTAGCTATCAAAAGGGAGAAGGAACTGCGACGAGGAAAATTCATGCTTAAAGGGTTACAAGTTTTTAACGAAAGTTTCCTCGACCCTTCTGACCAAACAGAGAAAGTATGTTTTTGAAAGCATGTCCAACTTGGATGGGAGAAAAGTTTTCTTTCGGACTCCAAGATTTTATGAATGTTTTCACTTCCAGAAAAGTTACAAAACTTGCAGTAAATTCTTTCGCCAAAGGAAACGATATGAAGAGGTTTTAAGTTTACCCAAGGACAAAGAAAGTCCCAGTCTTTTTTATCATACTAACCATGGATATACGTATAACATTCTTTCTCTACTGTGTTTTCGCAGATAGCAATACGTATTCACAGGCTCTATTTCATACCATCCTGCTTTAGATTTTTGGGTTGCATTCTAAGTGAAAACGATATTGAGAACTCTGTTTTATGATAATTGATTAATACCCCTTATTAATAAGGAATATTTATATCATTTGAGGGAATATCCATACACAAATATGTATGTATGTATGTACATACATACATATATACATACATATATATACAAATATATATATATATATATATATATATATATATATATATATATATATACATATATATATACATACATACATACATATATATGTATGTATGTATGTATGTATGTATGTATGTATGTATGTATGTATCTATGTATGTATGCATGTATGTATGTAAAAATGATGGCTGCGACATGGAACAAGGTTAACTCTAAAAATCATCTAGGAGAACTATCTCATCTACAATTAAAAGAAGAAATGACCCAAATCATATACGTGAGCATGGATTACCAAGCCAACAGGATTTTGTAATTACAAACCAATTAATTGTTTTAAAACGTTTTTTCACAAAGAATACGTAATTAACAAGCCAAAAAACAGATGTAAATAAAATGAAATGGTTGAATTACTGTTCAATCGCTTGAATCGTTTTTTCATTTATGCTCTGGCTATTTTATCTAGTCAGTTCTGTATGGGCTTCCAAGGAATGTCTGTAGTCAGTGAAATACCAAATCTTCAAAACTCCGGGCAAGATACATAATAGTTTAATCATTACTTACTTTCAAATTCATCTTTTCATATTCTATTAATATTTAATGCATAACACAGCTTCAAAATTTCCCAAACTACCTGCATAAAATAGGTCAGAGAAAGTAACACCTCAACCTTCACAGTCTTCATTTATCCCTGGTTGGACAGTTTTGTTGCTGCAGTTGAAAACCCAGCATCCACAAACTTCCGTACGTGAGATATTGTTCTTGCGACAACTGCACCTTCCTTCACATCCACGCTGGCACCCACACTTTCTGAGGTGCAACACTGCTTCAGGAGCTGGTGGATTCCAACAGCGAACTGTAGAGAAATGAATTGAACCTGCATGAAATGTCCAACCAAACGCAGTTGGTGCTGGGAGGCACGGGAGTGATTCACAAACTCTTCTCCAAATCATGCATATGTAATGTGCTCGACGAATGTGTAAGTCCAGTGAACCAGAAGTTGTGGGAGGGTTTCTCCTTCGGCGGCACGATCTGAGAAGAGGAACTAGCGAAGCTCATTCACTTTCGTTTAGATTTTGGATCGATACAAAATACAGACAAAGCGTTCCAATTGAGAGCATACATCAGCGGACTGATCAGTGTCATCCCCGAGCATTGCTAGTGCATCCAGGATCTCATTATCACAAGACATAAATGCCTTTAAGCACGTCGATCAGACTAGATAAAATAGCCAGTGTATAAATGAAAGACGATATAAGCGATTGAACAGTAATTCAACCATTTCATTTGATTTAGATCTGTTTTTTGACTTGTTAATTATGTATTTTTTGTGAAAAATACATGTTTTAAAACAGTTACTTGGTTTGCAATTACAAAATCCTGTTGGCTTGATAATGCATGCCCACGTATATGATTTGGGCCATTTCTTTTTTTAATTGTAGATGAGATAGTTCTCCTAGATGATTTTTAGGGTTAACCTTGTTCCATGTCGCAGGCATCATTTTTACTTATCAAAGAAATAACCAATTAATCAACGGGTATTTACTAAATTACTCTCATCTGCTGCACTCCTCTATATCTGTCACTGATTGCTAATCCTCTCTGTTATCTGTTGAAGGTAGCTGTTGTATTCCATCTGTTTATTCATTGATCTTTGAATAGTCGTTTTATACAAGTATTTTGGTTTTTATTACGATTTCTTGCGTTGTTTGCCTTCAGATTGAGCAATTAAAGAATGCACTTCTGAAGTAAGTGAGCCTTGTGTTCTTTCTGAAGACTTTTAGGCACTCGCTGTGACCTTTCACGCGTTAGCCGCGGGTGGTGGATTTTTCGTAGACATTAGTGAGCCATTCTTGAGTGGTCTGAGTCACCTTTACGTCACGTGAGGGGAATGTTCCGAAAAAATAGACATTACTCCCACAGGTAATTATGAATACTGCTTATAAGGCAAAGGAACTGACAGGCAGATTAGACTGGCATTGGATAACAAGTAGAAAAGAGTAGGCAATTCAAGACCAAATGAAGTCAGATTATACTGTACTTTCCAGTACTAGAGATATGAAACAGATCTCAAGAAAATTAATGATAATGTCTCTGACACATCTAACAATACGGTGAATTTCTAACATCAGCCAAAATATTCACAATCATTTTCAAGTCCCATCACAAACTTCGCTCAGTCCTCAGATTCCAAGATTTACACTTTAGCTCTAACTTATCCTAATCGAAAGACCTGAATAACTGTTTAATTCAGTTAAAAAAAAAAACATATCCATGACATGTTAATGACTATAAACCGTCAACATGGGTCAGAAATATTGTTATCACCAGGATAATCCGTCATAATGTATAAATCTCCGTAAACAGTTCTAAAACTGTTTAATCTAGTTTTAGTTCACTCACGCCTTTAATTTATTTACCATTTGCTAAAAAGGGAGGCTTTTAAGGAAGGAGCAGCATTTTTTTTTGGTGTGTGTGTTGGGGGGGGGGGGATTCTGTCTACATAGAGATTAATGAAGGGGATGGCAAGGTCAATGCCTC
The DNA here is from genome assembly GCA_039081455.1 of Macrobrachium rosenbergii. Classification (NCBI taxonomy): domain Eukaryota; kingdom Metazoa; phylum Arthropoda; class Malacostraca; order Decapoda; family Palaemonidae; genus Macrobrachium; species Macrobrachium rosenbergii. The sequence continues at coordinate 18,570,053 of JANJGK010000018.1, forward strand.
CTTCCAATCAAAGTATGGATACCTCTATTGGAGTAAATGTCAAGAGGTGACTGGCAACACTAACGCTTCCTGTTTGTCACCGTCATTTCTCACGTGTTCCACTAGTCGGCTGTGATGAGACAGAGCGAAATATGTGAAGTTAGTAGTAATTATAAGGCTACTAACTGGTAGACACCGAACCCCAGATAAGAACCATCTAAGACTTATAAACCAGCAGGGGGAGGGGATTCTCCGGTGCTCTAGGTAGAGTCAAATGTATCTGCTGAATGTATTGAAAACCTTGGCCTCTGCTTTCGAGAGTTCATAAGGTGAGAGTATCCATTATGCTTTGAATGCATATCAAGGTTAGGCACTGCAGACGGCCCGGCGATAAAAGTAGGCAATGGGAAACGGAGGCATAGGAAGGAGAAGTAAAGTTGTGATACTGAAATAGTGAAAGAAAAAAAACATGATACATGAGAAAAAACGAATGGGTAGAAAGGCGATATAAGTCGATGAAAGAATTGTATGCCACAAGAATAGTTGTACGCCTAGCCTTCCTTGATGAAATAATCATAATCCAACCCCTCTGGATTCCTTGAAGAAAGGATTGTCTTCTATCATTTTAGATGTCCAGCATGAGGAGGTCCTCATTTTTATACGAAAATGACAAATTTCTCCTACCCAAGGACCATCTTGTCAGCTACAGGAGGAGCCGTTTTATAACACCTGCACAGTGAAGCACCATGGAACCCTCGATCATCCAACTCTGTTAAGACAAATCGAAATTCTAGGTACCATCTGCAACAGAAGCTCTCCCGCCTAATATGATTATAAATCTTCATTTACTCTTTACTGCAGATTAACAGGAAACTATATATTCTCTGTTTTATGGATCATGAACAGATAATTATAACGCCGTTTAACATGGACATTATAATTGAATCACGGAACTCCAAACCCTCCCCCCAAAAAAGAACGAAATATTACAAATTAAATTATGTATCGCACATGTCATCATCAAAAGATCAAAGCGTTCGTTCATTTCTAAATCATTTAATCTTTTATGCCAATTAATCCGTGGGAAGGCAATTAAGTTTCACTGAAGTGTTCATTGGATAAGTGCATACTCTTTTTTCATCAAAATAAAGATAAGGCTCGCTTACAATTAAAAAAAGTCTAAATGCGCAGTAATGCATTACTCGTGCAAAAGGGAGGGAAGAGACCTTAATTGTCTACTAAAGGCAAGGTGGAAATGTATAAATGGATAGGAGGGATTATTGATCCAACTCTTAACTGAAAATGAAATCTGGTGGCTAAAAGTCAATAAAAGAAATAGCTGGAAGCGGTCGAGATGACTGTTTACGTAATATGTGCCTCTTCAGAAAATTGTCAGAAGTGAGAAATGTGGAAAAACATATAAATGGTCTAAAGTCTAGCGCATTCGGGAGGATAGAAGCAGAGATTGTCTGGTAATTCTGAAATGATGAAGAACGGTGTTAGTGAAATATAACTGGATATATTAGTGAAAATAATAGGATATATTAGTAAAAAATTATAGGATATGTTTGCGAATTAGGGCTAGGAGAGAGGAGGTGAGGAAGCTAATTGGTTATATAAAAGGTGTGAATAATGACTCGGAAAGGAGCATTAAAGTTTCATTGTACGTAAAATATGTAGGCGAATGCGCCATTATGTGTAGGGGAGAGCTCAACGCACAGCTGATGAATTTTCTATGGAGTTGTTTAAGCCCGTAACGCCTATTCATAATTTAGGCATCAAAGTATCAGTGCAGCAGTGACCGCCGTGTAGATGTTTCCCTGTTGATTGATCGGCATATTGTCAGAAATAATATGCATGCACTAAAACCTTGCTATATAACAAAATCTATGGGTATTCCTCCTAGACACTTTTACAGACAGATTTATATCGACTCATTTGTAGATGTTCCACTGTTGATTGATCGGCTTGTTGTCAGAAATAATATGCATGCACTAAAACCTTGCTATATAACAAAATCTATGGGTATTCCTCCTAGACACTTTTACAGACAGATTTATATCGACTCATTTGTAGATGTTCCCCTGTTGATTGATCGGCTTATTGTCAGAAATAATATGCATGCACTAAAACCTTGCTATATAACAAAATCTATGGGTATTCCTCCTAGACAATTTTGTAGACAGATTTATATCGACTCATTTGTAGATGTTCCCCTGTTGATTGATCGGCTTATTGTCAGAAATAATATGCATGCACTAAAACCTTGCTATATAACAAAATCTATGGGTATTCCTCCTAAACAATTTTACAGACAGATTTATATCGACTCATTTGTAGATGTTCCCCTGTTGATTGATCGGCTTATTGTCAGAAATAATATGCATGCACTAAAACCTTGCTATATAACAAATTCTATGGATGTTCCTCCTAGACAATTTTGTAGACAGATTTATATCGACCCATTTACCTATCCATAGAGAATTACGAACCTCAACCTTTCTGAAAAATCTGTTTCATTGTCAGAAAAGAAGCATTAACAAACATAAGCGCTGAAAATAAAATGTAACCTCATTTAACTTATGCGCTGATGAAATGCATATTGCAAGAACGCATTTCCTCCTCGGTGGTAATGACCCGTTTCATCATATTTCAGAGGAAGTTCTGTTGCTTTCATCAGTTTACGATTAACTCTTTTTATCTGCAGGAGCCATTTTTCGTTTGTCTTTCTTTTTGGAACTTAAGAGGGGTCCTCTCTGATACAATTTTTTCGTTGTTCTTATATCTTGACTTTTCTCTTTGTGTCTGAACTAAGTTTCATAGTATTTTAATTTATAAGAGAAAATGCTCGTAATATATATTATACATTTCTGGAGTGGTATGCATTGCAGTTTGAGGAATATAAAGAACTCTTGGAAACATCAGGGTTTAGAAGGTCTAGCAAGTAAGACGGAAGTATTAAGAATTTAATCTACTTTAATTGAGTTGTAATAAAATGAGATCTACTTAAATAAGAAGGCTTCCACCAAGCTATTTTATATAATGAAAACACATGATTGGGGATTATTGTTTTTGTTACAATTCAAGCTGGTAATTTTATAACCAGCATGAAGGTCATAATATCACAAAACAATTTTCAGTCAAATAAAATGCTACTCCCAGGAAGTATAACAGAACAAAAATGAAGAAAAAAATTATCACAGCTATACATATATCACTAATAATAACAATAGCTAGATCAATATTAAAGTTAATAACAAACATGAATAAACAAACACTAAGGATTAAATAGAGATAAATGATACTGTATTCAAGGCATCTTAAATATAAGAACATAGCTACGTTTAATATCCTATTGAACTACCAAGAATTTATGACACGAGAAACAGTTGGTCAAACACTTATAGACAAATTTAAAGCAAAAACAAAATTTCTACTTCGTAACCTTCCTTTTATAAAGTTAAAACTCCGGATTTAAGGCCCTTTCCCAACTGATCTGAGGACAGCTAACGTAAAATGACTTGCTAGACTAAAATCATATAATACACTAAGCTTAGACATTTAATGTGGTGTGTGTCATTAGGGAAGGTTCAAGGACATTTGTACATTGGTAGTTTTAGAACTGTTTTGCCGGAAAAATGTTGTCCGCTATGTAGGTAATCGAAGCTCAATTCTGAAACATGATGAAATGCTTGAAACGAGTGCAGAAAACTCAAACTCAAGAGTAAGTGAAATGGAGATGGATTCTGGTAATACCAAGGATTCATTAACTATTTGCTTATGAACCATGGAGTTTTTATCCTTCTACTCAGAATTGAAGATATTTGCAAATAATTTTTACTCCAAGATTTATTTTCAAAAACAAAAAATAAAATAAAAGCACACACAGCATTTGCAGTGCCATAAACCTTCCCTATACCAAAAAGGAAGTTTCTTGAACTCATGAATCGGCATAGCTAGAGGTATTGTGTTCTATTCACTCATAAAACCTTCGATATTTACCTACTGCTAAGGTTACTGTGTCACGCAAAACCGTTACAAAAGCTGCAATAAAATTTAGAGCAAAACTGTGGAGGGCTTATCTTGCTAAACACTGCATCTAACAGACAGCTTACCGTGCACGTATATAAAATTTAACATGAAATATGGATATAAATATAGATTAGACTACCAATGGGACAAAGCTAACATTCAGATGGTTGAAAGTGATAAAAAATGAAAAAATGACAAAGAGGGTATTTCTGAACAAAGCGAACTTTGTCAAGTTTCATCATGGATACCACAACACCGCAGGTGGGCCGACCCATAGGTCATGAATAGTGCCACAAAGCATGACTAAAAATATGGTGAGGTGAAGATCACCATCTCCGCAGACACTGAAATAACTTTTAGGCCAGGTCAGAAATTTTGTTAAGGTTGTTAACATACTCTTAGTTTAATCGAGTTTAGATACGAAAACGGAGTTTAAATTTTAGGAGCTGTGTAACCAACTTTCAAAGGTATGCATACATCCCTAATTACAAGATTATTAAAACAATCATTCTAATTCCACTGGAACTCTTAATAAACGCTGCTAATTATGCAATATCCATATTGCTCAAATCACCTAGACCCCATGCTCTATTGATCATCATTACCTGTGAAATTATGAAAATGTCTAATTTTCCCAAGATAATGCTAAGAATTATGGAATAGCTGATAATAAGGACGAAGAAATAATTAGACTTTAATCCTTCTAATTACTAGACTTACAGTGATTAGGATGATTACAAAGAAGCATTTTTTTAATAAATATGCAAACATATTCATACCGTACCTTAAACCTACACACTCATGAAGAGACCATAGTCGTACAAAAACTCACTTAATGTCGAGCCAAGTGTTTATATATATATATATATATATATATATATATATATATATATATATATATATATATATATATATATATATATATATATATATACATTTAAATGTTCTAAATTATTATTTTGTGAGCTCTCTCTCTCTCTCTCTCACTCTCTCTCTCTCTCTCTCTCTCTCTCTCTCTCTCTCTCTCTCTCTCTCTCTCTCTCTCTCTCTCTATATATATATATATATATATATATATATATATATATATATATATATATATATATATATGTATATATATATGTATATATGTATGTAGAACTCACAAAATGATAATTAAGAAAATTTAAATAGTGATTTAAAAGCTTGTTAGTGTTAGCAACATGTGGATGGAAGATGTTTACCGAGTGTGTGGCGAGAAAAGAAATACCTAGAGACATATATAAGCATTATTTGATTGCAAAACTAGTTATAAAACTAAATTGCAAAATTGCTGGAGGGCCGGTGAAATTATAGGTATAAACACAACCAAGTAAATTTCAGAGCGATATGAGAATAGCACGTAAGTAGGTAAAGATCAACACACTGATTAGGGTTAGAGGGTTTAACTTAGTTTGTTTTTTGCCATAATTGGATCGGAAGAGAGAGTAAAAGCAGGAGATTGGATGAAGAAATTACGGGTTTAGTAAGGAAAAACCGAGAATTTTGCATAGTTAAAGAAGAGGGTTCCTGAATTTGCAAATAAAAAGCAAGAGAGACAAAAGAAGGCAAACTGAAAATACAGTGAGTATGTCTGGTGTATCAATCTGCTCAATGAATTCAATTTGGGTAATATTTAAGTTTGAATTTACTTCATCCAACTTCTTGATATGGTGAAGGACTGTGTAACTGAAGTTAGCTGATTGACTGACTAAAAAAAATTATTGCAACATTGGAACTGATTACTAAAACATTTTTTTTTAACTGGGGTCATACTAACATTGTTCCTGGTGGAATGATATAAGCGAAAATGTTTTTGTTCTATGTAATCATTTCAACTTTAGACGATCACCATAACATATCATGAGGGTCAACTTTCATAAGTTATTTTCTCTGCAACAAATTATCTGATGATTTTATTTGTGTGCCTCTGAAATAATTTGATTTAACTTGTTTTCCAGAGTGGCTGCATACCTTTTCAGCCTAATGCCTATGTTGTCCCTTATTATTTCTCGTATCAGAATATATTAGATAATTCTTAAACATTCATGTAACTATATTTATAGTGAAGATATGAAGAAAAACACGCACGTTGGAACTGCCCTACAAGGATCCTTATGAAAATACATATACCAGAAGTGATGACATGGTGTGCAGAAAAATGCTGATACAATGCAAATACCGAAGCGATGACAGAGTTACCGGAACAATGATATCATACTGTATAGAGCTGTACAGAATGTTCTGGAAAGCAAAAGTGATGACAAATGAATTGCAAGTACGCAGAACATACGCCACCGTCCCACGGTTAGCCACATTCCTTTATTAGCTACTTTTTTATTACGCTGTATTTCACTTATTCCAAATGTTAAAATCTTAATAGGAATAATATCATTTAAGTGGCATGCGTGTGCTTTTTTTGTAAAGAATAATAGGTAACTTTGTGGTTTAAAGTAAGATCTGAAATGAGTGTAATTAGCAACGCAAGACTTGCGCATTTAGTGATATATATATATATATATATATATATATATATATATATATATATATATATATATATATATATATATATATATATATATATATATGTATGTATGTATATATATACATATATATATATATATATATATATATATATAATATATATATATATATATATATATATATATATATATATATATATATATATATATATATATATATATATATATATGAGAGAGAGAGAGAGAGAGAGAGAGAGAGAGAGAGAGAGAGAGAGAGAGAGAGAGAGAGAGAGTGTGTATTCATAACATTTTGAACAGTCAAAGCATAAGTTAAAGCCACAATGAATTTTATTGGTCCACAGCTGTGTGTCCTCCCAAATATTCTTGCTGGCAGTGTCATGGAGCTGGGCGTCGTTACTTTATAGACTGTGCTTTAAAATATCGAGCACAGTTGACTCAGCTTTCTTCTTCACCAAGCTAATTTTCATGTACGTGTGTATTTATCTGTTGTTGTTTTCTTTTATACCTGTTTATTCAATTTGTACTGAACAAAGAGGCATTTCATCCGGCCAATTTTTTTTTCTTGTATCAACGTGTGAGCCATCTGTTAATTACAAAATTTCTTGAAATTGAAACTTTTTTATCTTTCATATGAAACAGTTTTCACGCATTACGTGTGCAACAGCATAGCCTATGTAATTTAAGCACGCATGGGAAATATATGGTTACCAAGTTTAATGTTTGATGCATGGAAACTCTTTCTGAGCACTCGCAAGATTTTCATCTTAATTGATATTATATTTTAAATATAATATGCAAAAAACATTTGTTTTAACGTTAGGAATCTGATTAAAGCATTGCATCTGAACTGGTTGGGCAATCAAAATTATCACTATGCACTGTAGTATTATCTGCACGTTAAAAAACATATGAAGCATCACTGTAATCTGTTCCAGAAGACAGGTTATTAGTGATTTGTATTTTTGCGATTATAACAGTCTACAATGTTTTAATTGTCCCAAAAATCAGTAGACCTGAGATAACTCGAACGTTTATACACAATCGCACCACAGGAGAAGATTGGAAATATGAGACAAATATGATGGGGGAACCCCGTAGAGTTATTCAGTGCGTTGTCCCGCAGGTGCTCGGAGCCATTCCACGAAAGGCCGTCTTCTCTTATATTTGCTGCGGTGGGGACAAAATTTGCATACACATTAGATTTTCAAGAAGCGTCAATATAAAATTCTTCTGGGTTCGTACATCTAGCCATTTTACTTTCTCCCTTTTTCATATATTAAGAAATGGCGAAGAAGGTCTAAAAAACCATGTGCCAAAGTGTATGAGTGTTTTGCGTGTGTGAGAGATAAGTTGAGCAGGGAAATCTGCGGATTAAATGGGCACCCTATTATTTCTTAAGAGTGATTTGCGTGTGTGAGAGATAAGTTGAGCAGGGAAATCTGCGGATTAATTGGGTAACCTATTATTTCCTAGGAGTGATTTGCGTGGGTGAGAGATAAGTTGAGCAGGGAAATCTGTGGAATAAATGGGTAACCTATTATTTCCTAGGAGTGATTTGCGTGTGTGAGAGATAAGTTGAGCAGGGAAATCTGTGGAATAAATGGGTAACCTATTATTTCCTAGGAGTGATTTGCGTGTGTGAGAGATAAGTTGAGCAGGGGAATCTGTGGAATAAATGGGTAACCTATGATTTCCTAGGAGTGATTTGCGTGTGTGAGAGATAAGTTGAGCAGGGAAATCTGTGGAATAAATGGGTAACCTATTATTTCCTAGGAGTGACTTGCGTGTGTGAGAGATAAGTTGAGCAGGGAAATCAGTGGAATAAATGGGTAACCTATTATTTCTTAGGAGTGATTTGCGTGTGTGAAAGATAAGTTGAGCACGGAAGTCTGTAGAATAAATGGGCAACCTATTATTTCCTAGGAGTAATTTGCGTGTGTGAGAGATAAGTTGAGCACGGAAATCTGTGGAATAAATGGGTAACCTATTATTTCTTAGGGGTATTTGCAGTGGACAATTAATTAATTGTAGGCACGTGTCGATTACAATCATGGATTTTGAAGTTATCTATGGCGTTTTAGTATATTCTTCATATATATTGATAATATACACAGGAGTTTTCATGTCTTCGAAATCATATTTAATTCTATATAATACCTTTTCATTCAGTGCTTTTTCTTTCTCCATTGATCTTTTCTGTAAATATTTTATATTCTTGGCGATTAGTTACTTTTTACTGTATAATTTCCGGACAAGATTGCATGTAAGTAGGAAGAGAGCTAATGGTGGAATGAATTTTATTATATATATATATATATATATATATATATATATATATATATATATATATATATATATATATATATATATATATATATATATATTTATAATATATATTTATATATATATATATATATAATATATATATATATATATATATATTTATACATATATATTTATATATATATATATATATATATTTATAATATATATATATATATATATATATTTATAATATATATATATATATATATATATATATATATATATATATATATATATATATATATATATATATATATTTATATATATATATATATATATATATATATATATATATATATATATATATATATATATATATATATATATATAGGGTGTCATAATTGTATCTTTGTGACTATGCATGACGAAGTTCATCTATAAAAAAGAATAACAAAGCTTGATGTGTCTAGCTTTTCTGTTCCTCTGAAGTTTTGTTTATTATTTGTTTTATCAAATATTTTTCACAATTTCTGAAACTTAAAAAGGATTTCTTTTTCAGAACAGCTGTTGACCCATGGCTTCACTTTCAGTAACCTGCGTTCTTTAGTTGGCTGAGTTAAAATGTACTGTCGCTGTCCAAAGAAGGTTTACAACTCAGTACACTAAAGAAGCATCACACAGGAATTGCATAGCTAGGTGGGTGAATAAACTTAAGGAAACAGATTCTGTTATTGATAAACCACCGTCTGGTAGACAATGTGTTGATGAAGGAACTGTAGCATCTGTAGACAATCCTCTGAAATAAGTCAGAGAAAGAGTCTAAGACGAACATCTTTGGAGATGAGGCATTCAAAATCTACTGTGCAATAAGCTTCTCGAAAACAAACTTACTATCTTGAAAAGAATACTGCGGGGATAAGACATCACTAGCACCAAAGGGCACCAAAGGGGTTGGGATGGGAAGGGCTTCCCTGAAATGGTACTTGTTCTGCCCATAGACTTAGTAACTAAATAAACCATGCGAATTTATCATACCTCATTTCGGTATACATACGACTTACTATCTGGAAAAGAATACTGTCGGGGTGAGACATGACTAGCTCCAAAGGGCACCATAGGGGGTCGGGGTGGGAAGGGCTACCCTGAAATGGGGCTTGTTCTGCCCATAGACTAAATAAACTAAATAAACTATGCAAATTTATCATAAATCATTTCAGTATATATATGACTTACTATCCGGAAAAGAATACTGTCAGGGTAAGACATCACTGGCACCAAATGGGTGGGATTGGGAAGGGGTGGCATGTAAATTTAACCGAAAATGACAGATAATAGTGACTAATCCATAATTTTGGAGGTCGCTGAGATGAATAGTAACACTTCCGATGCCCTTTAAGTCCAAGTTCAGCCCCGATAGGAAGGGGGGGGGGGGGGGGCGGGTGAGAAGGGGTAAAATATAAAATGTCAAAAATGCTGGGGAATGTAACTGAAGCTACTGTCTTAACAGGAGAGAGAGAGAGAGAGAGAGAGAGAGAGAGAGAGAGAGAGAGAGAGAGAGAGAGAGAGAGAGAGAGAGAGAGAGAGTTTATCGGCTGTCATCCAGTTTCCCAAGCAGTGCCGGGTTGGTCAGCTAGTATATATATATATTTATATATATATGTATATGTATATATATATATATATATATATATATATATATATATATATATATATATGTATGTATGTATGTATGTATGTATATACACACACACACACACACACACACACACACATATATATATATATATATATATATATATATATATATATATATATATATATATATATATATATACATGCAAGAATGCACGATATTCAAGTAATTTTATATATATTACAACCATGTTTGCACTTTAAAAGCGATTTTCTTTATGTCAAAACCTGATACCTTTAAGATTTATTACTATCTGAAAGAAATAAGCAGAATACCGCTAAACCTTTACGTCTATTTTCCTACTAATCTTTTTTGTGAAATCAGCGAAGAGAACGTAACCATTACAGAAGCACAATTTAGTTAATAGTAGGGAATCGATCATTTGGAAATAATCATCTAAAAACCGTCCTGGAATCGTCTTCTTGAAGTACAATATCGGAAAAAATTACGTTTTTTGTCAAGAATTTTCTCTTGATTATTCCCTTCCTTTGTATTTTTCCTGTTTATTTTGACTAAATGTTATGGGAAAAGCACAAAATCATATGAATACCATATAAAAAGACAAAGATTTTTTGACGCCACATTAATTTCAGCGCGAGCGATACGGGAGAACAGCTTCATTAAAAAAAAAAAAAAATTATGCAGAGAGAACATCCAAAACTAAAAGGATTAAAATCAATAGTTTACTTCAGTACCATTTAAAATACTTGTATTTACGAGAGAAATCACAGAAACTAGGATGTCATTGGATAACAAAAAAAATAAATAATATTAATTTCCAGCAGAGATTTCTGCTTTTCAAATATTAGACTGGGAAATACACATACACGCACATACACACATACACACACGCACACACACACACACACACACACACACACACACACACACACACACATATATATATATATATATATATATATATATATATATATATATATATATATATATATATATATATAGTTTTTTAATTCTTATACCGTTCAAAAGGCGTGACAGTTATATATCAGCTCGTCAGTTTCGTTCGAACTAGATTGTAGCAACAGTTCCTGGCAATTCTCGAAAATGTTCAAAATTAACGTACATATAAAACAAAAATTAAATAAATAACAATATGTTCAGTCTACTGCATTTCCGTTTGCCAAATTAATGTTCCAAATGGGATACGTCATTATGTAGAGGAACTTAAAACAAACCTTCATTTCCCTTTAAAGAAAAAGGGAATGCATAAAAGGAAGACCAAGAAAACAAAGCCTAATTCTCACAAACAAAATATATTCCTGACTCCTCTTTTTCTTCAAAAGAAAAATAAATATGAATATAAATATGAATGGACTAATGACAGACCTCCTCCTCTTCCTTCCTCGTTCTTTTGTTCAAAGTCCCCAGTTTTCCCTTTTAAGCATTTCGGAGAAAGACTCCCCGTTTCCCGATGGAATTGTCTGAGGTGAGACGAAGTGGGGGACGAATTAAGACCCTTCTTGACCTTCGTTAGCATAATATTTCTGGAGAGTAATTAAGAGACGGAAATATATGGCTGGGCTTTTGGAGACAATGGGCGCTCCCTCCCTCCCCCAACCTTTCTCGGACGTCTTTGGTTCTTCCAGTCTTTTATTTCCAATTAGAGGAATCCTTTCTTCTGCCTTAGGTTTCAGGATATATTCTCAGGACCTTCTGCGTTTCACCACCATTAACAGTCAGTAACTGACTTTATTTTCCACTCACTTTTTCTCTACAGTATCTTTTTTTTTTATCACTCCAAACGTAGATTTAGCAACGACAGAATATTGTGAGTTTTTTGTTACTACATACTTATTATGATTTCTTACAAAGAAATTTTATTGCAATGGCAAAGAGACCCAGTACTTCTTGTAGGGCAATTTTAAGATGTATCAATAATAGATGTATGAACAGTCACACGAAACATTGGTTACAGTGAATATAAATCGAATTGTAACTTTAGTTTCTTGATTGTAATTAACTGATCCATAAACAACACTTTCATATAATAGCTTTTCCCTTCGAAATATGGTCAACGAAAATAAAAAAAGGTCAGTATATGTGTAGTAGTGATATACTTATTTATGATACAATAAATAAATTAAAAGTCAATCTAGTATCGTAAAAAATAATTCACAGAGGAATTATATACATCAGTTATAACATTCGTTTTAATAAGTGCCTAGGGTGGGATAAAAAGAATGAAACTAATTAAAAGATAAACTTGATTACACTTTTTATAATAACATTGCAATAATAAAGGGAGAGGGTCTATTGCTAGCATCAGAAAAGAAAGGTATTGAAAGATATCACTGAAACTATAGCATTTATGAATATTATGAATCTATACGTTCATTTACTTTGTCTTTTTTATTTAGATATTACTACAATTACCCAAGTAAAAACACGGATAAAAACGAACACACGTACGCACATAAGCAAATAACACTTTTTTTTGCGTCCATTGCTCCTAGTTTTTGCTTCTTTGATACTGAGATCCTTCCTCATGACCTCTTTCGTGCAATCTACAAAACTCTTCCAAAGTTTTTCTCTCTTCCTCCCTCCCAACACTTTTGAATCATGCATTACCACTAGCACAAATGATCTTGAAATCTCTGCTCTATCTTTTAGGCAACACTTTTTGTTTACTATTTTCGCTCTCCATTTACCAACTTTTCATATCTTCTTACGCAACATTTAACAGCAGCTTCACCTAGCCAGCTCCAGTCTTTTGTCTGTCATTCATAGCCAACATTCAAATCTGACTTGCGTTAAAACAAAGCTGGCTCAGAAACCCTGGATACAAGACCACCTTGGCTTCCGAAGGTCTTTCAAGTCTCATCCCAATCTTCTCACACACCCTGGTACATTTCTTCCTTTACTCATTTACTCTCTCATCCAGGTTCATCTGGCATATCAAATCCCAGGTGCTTATGAATCAACCACTTCTACTGTGCTGCCATTCATATGGCTCTATCTTCTTGGTTTTAATTAAGCTTCATAAAATTACTTATATTTACGCTCAGCTGACACACTTTATAACTCGCTCTAGTCTGTGCAATTTCTTCACCACTATCCGAGTTTTTCCATCTACTGTCCTTTTTCTGACTTCTCAGATTGCTCCACAGAATCATTGCATACCCAAATCTCTGACTCATCATTTATGTAAACTAGTCGTTCTCCTGTCTACATAATTTACTACACACCTTGCTTCTCTCCTGAAATCGTTTGATTACTCTTAAAGCTGCATTCACATCGACTGTTTATAGATTCTCTCCTTTTACTTTAAACTAACCACATAACCATTTTATAGCAGACACAAAGTGAATCTGTTCTAACAAGATTATATCAACTGTCTTACATTCTCAGTTGAAATCCTACCATACACCTTCCCTGGTTTAATAAGCAATGCTATGCCCCTCTAGTATTTCCAGTCGTCATTATTATAGCAAACTTTGTACAATTGATCTATGATTCCTCTCGTCAAATCCTTGAAAGCCTTTCCATTATCCAGATATTGCATCGAAAACCTCACTTATAATGCTATCAATTTATAATGTCTTTCTATTATGCAACCTCCTTATTGCCCTCCTTATGTCCTCTGGAGCGAATTCCACAAGTATCTTCAACCTTAAACTAACTGTTTCTACTGTTGCATCATTCAGCCCTGTTTCTTTTCCATCATCTACATTCGGCAGGGCCATTGGTTAAGGATTGCATTCACGTTATGCAATACCTATCAATATAAATCCTTCATTCTGAGATTCATAGCTAACCATTTTGTCTGTGTTTACTTACTTGTAAAAACAACATTTTGTACTTCCAGACCACATATATTTTTCATTACTTCCATTCTAGTGCAGCAGATAATTGCATATTTCATAAGAATCGTTCAGATAGTGAACCAAGCATGAAATTTTGCACAAGTGCTCTTTAAAGTTCCCTCTATCAGAAAAGGGCGCTGGCCACGCAAAAAATTTAATATGGCGGCCAAATTCCAAGATGGCGGCCAGTATCGACAGATTTTGGCTAATTTTTCACTAGAATGGCATGTATTTGCTTCTAGCAATATGGTAAAGCTCTTCCATACTATTTCTTGTGAATATTATGTTTCTGTAGCTTCCCAGTACAGTTTACCTTTAAATATGGGGGCTATATGGCTGCCAAGAAAAGGTAGAAACAATAATTATAATGAGAAATAATGCCCGTTCAACAATTATCGTTTCAAGCATGGATCTTGGTTTCTGTGGTTTTAGATCCTAATGAGGCCATCTCTTTCGAATAACTCATCAATTTTGAAGGAAAATTAATAAATGTAAAAGAGTGTATGTCTGCACACAACCAGGGCACACTGGTGACATCACTGCTGTGTAACTCAGCATGGGGTTCAGTGCCAGCTAATCCAGCTTTACTAATCCTGTAGTCTTAGACTAGTAGTTGTAGTATAGTTTAGTTTAGTGTCCCAAATGCTTTCTAACAGCCCCAGACCAGCTATAGTTAGATAGCCGCACCTGAATAGACAGGATGTGCCAGCGCGGGAGAGCCGAGCCAAGGGTATGGGGGCTGTACATGATGGTTCATGTACTTACCCGGATGGTGTACAGATCACACGGGACTTAAATGGCACTGGATGAATTTTCGGGCTAGGTGTAGGGAGACCGAACCTAGTTGAATCCCATACAGGAATGTGTGCTTTGTTTAAGGTGGTAAAAGGATAACCCCTCGGCCTTAATCAAAAGTGAAATCATGGCAGAATGTGATGCCAATCCAATATTGAGCAGTAGAAAAACAAACTGGAGTTTGTGTTGTCTTTGTCAGAAGGAGAAAAGAGGTGAGCACTTGACATCACCTCCAAGTCATCATGTCCTAGACCATGATGGGTACACAATGCTGGCAAGGAACATTCCCATGTTCAGTGAAATTAATGAAATGCCACTGATAATGGATCCAGCAAGGCTGGATGAAGGTGATGGCATAGAGGCCACTCTCAGGAAAAATGCAGCAAAATACCATGTGAACTGTCGCTTGTTGTTTAACAACACTAAACTGGACCGTGCAAGAAAGCGACAATCCAATGACCAGACCAGCAACACTGAGACTAGTCGTGCAAAACTGCGCCGAACCAGTCATGACAATGAAGTTTGCATTTTCTGTGAGAAAGTGGCACCTGCATCTGATCTCAGACAGGCTAGTACTAAGGGCCTTGACTTGAAATTGCGTGAATGTGCAGAGATACTTAGTGATGGCAAGCTCCTTGCTAAGTTGACTGGTGGGGATGTCATTGCACAGGAGTTTAAGTATCACCATGCCTGTCTTTGTGCCCTCTACAACAGAAAAAGGTCCTACCTGAGGAGCCTTGAGAAAGACCAAGGTAGCACTGAGTCAGAATCAGATGTGTATCCACTAGTTCTGTCAGAACTGATGACATACATTGTTGAAAACAACCTTTGTTCAGATGATCCAGTCACATTTCGGCTGGCAGATATTTGCCACCTCTACCAACAACGTCTGGAACAATTAGGTGTAGAGTCACCAAGTGTAAATTCCACGAGACTCAAAGACAAACTTCTGGCAGAAATTCCAGAACTTGAGGCTCATAAATCTGGCAGAGATGTATTACTTGCATTTCAAAAGGATGTGGGAAAAGCACTTGCTCAATCATCTGATCTTTCAGAGGCAGTTATCATTGCTAAAGCAGCAAATATTCTCAGAAAGTCTATACTTGATCATCAGTCACGGTTTGATGGCGCATTTTCTGAGGCTTGTGTACGAAATTCTGTGCCTCCTCTCCTGCTCCAGTTTGTAGGGATGGTTGAGCATGGGGCTGACATCAAGTCACAGTTACGATTTGGAGCATCAAAGTCAGACCAGGCCATTGCACAGCTCATGCAGTTCAACTGCTACTCCCAATACAAAGAGGGAGCAACAACTCATAGACACTCCAAAGACAGAGAAACACCATTCCCAGTCTACATGGGACTCTCAGTCTATGCCAAAACCAGGAAGAGAAACCTGGTTGAAATGCTACATCAGTATGGCCTCAGTATCTCTTATGACAGAGTACTGGAGGTCTCTGCACAGTTAGGAGATGCCACAGTTAGCAAATATGTGGAGGAGGGTGTGGTCTGTCCCCCAGTACTGCGAAAAGGGTTGTTCACCACTGCAGTGATGGACAACATCGACCACAACCCATCTGCAACTACTGCCACTACCTCCTTCCACGGAACTAGCATCTCCATATTTCAGCACCCCACCAAGGAGAACACTGGACAGGAAAGACAGCAACTAAAGTTTGCACCTGAGAAAGTGAGGTCGGTGCCTGAATTGCCGGACACATTCACAAACATCTCACCAGCTTCCTTTCAAACAAAGAACCCTGTGCCACCAAACACTGCAATACCAAAGCCACCCACAGATATCTTGGGGCCACAGCTTGCACTGGAGTATCAGTGGCTAGACAAGGTCATAGTCACCCAGGAAATAGATGATGCAGTGAATCTGACGTGGTCAGCTCATCACGCTTCAATGAAGAGAAGCCCAGAATTTGAAGTAACCATAACTTCATTGCTTCCTCTCCTGCGTGATCAGGCTCATTCTGTTGCTACGATCAAACACGTGATGCAGAAAGTGCAGGATGTCACTGATTTTCTGAACCCTGGCCAGATACCCATAATCACAGCTGATCAGCCAATCTATGCCGTAGCAAAGCAGGTGCAGTGGCAGTGGCCTGATCAGTATGGCGAAGACAAGTATCTGGTAATGTTTGGTGGTCTGCACATTGAGATGGCAGCAATGACATCTCTTGGTACTCTTCTTCATGGCAGTGGTTGGACAGGAGCTCTGGTGGAGGCAGGAGTTGCTTCATCTGGAACTGCAGAATCCTTCCTGTCAGCTGCAAGTGTAACCAGGACACGGCAGATGCACCAGGTTACAGCCTCTAGTTTGTACAAACTCCTGAGGACAGCATACACTGACTACTGTGCTGAGAAAGCAAACAACAATGAGCAGGCATTAGAGTTTGAGGAGTGGTGTGACCTTCGAAGACAGCAGAGTCCCCAGTTCCATTTCTGGCACATGGTGTTGTCTATGGAACTTGTGATATTCCTACTGATCAGGTCCTTCCGTGAGGCCAATTTTGTCCTCTACTGCCAGGCATTGCATGAGCTGATACCCTACTTCTTTTCCAACAATAATACAAACTATGCTCGTTGGCTGCCTATTCACCTCAGGGACATGCTTACCCTAGAGAGTTCACACCCAGAGTTGCACAAGGAGTTCAAGGCTGGCAACTTTGTTGTGCACAAGACCAGTCGCCAGTTCTCAGCAATGGCTCTTGACCAAGCTCATGAGCAGACCAATGCCTTTATAAAGGCTGATGGCGGAGCCATTGGGCTGACTGAAGATCCGTCAGCACTCAGAAGATGGATGGTGGCTGGCCCAGAGATCATCCGCTTGGTGTCTGCATACGAAACAGAGGTTCAAAGTAAGGAGTCTAATGAGCAGACAACACACCATGAACAAACACCTCATGCGCAGAAGACATTCTTGGAGAGAGTCAGCAAGCTGTCATTGGCTTTGCAACACTTGGGAAGTCCTTTTCAGGAAGAGAGCCAGGATCTGTATTCCATTGACAACAAAGACATTGCCCACCCCAGCTCAGCAGAACTTCTACAGACACACCTTGACAGAGGCCGCACTAAATTTCAGAAGTTTTCAGACTCTTTGGCAAACAATGCAGTCTCCTTCTATGAGCCGATAAAGAAGAACAGAACTGACTTCTTCAGGCAAGAAGCTGCTCCTGTAGAACAGTCAAAGCAGAAACTTCTGAAGGAGGATTGCCAGCTTTTCTCAAAGCTATTTATATCCTGTCAGAGCCGTGAATGTGATCTGCAGGAATTCTTCCAGCACGAGAATCAAACATTCCCAGCTTCCCTTAGTGAGGGTGGTAGGCTGTACACATGTCAGAAGTCTCAGCTGACCTCGGTCCTGGAGAGTCATGTTACACTAGAAGACAAAGAACCAAAGACTGATGTCCTCATTGTAGATGGATCAGCTTTGGTCCATGCCTTGCCACCAAAGAAAGGAAAGACCTTTGAGGGCTATGCACTTTGCGACTTCTTGCCTGTGATACAATCCTATAGCAGCAAGTACACATCATCACATCTTGTATTTGATGTATACAATACATCCAGCCTCAAAGCTGAGACCAGGCTCCAACGTGGTCAAGGAGGAAGGCGCAAGGTGACAGACAAGAACACAATTCCATCCAACTGGCGCAATTTCCTAAGACACGATGCCAACAAGACAGAGTTGTTCCAGTTCCTGGCAGACAAAGTTGCCCAGATGTCTGCCACAAATGTTGTCATTGCCACGAAAGGGTCTGCTGTCCTCAGCACTCATGAGGCTAGTCTTCAGGGACTGGAAAAGTGCTCTCATGAGGAAGCTGACACCCGCATCTTTCTCCATGCCAAATATGCCACAGAACATGGAGCCAAGACCATCACGGTTAAAGCAAATGACACAGATGTTCTTGTCGTTGCAGTCAGTGCTTTCTCCACTCTCCACAATCTAGGGCTAGAGAAGCTATGGGTGGCATTTGGCCAAGGCCAGAGCCTGCGCTGGATTGCTGTGCATGACCTGTGCAACTCTCTGGGCCAGGAGAAGGTGAATGGCATGCTCTTCTTCCATGCGTTCACAGGCTGTGATACAGTGTCAGCCTTCCGGAGCAAGGGCAAGAAGACCGCCTGGCAGACATGGAACATCTTTCCAGAGGCCTCCACTGTGTTCTCCAAACTGAGTCACTACCCTCTCAGAGTGGAAGAGAGTGACCTGAAGGTCCTGGAGAGGTTTGTCATACTTATGTATGAAAGATCCAGCACTGCTGGCACTGTGGATGAGGCTAGACTTGATATGTTTGCCAGAAAACAAAGGGCATATGAGGCCATTCCACCAACCAGGGGAGCTCTCCTCCAACACACCAAGCG
>JANJGK010000018.1:18599527-18634527 GCA_039081455.1 Macrobrachium rosenbergii
TTAAGTGTCACTGTTAGATATTCTTCAGAGGGATATGTTTAATTTTCTATTTATTTAATTAGAGATTTAATAATTACGCAAAAGTGTGATCAGAATGAATAAGCAATAAAAAGGCTGTTACTGATTCAATCAATTCTAAGAACATAATTTAGACGAGTAGCCCGCTTTAAAAAGCAAAAATTTGGTAGGATTTTTCTTTTTATTACACTCTAGTGGGTGATCGGACCAGCTTAGTTTTCAGACGCTAATTCTATGTAAAATTGCAGTTGGAAAACTTGGAGAAGAAAAAACAGCAGGCTTTTTAGAAGCCATCCACAACTGTTGCTTTGCAGAAAGTTTGAGAAAACAGAGAACGTAATGAAAGCTTTACTTTTATTTTTCTTCTATTATCTGCTCTTTCATGGGTTCCTTCAGGCTATGGATAAACATAATTCAGGCTGCCTGATAACTTCAATTAGTTCAATTCTGAAGGTACAAGATAAGTAACCGCTTTTATAATCTGCTTACTTTTTTGAACTCTGTAATTCTTGCAGAAAACCAACAATTCAGCAATATTACCGCTGATCTAAATAAGAGGCAAGATGAACTTCCTTGCTTTTACTTCGAGAGCAGGTAAACGTTGTACTAATATGTTTGAATTCATATTGGTAAAAATTTCACTTTGTGACGGAATAATCTACAACAAAATGCTTCACTAATCTACTCCATAAACCACGCATACCCTGCATTCATTACAAAACCCATGAGGGTCTCAAATCTTCCGACATCCGTATGAAAGTCGTAAAAAATATTTAGGTAAAAATATATAGAATCAAGAAAGTTTAGTAGAAACCTAAGTTTACTGAAGTAGGGCTAGCTTCTTGACAAGGATGAATTTCATTAGTGATGAGATTTATAATCTATAAGTAAATAAATAAAGGAACCTATAAATATATGAGCTAAAAAAGAATAAAGTAATTTCGTGAAAAAAATCACTAAACACTAATTTAACATTATATACATATATACACACTCACACGGTTCCATTCATAAAAACGCTTTTATGATCTGAAAACATTAAACAGTTAAAATAACTAAGGTTTTTGAAGCGCGTGAACTTGGGAATAACTTTCAATTTATAGATAACTTAACATTTAATTAAGAACGCCACGGAGAGAATCCAAGTCCAGTAGAGGCAAAGGCAACAAAATGAGTCTGTTTGTGTTTCATAATTCATTTATCAACAAAGCAAATAAACTATACACGCTAAAAGTTGATGTTGTTGAAAAGAAAAATTCAAGTAATTGAACGCGCTTGTGTTTCTTATTCCATGACTTTTAGCCATAAAGTATATTCTGATTGCAACAAGTATCGATACCGTATACTAATACTGAAATCTTTCATCACAAAAGAAAACAAACGAAACGCAAAAATAAAAAAAAAATAACAGAGAGAAACAGAACACTGAAAAATGTTCGTTCTTGAAATTATTATATTTAGTGTTGCGAGAGAAACAAGCCTGATGTTTGGCTGACCACCGGAGTATCGCATAATCTCACCAGTCTCAGAGACAGATAGATAGAGATCATCTGCCATAATTGCCATAATTTGGTTGATGGCCTGGATGGTGAACTTGCATCTAGACTCATGACACACATTCAGTGATATACTGCATACAATACCATTCCGGTACGCTTGGATGTATGAATATGAAAATATATTATGTATGACTTTACACAAACATTTTTGTCGATAGAAAGACATTTTCCCTAACAGGAAGCGAGTCAAAACTCACACATACATAGGCAAGCAACTTTCAAAGCTAAATTCTAACTTTAAATGCTGGAGAGTGGATGGCCCAAGATTTTGGTTAATTTCCATCATATTAACCGATTCATACACATACATAAAAGGCTTATCAACAGCAATTCTATCTCCACTACACACATTGCGCTACTCAACTCTACCATGCACGTACATTCGTATTTTCTGTATATTAGGGCCTTTCCCTATCAATATCTTTTTATGAACAAATGGACACAAACACACACACACACATGCACTCTCTCTCTCTCTCTCTCTCTCTCTCTCTCTCTCTCTCTCTCTCTCTCTCTCTCTCTCTCTTCTGTACGAACATTACTATTTTTAAAACCAGATTAAAATAAGTTGAAAGGCAAGGGCGCTGCCCACTAGGCCATACAAGTCTAAAAGAAGTTGGAACCTGAGTGTGTGTTGATTTTTTCTATCTTATTCACTCAGAAGGGATAATTCGAATGAAATGCTGTCAATTGGGTCACTGCTGAGTCGGGAAGTTGGGGAAAACTCGCTGGTATGCAAGCAGTTAGCTTGGCCAGGTAATTCCTTGGGTGCAGTTGCTCTCAGGTTCCAACTTCTTTTAGACTTGTAAGGCCTAGTGGGCAGCGCCCTTGCCTTTCAACTAAAGGACCTGGGTTCGATCCCGACGTGAGTCAGAAATTTATTTCTGTTCCACACGTGATTGTGTGTTGATTATTTGTATATATGTATATATGTATATATATATATATATATATATATATATATATATATATATATATTAGGTATATATAGTTTAATAACATAAGTATGAAATAGCGTTGGTGTTGTACTGATATGAGGACACTGATACAATATTATGTTGAATGTCGCATTACAACGTTTCACAAAAGGAATAATTTACTATCATTTGGATTGTAAAACTGGCTATTCCAATGGTGCAGCTGTATCATACACCCTCGTGTGATTGATTATCCCTCAGAATCGAACACCAGAGCTTCAATACGCCCATATTGTTTTATTTATGTAAAAGTAAGAAAAGAAAAGTAAAGTTAAACCTAAAGTCGCAAAAGCAAAAATAGTCCTAAATCTTTATTCTTACAAATCTAGGAACTTTACAGTGAGATAGATTAAGCTTTTTTTGAAAGATGCAAAGCTACCTTTGTGTTTTTACTCACCGAGAGTTTAAGGGATTAGCTTTTTACAGTAAAAAAAGGCCCTTCGAATATCAATGAAAATCATACACGCAGATGAATTCATGAGTGGGAACACTATTGTTGGTTTACCAATCAAGGTAAAATTTGTGGTTCCTCGATTACGAAACAAAAGTAATCGAAATTCGAAGATCTTATAGGTTTCCCCTTTTTAATGAACTCCTTGCAATAGCTAACTGTAGGAGCACGTTATCAAAGAGAAACACATAATTACTTTCTTCCTAGAGATAAAGCGTAACTCTAATATTCGAAATAGCATTACTTAATTGACGCAGTCTACGTGGATATCAGCAAATAATTCTCTCTCTATCTTTAGCCTTGTAACGCAGTGGCAAGTGCTCTCAGCTCACCACATGAGGAACAAGGGTTCTATTCACGGAGTAATGGGAAGGAACGAAGGTCCGAGTTACGTGAACTCCAGTAATCCTCTTGAGACCCAAGCACTGGATTGAGTAGTTAGTTGTTAGTTGACTGTGGGAGATAATTAGTGTGGAAAGAGGGAGAGAAGGCAAAAAGCATTACATTACACGGGCGTCAGCATCCTTTGTTTCGTTAATATGAATGCCACACAAACGAGAAAGTTTTAACTTGGTAACCCTCACTCTACAGGAGTGAAAACACTCTTAAAAGATAGTGTTAAGATTCTCCCTCTCTTTATCTAATATCTAATGTTAGTTATGTAAAACCATTTTGCTTCAGTAATAAAGCACCTTTGCGATATATATTTTAAGCTCATATGCGCCTTATATTCTAATAGCCAGGCAATGTCAGTAACGAACCGGTGATCCGTTGAAGAGGCGTGAGATGAGCCATTGCTAAAACAGATTAACCGAGCTTCTAAATTTGTTTAGAATGTTACTGTAAAACTATCTTATCTTGCATATGAAAATTATATTATTCGAATGATAAAAATATTATGTAAAATAAGAGCAATTAAGAGTTGACCATGGAAAGTTTCCAAGCACTGAGTGGTATATTCCACTTGCAATCCTTGCCTAATATACCTTATAATTGACGGGAGAAACAATTTGCCTCTAAAACCTTATTCAGCAAACTACGCTCTGAACCAGGAGATACTACCACATCACTCCTATGTTTCTATTATCGCTTAATAAAGCATGCAAGATATTTCCTACACTGGTTCCACTTAGTAAATTGCTTACCAAAGCTTTTTATGGGAGAATTTCCCGAATGAGGTTGAGGATAAACTTAACCGCGGTATACCGGGATTAGAAGCAGAGCTTAAACAAATGAACAAAATGAATTACAGCCAGCATGTATTTTAGCTTTCCTTAATAAACGTTTAATTGCGCGAATGAGAAAAATATAAGCAAGTAAGGATAAGGTGTTTTTGACCAGGGTTCTATTTGCGTTTTTTTTTTATTCCAAATTATGATAATTAGAAATGCAACAACGCATTTAGTAAAAGTTTCCTATTAAATATTTATTGAGAAGAATAACCCCTTTTAAATCACCGTATAAGAGTTTACTGAACAAATGAAAAAAAAAAAAAAAAAAAAAAAAGAGCAGCACTGAGCAACCTAACTTTAAGACTGATTATCTGGATACAGGGCATTCAGCAGAAGAAAAATGATTGATTTTTGGTGAGCTTTTATTTCATCTAGGCTTTCTCAAAAAAAATTTCCCTGAAATATTAATTAATATTAAAAATGTTAAACAAAACAAAAGTTGTCTTACAAATATTACCAACCAAAGTATAACATAAGTTTCAGATATATGACTACTTTTATTACTATAAATGTATAAGAAAATAATGACCTCTAGTAGCACCATGAGGGATGATTAAGTGTTAAACTCAAGGGGAGCTCTCGTCCAAGAAGAAAGACCATTAAGGATGGGCTTTTACTAACGGTATACACACCCAGAGCTTCTTGCCTCAGTCATTCTGTTGATTATCGATCATTATTTTCACATGAGAGAATATGAGAACCTTCACTGTCATAAAAATTTTACTTTTTAATGAGAAATATGGTGATAAGAAGCAACCTAAATGAATTTCAGAACTGAAAATTCATGCTGTAGTAATAGCAAATATTTTAGTATCTTTCCATAGAAAATATAAAAGAATTTGTTGTTTATTGTCTGTCATTCAGCATCCCACGCTGCACACGATTCTGCTATTGTTATCTATTAGGAATTAGTTTATTGAAGCACAAAGGAAATGCCAGTGAACCAATGAGGAAAATCTTTTAAAGGTTTTCTGTCAGAAACATGCAGCCTAATTTTCCAACAGCAATAAACGAATAAGATTTTCCACCTCCTTTTTTTTTGTGTGCCAATAGAGACGTATGAGGCTGTTCTTCCAGATTCACTTCACTAATTTACTTTTATTGGCTTCGTATCCAATTTAGTTAACCGGAAAGACGAAGGGAAGATTAAAATGAAACCTAGACTCCATACCATGATTAAGGAAAGATTGGTGTGATTATATTTTTCTTGGTATACTGAAAAACTGACACGAGTAACTTCATCAGTATCAAGTACACACAAACAGACAGCTATTTTTGCGTACAAAATTGGACAACTTTTGGCTTGGCCAGTGCTTAAATGGGTGGCAATTAACCAAATTCCAGACACTTTCAGAAACATAAGACACTTTAGCTTTCTCTGTGCAAATTTTGGGTCTTTGCAAAATACATGTTGAAACCGGCATGGTAGCTACTTCTTTAGTCAACCGGCCCAAGAATAAAAAGTGTGAATATTCTAGGTATGTCAAAAGTACAATAATGTGTAGCGGAGAGTTGTAACCCTCTCGGGTAAGGGAAAGCCCCAGAAATAGTAAATACAAGCTCTCTCTTAAAATCAAAAATAATAACTTACTTCAATGAAGTAAGTTTACCAAGGCTGTTACTGTGATGGTAAAACGGTAAAACCATGATATTGGTACCCTAGAAAGTGTCAGCGGTTCGGAGTACAGATACAATGAATTAAAAGAAACGTAGTATTACTCATTACGAGGCTGAGGACCCGTTAATGGCAGCTGAGCTTTTTAGTGTAAGGTAAATAGCAATGACATTTTTCACTGAAGTCGGGAAAACTAAGAAAAAAATCATGGCATTCGCTCCTCTCTGTGTAGTATGAATATCACCAGCTGGCTAGGGACAAGAGCTGTCCAGCCCCACACGCACACTATTGATAATGCTGAACATCATGGAAAGAATAAAATGCTAATCATTAGGGTTCTGGATGTGTCTGAATGTGTGTTAAAGAGATCAAATCTATGGAAGATGACTGATTAATGAAAGAGAATTGGATGTTTTTTACTCTTAGTAAGACAAAGGTGGAAGGGCAGTGTGTGTGAAGTAATGAAAAGGACAAAGCATGACTGGAATTCAGGGACCTGCAAAATGTGGTAAGGATAGTGTTGGTCTGGGAGAGTCTGGAGATGAGTGAGAGTAAAAATGTCATTTCAGTCAATGTATGAGGAGGTGGACTGTGACTGGAGAGAGAGTTTATAATCGGGGAAAAATAAAAAGGAGAGTGAAATAGAATGTTCCTAGGAGTGTCTGGATGCATGTCTTTCTATGTTTAGAGATTATGAAAGAATGATTATGGTCGGTGATTCAAATTCAAGGGTAGATGAGAATGAAGGATGTGACCTATGTGGAGTTCTAGCAGTTTATGAGAACTAAGAAAGCTTTATGGATAGATGTTTGGAAAGTTCATTGATATTTAGAAATATATGATTTTTATAGATGGTCATAATTATACTCTGGAAGAAATGGTGATGAAAAGAGTCATATAGATTATGTTGAAAAGATGTAGATGGAAAAAGACTAAATTATTATTATTATTATTATTATTATTATTATTATTATTATTATTATTATTATTATTATTATTATTATCATTATTATTATTATTATTAGCCAACTTCAATTGCAAGCAAAAAAATATTATAAGAAGTGTTGGGGCTCCAACAGTTACAATTATCAAACTATGAAATAAGACTCAAGCTTCTCGTAATAAAACTCACACACATTTGCACCCTGTTCAATCTCCTCATGTCCCAAGGGTTCCACGGTAATTTAATAAATCTGTGATACATAAGTTAACTGTTTATCGTTATACCTAATTCATCTTCCCAGGTTCGAATCCTAGTTGTGGTACATGAACTTCTCAATTATATTTCCCTGTGAGTATAAGTTATTCCGATGATACAGTGAATTCGATATTTAACAATGTCTGTTGTTTTATATTGTGGATTGTAATTATTCATATATATATATATATATATATATATATATATATATATATATATATATATATATATATATATATATATATATATATATATATATATATATATAGTAGAATAAGCTACGGACTGGATATTTCTATTCAGTGAATTTGCTAGAGATAAACCTAAAATTTAAAATGAGGTGCCAATAGTAAAAAAAAAATATATATATATTGGCACTAAAAAAGAGGGTGTTGATTCACATTTCCAAACCAGCAACCAATAATAATTTGAGTTTCCCAAAATTTCTGGCATGCACAAACTTGTATGGATGTAAGAAACCATAGGTTTGCACCTGGGGATAGGACTGATGCACATAAAGTAGCGTAAACTGTGTAAGCAACATAATTTCTCCTGCCAAACACGTGTACTGTGTACATGATAAATACATTGGTGGGTTCAGAACAATTTTCTAAAAAGCCACAGAGATTCCCATCTCTTAGGTAAAAATATTAAGAAGTTCTGCTTAAACTTAGATATTTCTGAGTGCGAAAGATAGGGCATTATGAGGAGGTAAAAGGAGGATGTTATGCTGAGAAGAGTCGATGGAGATATATCTCACATTACTTATTTCAAACAAAATTTAGTATCAGTTTTTACCCTTTCAAGTTCTTAACAATTCATCTTGTATATATCTGTTTGTGTGTGGCGTGTAAGTGTCTTTGTTTCCTGGGATGTATTTGGTAATTCCCTATATCAATAGCACTTTAAATAAACATAATAAAATTCATATGAGATTCCAATTAAAATGCTTGTGAAGAAAAGCCATTTACCAGCAATTGGAGTAAGCATGTTAAAATGGGTAGATAACCTGCAACTTTTAAAATAAAAAAGAAATGTTTACGTGATATAAGTGATTTCTCAAAGTTTCATAAAACTCATAGCAACTATAATTAGAGAGTCTTCGATATTGTAAGAGGAGACACACACAGCTCGGAATGAGAAGGATCTTATTTTCAGAAAGTGACCTGCTTTTGATGGCATGTGGACAGAAATCTAGTGACAGGTGTTAACCTAGTGATAGGTGAACCTAGTGGCAGGCAGTCACATACAGGACACTATGCCGTGCTCTTTTTTTTGATGGTTAAAAGATCCTTAATTGTATATGCATATGTATATTTTTATTTGAAATAACAGGAACTTTAGCATGGACCTTCTAACAATAGATTTAAAATAATCATGAACAAAGTAATAGGACTGGTTACTTTTACTGCTGTAACTGAGAAAGTTTCCTAGTAGATATATTGGACAATTATGAAACTTTAGCAAATAAGTGTGATATATCTATGTTTTAAAGAAATACAAAAGAAATCAGAAATGAGGTTTGGAAAGAAAAAGAATTTTCCAGATTTTTTTTCGGGGATGCGGAGCAAAAAATAAAATGTATCTACTGTTTGTCTGAAATGTAAACAGACCGAAATTTCCAATTAAGTACTAGTTCACACATTATAAGGATGAGAAGAAAGGAGATATCAGATTGAGAAAGTTATTTGGTACTTCATAAAAGGTGTCAGGGAGTCCACTGAAGACCAATGAAGGCAAGATAACTAATGGAGAATTCAATATATATATATATATATATATATATATATATATATATATATATATATATATATATATATATATATATATGTATATAATATATATATATATATATATATATATATATATATATATATATATATATATATATATATATATATATATATATATATATATATATATATATATATATATTAGCTGACCAACCTGGTGCTGCCCCGGAAAACTCTGAATGACAACCGATAAACTCTCTCTCTCTCTCACTTCCTCTCCATCTCACTCTCTCTTTCCTGTTAAGATAGTTGCTTCAATTGCAATGTCCAACATTTTTAACATTCTATATTTCACCCATTCTCACTCCTCATTGCTACTGAGGCTGAAATTGGACTTAAAGGGAATCGGGAGTGTCACTATTCATCTCAGCGATCTCGAAAACTATGGATTAGACACTAATATCTGCCATTTTGACATTTTATTTTTTACCCCTTCTCGCCCCTCCTTCCTATCGGGGCTGAACTTGGACTTAAAGGGCAACAGGAGTGTCACTAATCATCTCAGCGACCTCCAAAATTATGGATTAGACACTAATATCTGTCGTTTTGGGTTATTTTTACAAGTCACCCCCTTTCCACCCTCACCCCCTATGGTGCCAGTGATGTCTTAACCGCCAAAGTATTCTTTTCCAGACAATAAGTCGTATGTATAATGAAATGAATGCATAGAGTTTAGTTACTGAGTCTACAGGCAGAACCAGCCCTGTTTCAGGCAAGCCCTTCCCACCCCCACCCCTTCCCCCTTTGGTGCCCTTTGGTGCTAGTGATGTCTTACCCTCAAAGTTTTCTTTTCCAGATAGTAAGTCATAGGTATACCAAGTTTGGTTGAAATTGCTTGATGCGTTTCAGAGTTATGCTGGAACATAGACACACACACATACATACATACATACATACATACATACATACATACATACATACATTATATATGTATATATATATAATATTTATGTATATACTTATATATATATACAGTATATATATAATTATATATATATATATATATATATATATATATATATATATATATATATATATATATATATAAATATATATCTGTGTGTGTGTGAAGCACAGCTAGGTTTCATTTTATTCATAGAGAGTGTCAAGAATAAGAAGCGAAATTAAGAAAGCTTCGCCATCCAAGATTGTTATATTAACACCACTACGAAAAAAGAAAAAAAAAGTTTTACCGTGAAGGGTTTAAAGTAAGAAATGCAAAGAAATTACAAAAGAGAATGTCACCGTTTCCAATAAGGGAAGGTAAAATATTCTCTGGGGGCAGAGAAAGATTTTAATACTGCGATGAGAAGGATGTTTGAAAGAAAATTATCTGTGAAATGCTGCATTTTGTGAGCATCGGTTTATCCACTAACATATGAAAACATATTATCACATTTTCTCTCTGTTTTTGTGGAGCGTCCTATTTATTGAGTCCGAGGCTTTGAATAATATGATTACCGACTCACAGGACGTCACAGCACACGAGTACGGTGTAAAACATCTCAAATTAAAGTGACCTAAGCAAAACTCAAGCGTGAGGTCTCCTCAACAGGACTGAACGACACTTGACCCGGGTAATCTATTGATCTTCTGTGCTCCTCAGGGATTATCGCTATGAAAAATCAGCGGGGGAATTGCTACATGAAAGTGGTAAGGACATTTGAGAAAAAACTCCGTCTCATTTTTTAAAATTTTGTTATTAAACAAAGGAATAAAAGAGATAAGCATGGTTCACTCACGGTTTTGATTTCTGAAGTTTTCAGAAGTTTGTATGTGAAGTAAATATGTTGTTATTTCAATTCACAGTAACTCGAGGTAAACAGGGAGTCTTGAATAAAAATAAAATATGTCCAGGATATTATTTTTTTTATATGACACGTTACACGGAAATATAAACAAGCAGCCTGTCGATAAAAGACCAAATTTTTTCAAGTGTTAAAAGAATGCCTCAGAACCCCGGGTGAACCCTGAGAGCTCTTCTGTGTTGACTCGAAATCGCAGACAAAGCAGAGCACTTACGAACTGAGTGAGTGAAGTGACTCTGGTAAAATTTGCTATAATAAAGACTTCCGGGAAAATTATGAGTATGAGATATGGTTCTACTCGTTACACTAGCAAAAATGAATCTATCGATTTAAGAAGACTTCATACGAGGAAATGTTCTAAACTAAGAGACGAAAGGAATAGATGACTGCTCTTTTTTATAAACGCAGAGGTAATCAATGAGCCTGTAAGAATTTAAAATGTATTGTCACTTACTATAACATGGAAAGTGTACACCCCGATCTGACTGACAGGTAAAGAAAAGAAAATAAAATCTTGACAGGGAAAAGAACAGTCATGTAAAGGCAGGTATGAAAGAGAAGGAAATTTGTTGAGTCATTAAAAGATTTTTGTAATGGAAACAAATAAGTTTTATTTTTCATATGTAGACTAGTATGTGACTAGTTTAGTATAAATGTAGACTGGGAAAAGTTTTTAGTCTTTATACCTGTCAAAAATCTTTATGTGTGGAATGATGTTAGAAGTCAGACAAAGGACATCAGATGTAGGTACAAACTTAAGGAATAAGAAAATGGGTCGTGAATTAGCTGTAGAATGATTAATTGTTGCCTGTCGTTCAGTACTGATTTGAAGCAGTAAAGAAGAACTACAAAATCGAATGAAAGCATTGTAATGTATTTCCAAACAGAGAAAGCTGAAAGTAAAAGTAACCAAGGGCTGATAAAGTGAATTGGAACCAGGAGTACAGAACAATGAATGTTGACATGGAGGGAAGTAGCATGCAAGTGGCTAATTTATACAAGCATTTGGGAATACATTTGACAGACATTGTTAGGATAAGATAAGAGATAAATCACAGTATAGTTGCAGAGGTAGGGGTTGCACGGTATGTTTTGAATTCAAGTATAGATTTTATGAAGATAGTTTTGAGCCAACTCTCTTCTGTGGAAGTGAAACGCTCATAATACGAGTAAATAAAGAGGAAAGGTTGAGTTATTGAGCTAATTTGTTTGTATTGTATATAATATAGGATAGAATGAATGGAATAGGGTGGAAAAGTTAGCACAATGACCGGTAGGGTCAGAATGTCCCTAGTTGGTTTGGTCGTATAGAAAGAAACGGAATATACACTTGAGAAGTGTTAAAAGGTAAAATGGAGAGAATTACATAAAAAGTTCTGGATAGCTTACGTGGAAGAGTTACTGAAAATGAAGATCTAATACTTCAAAAGCATCAAATTAATTGTAAGAAAGAGGTGAATAGCCAAGTGTTTATAGAGGCTTTCATGTGCTGCTGATTATTCTTGTACATTTGCTTACGTAGTGAAGCTCTTTACACAGTTTAGCACATAAAGATTGAATAGGCAATGACCATTGTCTTGGTTTTTCCGGATCCTCACTCACCGTGTTACCATAAATTGCTTAATTGTATTCAGTTTGAAAATAAATATATAAATTCATTCTTCAGTTACTGCAAAATTCAAAGGGCCGTGACCGTTGTTTTACATGCCAGCATTGATGTTTTATGTTAAATATGAATTTATTATTTAACATTTCATACCTCCATTAGTTCATGTCGAAAGAAAATACTTAAAACTCCAGCAGTTCAGGTGAAACTAGGTAATAAATGAACACTATAGCGGCATAATATCGCGCTATATTATCCAATAAATACACTTGAACTGCTCTTTCTCTCTAACTTTGAATATATATATATATATATATATATATATATATATATATATATATATATATATATATATATATATATATATATATATCGTGCCTACCCCATATAAAAATGGGAAAAAAGCACGTCAAAACGAAGAAGATATATATATATATATATATATATATATATATATATATATATATATATATATATATATATATATATATCGTGCCTACCCCATATAAAAATGGGAAAAAAGCACGTCAAAACGAAGATATATATATATATATATATATATATATATATATATATATATATATATATATATATATATATATATATATATATATGTGTGTGTGTGTGTGTGTGTGTGTGTGTGCGTGTGTGTGTGTGCTTCAAAGAGTTAAATGACCTCATTCATGCTAGCATCACATTCTTCTTGTAGCCACTTTATTTTAATGAAAAAGTTAAAGCGAGTGGAATCATTTCCTTATTTGCTATCTTTTCATGAGTTTATTTTCTTTTTACTGAGAGGGATTGTGAGCGAGAAATGAAAATAGAAATATATCCTTTCCGGAGGAAGAGACGACAGGGATTTACGCAATGCGAACTGACAATTGTTCAGAACCTTTTTAATACCGAGACGCAACATTCACTTCTCTTTTTGCAGGAGGATCTGAGGAAAATATCAATCGTAAGAGGATTTAAGGGATGGTCGTAATGGACGGTAATATTGCATTTGTAAGATTGAGACAACAGAAGGAAGGGAGGAAGGAAGAGATAATAGTAGCAAATGTTACATGTTGAAAAGGGGAAAGCCGCATCATGCAAACTATGCAAGCTTGACAAGTATTGTGTTATTAAGATAACAGAAATCTTCATTCATACAATTGAAGTACTACATTGAGAACCATTAAGCGGCTCATATAAAACAAAATATGTGCTTAACCGGTGTTTCAGTGATTCATTTACTGATCAAAGAAATATAATGATAATCAGATTACAGAGAGAACTATGATATTCTTGTTCTTAGGTATAAAAATCAATATCGAGATCAAATAGCACTGAACTATATACCAATGGCATAGCAATTTATTGTAATTATTCATGGAGAGAGAATCTTATATATTTAATTCACTGGTCTTTTCGAATATTAATCATAAAAAAGTTGTAAAATTATTCGATTCTAAAACCCTAAACTGTTATTGCTACCTTCTATTTCTGTTATGATCCAATGAATTACAATAATTCCGATTATATATGTCACAAACTCTGTCACAGCACGAGAACTGAATCGTCACAGACCGTTTAAAGAGATATATTGCCAATTACGAACGCGTTTAGTGGGCCATGAGGATTACTCTAAGGTATTTAAGGAAAATTCATGCACATATATACATATATATATATATATATATATATATATATATATATATATATATATATATATATATATATATATATATATATATATATATATATATATATATATATATATATATATATATATATATATATATATATACAGAAGAAAGGAGATGTTGGTGCAGCCAGACCACAGAACACATCAGATAAGGGTGACGAAGTGAAGGTCGTTCATTAATAGGTCATACACTTATTACGCCGACGCGTTTCGTAACGACACTGTTGCAGCCTCAAGGCTAAAAGAGAAAGAAAAAAAACGTACAATTTAAAAACACATGGAATATACAATTTTTTTCTTTGTAGAGTCTCAACATATTATATACATGTACATTAAAAAGCAAAATAAATAAACAAATAAATAAGTAAATTCAAGTAAAAACACATGTTAGAAGTTAAAGACTGAATAACCAGAAAAGGAGAGAGAAGCAACAAAGGAACCGACTCAAGCCAGACACAGCTGTGCAGAGGAGGTGTGTTAGTTCAACTTGGGCACTAAATGCTTAATAAATAACGATTCTAAAATGAGCAGTTCAAGAAAACAACTTGTTTGGCTCAAAACAGAGAAGTCAGAGTATTCGATATTGGCTTTACATAATTTAGCATGATTCGTGATTGGACAGTCAGAAATCATGCTAAATTATGTAAAACCAATATCAAATACTCTGACTTCTCTGTTTTTGGCCAAACAAGTTGTTTTCAAGAACTGCTCGTTTTAGAATTGTTATTCATTACGCAGTTAGTGCCCAAGTTGAACTCACACACCTTAGTTCCTCATTGGCGGGTGGGTATCGTTCTCAGCTAGCACCCTGCTTGGCCATGTTCGATTCTCTGACCGGCCAATGAAGAATTAGAGGAATTTATTTCTGGTGATAGAAATTTATTTCTCATTATAATGTGGTTCGGATTCCACAATAAGCTGTAGGTCCCGTTGCTAGGTAACCAATTGGTTCTTAGCCACATAAAATAAATCTAATCCTTCGGGCCAGCCCTAGGAGAGCCGTTCATTAGCTCAGTGGTCCGGTTAAACCAAGGCCATCCTCTAGATGGCCTTGGTTAAACTAAGGTATACTTAACTTTTTCCTCGGCCCAGCTGTGTCTGGCTTGGGTCGGTTTCTTGTTCTTCTCACTCTTTTTCTGGTCATTCAGTCTTCAACTTTTGGTCTAACAGGTGATTTTACTTGAATTTATTTATTTATTTATTTATTTTTTGCTTTTTAATGTACATGTATATAATATGTTGAGACTAAAAATAAAAAAGGTATATTCCACGTATTTTTAAATTGTACGTTTTTTCTCTCTTTTAGCCTTGAGAATGTAACAATGTCGTTACGAAATGCGTCGGCGTAATAAATGTATGACTTATTAATGAACGACCTTCACTTCGTCACCCTTACCTGATATATATATATATATATGAATGTCTTTTCCTGTAATACTACAGTGTAATATGAAAATAAGAAGGCCCATAAAACACTATTTAAACGTTGAAACCATATATTTCGGGCACTTGTTTCTGTGCCCCTGTTCACTGGTAGAATATGGACAGGTGGAAAGTTACAATGGTATATATACAAAAACATGAAGGTGTGGCCTCCCGAAAACACATAAAGATGGGATTCCTTTACGCCCCATAATATCTAGCAGGGGCTCTTTCATGTACAAATTATCAAAATGGCTCGCAGACTTGTTATCACCCTTTCTAGGAACCTTCTCATCCTCCCACGTCAAACATGCAGAAGATTTCATACAAAAATTTAATAGTTTAAACATCCCCTCAAACAACATCAAACTGCTCAGTCTAGACGTCGATTCATTATTTACTAAAGTCCCGATTGCCGACGTGTTGTTTTTCTTAGAGAGGAAGTTACAACCATATGAAGACCATTTTCCTCTTGGCATAGATAAAACTTTAAAACTTATCAACCTCTGTGTAACTAACAACGTGTTTTCTTTCAATGGTAATTTTTACAAACAAAAATTTGGCTGTAGCATGGGAAGTCCCCTATCACCCCTTCTAGCAAACTTGTACATGGAATATTTCGAAACAGAACTTTTGTCGTCTATCAAGCCCCATAACATGATCTGGCTTAGATACGTAGATGATATCTTTACTTTCTGGGACAATAGCTGGGGGGACTTTAAGGAATTTTTTAATAGGCTAAATTCGCTAGTTCCGACCATAAAATTTAAAACAGAATGGGAAAAGGACGGAAAACTGCCGTTCCTAGATGTACTGATCATAAGAAAACAGAACAGGTATGCATTTACAGTATATAGAAAACCCACCTTCGCTGTCTCCTACATTCATTTCTTAAGCTACCACGACGTCTCCGTAAAAATCATGGTAGGGTGCAACCTATTCCTCAGAGGACTTAGGATATGTTCAAATGAGTACCTGGATCAAGAATTTAACACGATCCGCCAACACCTAACGCAACTGCTCTATCCACCACACATTATCGAGAGGGCTATTAATAAAGCAAATAAAATATACTACAGAGGTCCCACTCACAACAGACAAATAGATTTCAACAACAAAATAAAGCTTCCATACGATGAAAACATCCAAAAGGCCACCGAGCAACTCAGTTCTGATAATCCTTTCATTTTCCATTATCCCAAATCCATCGGGAGTTCGCTCGTTAACGTATACTTAAATAACAAAAGGGAAGAAGCCGGAGTTTACAAGATACCGTGTAGTAATTGTCATGACATTTATGTAGGCGAGACAGGTAGATCGCTCTCGCAAAGAATAACAGAGCACAAAAGATCAGTACGTTACGCTTCGGAGAGTTCGGGAATTTTCCTACATATTAGAAATACAGGGCATGTCATTAACTGGAGTGGGGCGGAGTTGGTTTTCAAGAGTAGCTGTCCGTACAAAAGAAAGATGCTGGAATCTGCTATCATCAATCAAACCAACAATATGAACCTGTCAGGAGGACATTGGAAATCGGACGCCATTGACACCTTAATCCTCGCACCCTTTTTGAAGAAGATGACCCAAGAAACGCGACCGCCAGATCCATCGCCAAACGGGAGCTAATGAGGCCAAAAACCACTAGGGAATTTGGTCAATCTCCTCCTTCTTAAGAAACGCCACCTCCTTAACATCGGAGGCCTAAGGCCACACCTTCATGTTTTTGTATATATACCATTGTAACTTTCCACCTGTCCATATTCTACCAGTGAACAGGGGCACAGAAACAAGTGCCCAAAATATATGGTTTCAACGTTTAAATAGTGTTTTATGGGCCTTCTTATTTTCATATATATATATATATATATATATATATATATATATATATATATATATATATATATATATATATATATATATATATGTATATGTGTGTGTGTGTGTGTGTGTGTGTGTGTGTGTGTGTGTGTGTGTGTGTGATGTATATACTGCAGATAGGTAGATAGATAGATAGTTATGGTATTAATGTTACTTCGTGACTTTCGTTAATATTATTGCAATTTATTCCCAAATGACTAAAACAGGAAAGGATATTAGCAATCCAATGAGTAAGATATAAAGTAAATTCCTCTCTCTCTCTCCCTCTCTCTCTCTCCATCCTTCGTTGTTGTGTGATGTAAGAGAAACTTGGTTTAAAGACGCTGCCTATCTTGTCACTGGTGCTTACAGAACTTCCATCTTTGTGAGATTGAAATGTAGTATGGCCGGATTTTTGCTTCACTTAAATGAGTTCCTCCATCATTAAGAGATGTTATATTTATCACTGTCTTAGAATTGCAAAGATTATTTGAGATTTCTCATTGCTATTTTCTTTTAGACAAAAATATCCGGAAATTTACAAGGATTGCACTCATAACAGGAACTGTGTTAAAAGAAGCGTTATATATATATATATATATATATATATATATATATATATATATATATATATATATATATATATATATATATATATATATACACACACATACTAGATGACCAATCCGGCGCTGGCCGGGGGAAACTGAATGACAGTATACGGGGAGGGGGGGGAAGGGGAGGGGAGGGAGAAGGTGAAGGGGAGGGGAAATGGAGGGAAAGGGGGAAGGGTAGGGGGGAGGAAGGGAAAGTGGAGGGGGAGGGGAAGGGGAGGGAAAAAAGGTAAGAGGGAAGGGGAATCGGGAGGGGAAGGGGAAGGGGAGGGGAGGGGAGGGTGAGGGGAAGATAGAGGGGGAGGGAAGGGGAGGGAAGGGAGAAGGTGAAGGGGATAGGAGAGGGAGAGGGAGAGGGGGGAAGGGGAAGGGGAGGGGTGGGGAGGGGAGGAGGAAGGGAGAAGGGAGGGGAAGGGGAGGAGGGTGAGGGGAGGATAGAGGGGGAGGGAAGGGGGAGGGGAAGTTGATCCTCCTTCAGAAGAGAATAAAAAGCATCTCTACTGAACAAAGACAATAAATAAAAAATATTGCATTTCTACAATTCGCTCTCAGGTGTGTCTGTGTTTTTGTGTGTGTGTATGGGAGAGGAGAAGCTCTGTCTCTCGTGCACCAACAGTGTAGTGAAGTGTTGTTGCCAAAACACCCCATAAACCTAATTTAAACCAAATTTATACGATATACGCCATTGTGACGCTACGAAGTAGTCGCTATAACGAATTCCGAAGGTAAAAACAAAGAAGAAATGATCAAATTAATGAGAAAATTCACACTTGAACTAATAAAGAAAAAGGATATACTGTCGCCAAACATCTTGCACATTAAGCTAGCAGCTACTATGCATGTGCAAATGAGAAAGACAACTGTTTTGGGAGAAAATCTTTGGACCTGCTGGTTTGGGTTCATTACTTTATATCAGTGGTTCTCAACTGGGGTCCATATGGACCCTGGGGTCCCTACAACATTACGGGGGGGGGGCACAAAAAAATAACCGACTGGGGGACCATGGTGATATTTTAGTGGTCATTAGAGCAATCATGCTTCAGAAAAGTTGTTATTACTTAGAATGGAATTTCTACAGTAATCTACGCCATATTAAAATACTAAAAGTAGAAATATTCATGTAGCTTTGAATTTTTATGGCAATCAAGTAGAGGAAAAAACTTGACATTTTATAGTGGCAAGAACAAACGGAGGTGAAAATCACCCATCTTTTCTCAGGTAGCAGGCAGCGACCTTAGATGTTTGTTTTCAGGATGAATATCTCTCTCTCTCTCTCTCTCTCTCTCTCTCTCTCTCTCTCTCTCTCTCTCTCTCTCTCTCTCTCTCTCTCTCTCTGACAAAGTTCAAAGAGAGATTATAATTTGTCTATTTTACCTTGAGGGTTGAAGGGGCTCAGAACCAAAAAGGCACTTGCTGTAGCCCTAATTGTCCCACTAATATGCCTCGTTTCGCTTGGAAAGCAGTTTTCATATGTTTCACAAAGTTCATAGTTGGATGCAAACTATTTTTCCTTCAGATTTTTCACCCTAACACTAGTTACGAATAACTAATATAAAAGAACAATAATTTTAGGCTTTTGTATTGATGTTTGAGATTAATAGTTAATTAAAAGCTAATCTGCAAGTAAAACAGTTTGGCCTTCAAGTTGAGACAATGACGTTATTCTATTAGCATATGTGATATTTATATGATCAACGACCCAGGGATGAAATGTTCTTTGCCAGAAGTCTTAGGACAGACACAAAAGGTGAAACAATTTTTAATGAGGTTGTTATTTATTTCAAAGAAAGCAATATTCCACTCAAACATATAATTGTATGTGCTACTGATGGTGTACCATCCATGATTGGCAGACACAATGGTTTATTACACTCTTGAAGAAGGCTGTCCTCGGAATATTTTGTATACACTGTGTGATACACCGTCAACACTTAGTTGCCTGATGCCCTTAGTGTTGTGACAAAAGTGGTTAACCATATTAAATCATATTCTCTTCGAGATCGCCTCTTTCGTGAATTCTGCAGAGAAAATGGAGAAGAGTTTGAACGCCATGTAATGCCTACTGAGGTCAGGTGGTTATCAAAGAGGAATAATTGTCTTAATCGTTTTATTGCACTTTGGGACTAGATTATCTTATTTCTGGCTAACACCCGGCTTGGAGAACAACTGCTTGCAGTTAAATGTGATGTATTTTTCTTATTAGATATATCTGAAAAAATCTATTTACTTAATAAACAGCTCCAAGGAAAAAATTCTGATCTCATATCCAGTAAAGGTGCTATTATACTGCTTTTCTGAGAAGACTACAACTGTGCAAAATTAATATCAGACGTCGTGGATTTGAACAGTTTCCTTGTTTGGCCTCGATTAGCAGCGATTTGCATGATGATGACCTCGCACTGTATGGTGAATATTTGGAAAATTTGCATGAAAATATGCAAACTCGGTTTAGTGACCTACTCATAATGGACATACCAACTTGGGCGGCAATTCCTTTTGAAGTTAATGCTGCCGATGTAGACATTTCTTTACAGGAGACTCTCATTGAATTACAAAGTGATGAAATACTGAATGCAAAATTCAAAGATGGGAAGCATAATATATGGAAAACAAATGACACTGCTAACAAGTACCCACTACTCTGGGATAAAGCACAGCTCTACGTTATAGCTTCTCCATCATCTTACCTGGTTGAATCAGGATTTAGTCGTGTTTTTCACTTATTACCAAAAGCTCGTAATAGACTCGACATGTTGAGAAAGGGTGATCTTCAACTATCATTGGCATCGATAGAGCCGAATATAAAAAAACTCGCTTTTCAGCATCAACCACATGGATCTCATTGAATAAATCTGCATTTTTTTTAATTACTCATTTATCTTAAAATGGTTTATTATTATTTATTGACCAATGTACATACATGCTCAACAGAACTTAATTGTTAAATAAGTTTATTTGCATTAAATTAGTGTTCCTTCAAGATAAAGCATAATCATTTACTATTTCTTTAATTCTTTATACAATTCCTTTACTTTTTTCTTAGTGAAAAATAGAATAAGCTATTTTTTTTCGTGGAATGGCTATGGGGAACAACCAAAAAAAATTAAGAGGAAAAGGGGTCCATGGGCAAAAAAGATTGAGAACCACTGCTTTATAGCTATGAAATATGTTTTATAACGAAGACAAAAATATTTAATTTAGCAATGCAACCAAGCAGTGAGGTATATGTTTAACACTTATATTAATAATGATC
Organism: Macrobrachium rosenbergii; assembly: GCA_039081455.1. NCBI lineage: Eukaryota > Metazoa > Arthropoda > Malacostraca > Decapoda > Palaemonidae > Macrobrachium > Macrobrachium rosenbergii. Next base: position 18,620,618 of record JANJGK010000018.1, read on the forward strand.
ACAAATTATGATAAAAATTCACGTGAATTCTGATGAAAAAATTATGTTAGATGGGATCTGGATTTATCGTTGTAGGTTAGCCATACTTCTGGCAACGCATGGGATAAAAGGTGGAGCGCCAGGAGAGAAAAAAAAAAGAATTAACCCAGTGACACTGAAGGAAAAGCTGACGTAAAAACGAAAATTTAATTTGTTTTGTCTGTTTGTATATCTGTCACGGGCTAGAGATTAGATTTTGAGTTACAAACCTTTCTGGAGTTACATTGATGCCGTGTGCAAAATTTTGTCTGGGTCTGTCAAGCGGTTCAGATTTGTATAGTGGACAAACAAATATCCAAACATTCATATATATAATAATTTATATATGTTACGCTAAATGTGGATAATTGCCTAATGTGAACATTAGCCCAAAAAAATGTCTAGTGTTCACATTAGGCAAGCATTTTGCACAATGTTTACAATCGGCAAATTACTTGAATAATGTTCACTTTAAGCAAGACTTTCAGATTAGGCAATGGTATTTTGCCTGATGTAAACAGACTGAAGAACCACGGTCGCTGAAGTGTTAATTCAAAGAGTGTTGTTTGAAGCTTTGGGTTTCTGTCATTAAGAATCATTGTGGACAGGGTAAGCGAGGCAGAAGCAGAGGCACAGGCACAGACAGAAGCAGCAGTTCCAACTTTCCAAAAGATCCGTGCTTTGGCTGATCAAGGACAATCTAATGCAGCAGCAGCACGGATGACAAGACGAGACAAACACCTGCTTGGGCCATTGTCCATTGGTCGGTGTGCTACGCTGAGGGTCCCGGATGTGGATCGTGGTCCAACAGATCCCAGATATACGTTTGTGGTCGTCCTTAATGACGAAGATGGGCTATATACTGTATGTTGCCAGGAGGGAATTCTAGGACCAAAATTTACAGCTGCTGACCTAAGTGCAATCGAACAGCCCCCGATACAAGCGGAAGAGTTTCCTGAAGTCTGCCTATCAATTAGAACAGCAAAGCAAGGGCCACTGGTGGACAAGGATACACTAAGTGTCAATGTACAAGTCAATATATATCAGGACGATGCAGCTGCGTAAGAAAGAGACTTAAATGCAACTCGAGCTGCCACCCTGGCAGAGCATGCAAACATTAAATTTGTGACTGGCCTCGACTCGAACTTTTATTGATCTTTTATTGATTTTGTTTGTTTATTCTAATAAATTGAAATTTCTAAAACTGTCTCTAAATCGACCTTAATATGTAATATATGTTGACATAATCTTTAACAATGTGCACAATGTGAACATTAGGCAATGTTTAAGCAGTCTTATTCACATCAGGCAAAATTGAGCTGCATAATGTGAACATCAGGCATTTTTTTTGCCTAATGTCGACAGTTTGTAAACATTGTGCAAATTGCTTACCTAATGTGAACATTAGGCAATTTTCTGCCTAATGTTCACATTAGGCAATTATCCACATTAAGCGTAACATATGTGTGTGTGTGTGTGTATATATATATATATATATATATATATATATATATATATATATATATATATATATATATATATATATATATATATATATATATAGTTATTAGAAACTTGATTAACACTGGCTGACTAATTGGCAGAGATGATATTTCAGTCTATTAATTTTCTTTTCAAATGGCAATTTCAAAATATTCGAATATTTTCTATATAATATAAGGCAGAATACTGAATGTATTCCCTACGTATTTATAGAATAAATACAACCCAATTACATTTCCCTTGTACTCTCAAAATCGCTGAACATGTATAACTAATTACAGGAAAAGAGCAGTGATCAGTAGTTTTTGCTCTTCTCTCTCTCTCTCTCTCTCTCTCTCTCTCTCTCTCTTTCTCTCTCTCTCTCTCTCTCTCTCTCTCTCTCTCACCTCTCAAGTGAATATTATTTTTCTTACTTGTTTTTCTGTGTATCTGAATTTTACGAAAATTATCAACGGCTAAGAAATTTTAGTATTTTTTTTTCTCAGTGGCAACGAACTGAATTCATATTAAAAAAATATTTAATTATTTCAAATAAACATTATTCTTTATTGAGCTCCAAAAAGAGTATATACCAAAGGATATCTGAATTGCTTCTTCTATTACATACAGTTTTATGAGGGAATTAGGGACACACAGTATCCACTTGCGCTTTGATGCAAAGGTTTTATAGGTAGACGGGCTTAAACTGTAAGAGTACATGCCTAATAAATTTGTCTATTTCCCGTGTTGATGAAATATATTTCCATGAAAACGTTCTCCCCGATTCTCCCTCAAAATTAGATTCATTCAATTCATCTCTTATTCTATGAAAAATCACTAACGGATTTAATTAAATGGATGGAGATAAATCCTCGGCCATCAAATTACTCAGAGGACACATCGCTGTAATGAAGCTGTTCAATTAAGTGTTATTTTAGAGAGATTATGAAGGCGAAATAAAACCCAAGGAATTTTCTAATTACGTTATCAATTCCATATATTATTGCTACTTGAAATTACTTTTACAGGATCAATTTAGAATAAAGAACTTTTTGGCACTTTTTTTTTGCATGTACCTCGTGATTCTTTATATTTCATTTGGGCATTTAACTTACATTTTGCAGAACATTCATTGCAACAGCGTAATAGAGAAGCACCTTAAATCAACATGTATTTTCCTTACTTTTTGAATGTTTATTGTAAAATCTTCATTTATTTTCTTATATGCATTGATATTCTCAGTCCCTATCTAGTAAAGTTATATGATATAATTTGTGTAAGGAATAAAACTTTTGCTCATAGATTGGCTAACAGCAATGTCTCCAGCAGATAGATCTAAGCTTATTTTAAGACTATTCATAACATCACTTAAAAGCAGAACTTCAATCTTTCATATATTATTTTAACAGCAAACGTTTCGACAGTAGCTATGACCAACAGTTATAACTCTCCTCAGATATTCTTTATCGCAAAGGCATTCGGATGTAAAGTTTTCTCTAAGCGTGTTTACGTCTTTCAAGTATTACAGTAGGAAAAACATTAACTAACATACTTTAATTTAATCTGATTTTTTTTTTTTTTACAAAAATGAAAGATAGATATACTCATAAATAAATAGTGAAAATTTTGCCTAAAATTGGTAGACATTTCTCACAGACGCCATTCATGATATCCACTTTTCATTTTCTATAATACTGTATATATGTAGGAGTTGTCATTATCCATGTTTTTGAACATAAAACTTAGAAAGAATGCCATCACCAACATACAAGGCAAATGAATATAAAAACATAATGACCAGCTCGCAGGAGATAATCGCTACAGACACTTAAAAGAAGTGAAATTACTGAGCCGCAATTTTTATTCTTTTTTTATTACTATTTCTTTATTGATCATACCGCGTAAGACTCAGTATATTCTACTTATGAATCTAGTAAAATTATGGGGAAATATTTTATGTTTCTAAATACGTATAAGCGAAATAAACTAAAAATATCCGAGACTCACAAAACATTATAGATACATAAAAGATTACGTTCAATATACCTGTAGTATTTAACTGTATATGCAACTTTAACCGGAATTTAAAAGACGGACGCTGCTGATATTCCACTGGAAAGTTGAGTTATTTAGAATTTAATCACTTTAATTTTACACATAATCTTGTAGCACTCGGTACTTCTAGATCATCATTTTATTAGATATTATTCGTTCTCCGTTTATTTTCGATTATTCTCACTATTTGAATGACTTCTTAACAAGTACAAAATGCGCCGAAGTTTCATCGATGCAATCGAGTTTTCTGTACAGCGTATAATGCTGTATGAAACTCTCAGCCACGCCCCATGAAACTCTCAGCCGCGAACCATGAAACTTTCAGCCACGGCCCGGTAGTGGCCTGTGTTGTTGGCACTTATAGCGGTGACAGACGCACAATCATGGCTAATTACCTTGGTAAAAATAACTGATTTTGGCATATATCGTGCCTTAACGTTGGTTGCAAACCATCTATCGCTGTTAACGTTGCCCTTAGGTTATTTAAGGACACCCTGAGGAGAGTGGTACCATGTGATTTTTAGTTTTCCGTAAAAGAAAACTGTTCAGATGGCTATGTGTCTGTCCGTCCGCGCTTTTTCTGTCCGCCCTCAGATCTTAAAAACTACTGAGGCTGGAGGGATGCAATTTGGTATGTTTGATGATTGGAGTGTGGATGATCAACATGCCAATTTGCAGCCCTCTGGCCTCAGTAGTTTTTAAGATCGAGGGCGGACAGAAAAAGTGCGGACGGACAGACAAATAGCCAACTGAACAGTTTTCTTTTACAGGAAACTATGGTACCACTTTCTTCAGGGTGACCTTAAATAACTTAAGGTCAACCTTAACAGCGATAGATGGTTTGCAACCTACGTTAAGGCATGATATAATATATGTGAATCTGTATATTAAAGAATAAATCAGTTATTTTATTAAGGTAAATTTCCATGTAACCTTATTAACGTCTAATTAGGCGTTAAAAATTAATATTCTTAAATTTACCACTTTCATAAGAATAACGTCAAAGTATGAGTTATTATTCCTTAGTTTTTATTTTAGATCTATTGTTCTTGCACGTTAGCCTTTGAACCCCCCAAAAATCCCTCTCAAGGAACACCCAAAGGTTATTTTCCAATAAAACCAAATCCTCTTTGTCGCGAGATAGAAGTCTTGCTCCAACATATACGAAAGACTGTGCAATTCTCATTTCTGGCCGAGTGCCCAAGCCAGGAAATTTCGGGCGTCCTCTATCGTGTGTGCATGTGTGTGTGTATGTGTATGCGCTTGTGTGTGTTTTACCAACTACGTCATAAGATCCTATTGGAGCAAGTTTCAAGAAAAAACATAACTTCGTAAAAGCGGTGGCTTTTGTTATCAAAAATAAAAACTGATCATCATTCAATACAGATATGCCACAGTTTAATCTGTGACCTTATTTATGAAATTTTGTATAAATAAATAAGACGAGGCAAAACAACGGTTCAAGTAGGCAGCTTGTAAATATATGCACACATCTAAGATATCTTAGATTTCACACTATCTTTGCAGCCACAACTACAGCAATAATAATAATAATAATAATAATAATAATAATAATAATAATAATAATAATTTGGCAGCAGACCCTCTTTTAAACAGGTTCTATTGAATATTATTGCTGCTTCATCTGCATTTATTTTGTAGAAGACTTTTTCTATTTTCCTTATTGCGGACTTCTCTTCAGTGGAGGTGCGTGCTAACAGCTCGCCTATATTTGTCATTATATGGGGGAAAAGTCAAAATCTGGATTCTGCTTCTTTATATATTCTATACAGTTAGTTCTATACAATTGTTGCCGCGACGTTTCGACAGACTCTTCTGTCATTCTCCAGCGGGAGGTAGTAGAGGACTGGCAGATTGCATAGGTCCTTCTGAATTTATACACGGGCTTCAGCGGGGGGTCATGGATGGCGAATTCTGATTGGTTGCAGTCAGCGAACTTCAAGCCAAATTTCTGCGGCGAAGCTCGATCCTGACAGATCTTCGCAACCTGGGAATGTCATTCATTCCAGCGTTCCCATTGGCCTGCCGTTGCGTGATGTCATGCCGGCTGACATCATCGGTAGTTTGGCTGCTATTGGGCTGAGGATGAATGATGTCATTATCTACTCTTTCTGTCGTAGTCGGGGGATTGTCTCGAAGGGCGCCTCGCTCATCAGGGCCATCTCCATTCTCAGGGTTGTCGTTTTCAGGTATTCGTTGGATTTGGTGGGTGTTCTGCATTATTCTTCTTAAATTCGTGGGTAGGAGCGATGCCTCCTGCGTCGTATTCATTGTTGGTTTTCTCTCGGCAATGAGGAGCGCCTCTAGCAGGCGCAGACGTCGAGGGTCGGCGGCTCTCCCGATTATACTTATATTTTGTATAATACTGTCGCGGGAGATGGACACCAACAAGGAATTCGAACGTGCTGCACAAATGTTGGTGAACAATGGTTTCACCAACAAACTCGTCAACAAAGAAATTCGAACTGGCCTGGAAAAAATGGTACAACGGTGAGAACACACAACCTGCCCCCCCAAGATGACATCAAGGTCTATTATAAGGCCCGGATGCATCCCCAGTACCGTGAGGACGAGAACTCCATGAAGAAAATCGTCATGGAAAACGTCACCCCGACCGAAGACAGTAAGAGAATAAATCTTGTAATTTATTATAAGAACCGCCGCACCCGTGATCTGGTGATGAGGAATAACCCCTCTCCGCCAGCAAGAGAACCCCTCAAGCAGAAGAACGTGGTCTACCAATTTGTATGTCCTGTCCGAGGATGCCCCGGCGTTTATATTGGAATGACCACGATGCGTCTGTCAAAGAGGATCTCCTGCCACGCCCAGGAGGGTGCCATCATGAACCACGCCCGTGCTACCCACAATATTTCCATCTCCCGTGACAGTATTATACAAAATATAAGTATAATCGGGAGAGCCGCCGACCCTCGACGTCTGCGCCTGCTAGAGGAGCTCCTCATTGCCGAGAGAAAACCAACAATGAATACGACGCAGAAGGCATCGCTCCTACCCACGAATTTAAGAAGAATAATGCAGAACACCCACCAAATCCAACGAATACCTGAAAACGACAACCCTGAGAATGGAGATGGCCCTGATGAGCGAGGCGCCCTTCGAGACAATCCCCCGACTACGACAGAAAGAGTAGATAATGACATCATTCATCCTCAGCCCAATAGCAGCCAAACTACCGATGATGTCAGCCGGCATGACATCACGCAACGGCAGGCCAGTGGGAACGCTGGAATGAATGACATTCCCAGGTTGCGAAGATCTGTCAGGATCGAGCTTCGCCGCAGAAATTTGGCTTGAATTTCGCTGACTGCAACCAATCAGAATTCGCCATCCATGACCCCCCGCTGAAGCCCGTGTATAAATTCAGAAGGACCTATGCAATCTGCCAGTCCTCTACTACCTCCCGCTGGAGAATGACAGAAGAGTCTGTCGAAACGTCGCGGCAACAATTGTACAGAACTAACTGTATAGAATATATAAAGAAGCAGAATCCAGATTTTGACTTTTCCCCCATGAAATGACAAATATAGGCGAGCTGTTAGCACGCACCTCCACTGAAGAGAAGTCCGCAATAAGGAAAATAGAAAAAGTCTTCTACAAAATAAATGCAGCTGAAGCAGCAATAATATTCAATAATAATAATAATAATAATAATTATTATTATTATTATTATTATTATTATAAAAAATAACTCTCTTAATATTTGTCATATGATTACGAGTTGCCTTGTGAAATTGTAAGCATATATTTACAAATAAGATGTTCACTTGAACCTTCGTTTTGTCTTGTTACAAAGCAAAAAATTGCGTTCAAACCTTCGGGTCTTTCTCAGGGAGATTGAGTCATAGGTCACATAGGTCACTGAGAAAGTTCCTCTAAGAGAATTACCATTAGTGTCTTCATATTACGCTATCACCATATATTTTTGATGTAAGTTATTTGATATACTGGGTAAATTATTCATTAACTGAATTTACACTTCTATTCCTCGGCCTAAGCAGTCGAGACATTACATGCATATTTTTATCGAGTCCCCGTTAAACAAGCGTGTTGATTATTTACTGGCGAGGGGGAAATTTTGTTTACCCATCCCGTTGTTCTCTCGGATAAAACATAACCCACGAGTGAAATCACGAATCAGGCTCTATAGGAAGACTGGTTATATTAGTCATGAAAAATGGTATACGATTTATGATGCGTTGGGCTCAAAGGAATCTTTTGCTTTGTAAATACAGGACCCAATAATGTCATTTTGACAATTATGTTCCATTTGCAATTGGATTTATGTTTCCTATGCGATTCGCTCTTAATCAGACCTGTATGAAAGGTGAAATGTTACAAAAGGACCTGTATGAAAGGTGAAATGTTATAAAAGGTGTTTATTTTCAGTATATCTCGCTTGATTAGGTTTGTGTTAATAAAAAAAAGGAATGTTCACTCGTATAAACTCATCTAGCAACTACGACTTAATTGCTCCTTAACAGAATGAAGCACATGAAAGCTAATTATCCGATTTTTCGCGCAAAATTATTTATAAACGAATATAAACGAATATACGAGGCTAACATTTTGTTTGTTTCCTAATGAGTTTTTTTTTATCTTTAATGTTGTGTATTGTACCCAGCTCTAAGAAACGTTGCAAGTACAAATGAAGACAACGTTTGGCTATTTCTTAGCATTTTTAGCTATTGTGCCATAACGAGAGATTTTTCCTATCTTCCCAGGACCACTGATGAATATATCGATACTCAAAATCTCGTTACAGCTGGAAAGTAACAGAACATGATAGCAAAAATCTAAAGAGATTTTAATTTTTAGCTAATCCACATTCCAGGAAGAAGGAATTGAACCAAAACCTATCAGCAAATCTTTACAGATTCCTCCCTATGAAAAACTAAGAAATTCCAGCCATTGATGGTTCGAGTAATCAGCGCACCCTTTTGAATAGACCAAGTTCAGCGAAATCATACACAGCCGATCTCCTCCAAGAACCTCGCTGGAAGTTTCCAGGAAGCAAGCCAAGTTTGTCCTTTTGCCGAGAGAAATTCTGATAATGAGTAAAAGAAAAATTACAACTTAAAAATTAATCTCGTCTTTGGTAGAGTAAGTTAAAACCTATTTTTCTTTCTCTGAGCCACTTATTATCTAATGACGGGAGTCTGTCAGTGGGCTTTAAAGCGAAAGAAAATCAACTTCATCTGATGAAATTCAGCAGACTTAAATTGGCTCCTTTTCTGGTATACCTTACCTATAATCACTTGCCACTAAAAAATATAAAAAGATATACGACTGGCATTGCCAAGTATTCTTGAAACTGAAATCTAGGGTTCTTCATTCCAGATTGCACACTTTATGGAATTTCATTTTATAAGATTTTTTTTTTATTTATTTAAGTGTATAACGCATGATATTTCCTAAAATGTTCTATAAAAGATTTACATAACCACTGTATGTATTTAAATCTCAACTGTAAAGATTAATGACAAGATATTAATGTAATTGTCTTCTAAAACTATTACAGAAATGGAATCACTAAGCTTAGTGAAAAAGAATGTGAAAAGCTAAAAGCTATTACAAATAGAAGGTAATTACGACTGCTGACATCATTAATGAAATTACCATAAGAAATCAAACGCCAAAATACATATGAAGATATTTTAATAAGGAGGGAAATCGTAATGAAGCGGAGAATAGTTACCCAGAGATAGAAGGAACAAAAAGGAAGACATAAAGAAAAAATAATGCTAAAGTAAAGCTGACTGGAGATAAGAAATAATCATTAATCTTGCTCCGATATTTTTTTTATATATTTATCAGCGTTCTTCTGAGCGAAAGTACGGATATCAATCAAAATTTTCAATCAACTCAGAGTTTTAATTAGAAACGTCATATAAAAAGAACTCAAAATCAGTTGGAAATTGTCGACGATGTAAGTTTCATTAGAAGTCTGGAAAAAAATTCTGTTCACTAAAATTCCAAGAAAATCCAAAGTCTTGTAAACTTATTTAGAGGCTAAAGAGGTAAACGATTGGTCTAAGGCCAACTTACATTTTAGCCTACTACTACTACTACCACTACCACTAAAATTATGATAACAATAAAAGCAAGGCAATAATAATAATAATAATAATAATAATAATAATAATAATAATAATAATAATAAGAAGAAGAAGAAGAAGAAGAAGAAGAAGAAGAAGAAGAAGAAGAAGAAGAAGAAGAAGAAGAAGAAGAAGGAGAAGAAGAAGACCATCTCGGAGGCAAACCTCGATGAAAAGAGTGGCACTCTGTAAGTTTCTTCGTTTCAGCAGGTAGATCATAAAGCCGCTTTCGGAAGTTCATTTATCATCACAACGTTTCGGTAGTCCGCGCCCCGTTTTACTAAGGGTGAATAACACCAGGGGTACACAACCGAAAATAGCTTTACAAGAAAGAGGTGGAGATTTTTGTTGGGATGGCCATAGTCAGGGAGCTAGCCTACTATACTCTTGCCACGACGAATAGATCTCTCTGGCGAGGCTTTTAAAGATCTGCCCTGTTGCCAGTTTTACGAAAACAGGCTACTGACACGTGTGTGACAGACCTTTAAATGTCTTCGAGACAAACCCTGAGGCTATACTTATAAGATTTTGGGGCTTTTGATTTCCAGGTACTTTAATCTCCTTCCTACTCCGCCCTGCTCTCTCTCTCTCTTTTCTAAATCTTACGGCTTTTTTTTTTTTTTACATATGATCACCTTATCTATTTTGTCAGTACTTGTAGATAGATGTACATTTATCATTATTACACAATTAGATACTTAAAAGTATTTAATTAATGCTATAGAAATAGGTGATATATTTCTTGTTCATTTTTCGAAATACGAATTAAAATAAACTTCTTTGTCGCCTATATATTATCTATAACGAGGAGTAACGATCATCTTAAGTTTTAAAAGACTACTTTTTTTCAATCAAACTTTTTTCCACACCACCACTGAGGTAAAAGTCAAGGTGCGTTTTGTTTTTCGAGAGAGGTTTCCCCTGTAGGCCTAATCCTCTCTTTTTTATATATAATTTATTCAGAAAACTAGTCATCAGAGCTATCAGCTATGTTGATGACAAAACTGTCAACCAACTTGTCTACAGCCACATCTTGCCGGGCATCCTCTTTTTGAATTTTCTCTACGTGCTCGCTGCATTCTTCCAGTTTTCCGCCGTGACATTGTTCGATGCTTCTTGCACTAAAATTTTAAGGTCTGCCAGTTTGAACGTATTCTTTTTCGCCATATAAGACTTCACTTGAGCCCAGTGTAATTTTGATTGACCCAAGTTTCGTCGAGATACACGAATTTCTGCCCTGACTCCTTGCGACGCTTCATCTCTCTCAAAAATCTTGACCGAGCTACAGTTACATCTTGCCTTTCCAAGAGAAATTTGCGCCCATCAACCTTCTTAAAGAGAGAGACAGACAGAGATCTGTCTGTATACGAATGTTTATTTTCTCTTGCCAAACTTACTGTTATGCTTTATTTCATATTTCCTTGCTTACCAATTTATTCTTTACCTACGATGTTAAGAAATCAAGGTATATGTAGAAACGAGAAATGCCTCCAGACATAATACCGTGATGACCGTGACCACCGAAAGTGCTCCCTAGAGAAAATCTAAGCTGCTTTACCCGTGGATTTAAACGCACGTGGATCCGTGTGTGAAGTACTGGCAACACCACCAAAATGAGATGCCATATTGATAGAAACTCTAATTCCGTTTCTTGTAATTGCTTAAAAAAACATTATCAATCGTGAACCTATGTAATAGACTTGGAATTCTGCGTAACGAAAAAGGTTTTATTTGATATCTGTAATGGGAGAAATGATTTTATCTCGCTGTTGTTGTTATACATTTGGCATATATGCCTTACCTGCGAAGACCCAGACAACCACGCCACAGAGATCTATACATTTTGGAAAGGGTATAGCAGCTAGACTGGCTGAGGGACGGAAGAGCTGATTGGTTGGTGCTGTGGGGCTCGGCTATGAGCTCGAGGTGGAAGGCGGCGGTTGCATTATTTCAGGGGCGCGCCTTGTTGTTCTCCTGATGGTGGTCAGAAGGAGGAGGGTCTCCTGAGTAACACGGAGAGTGGGTTTCAAACGAATAATGGCGAGGGCATTCCTTGTGATGGGGTTGGCTGTGGTCCATGCCGCCGTTGTGGATTGTGGTATTCTTTACGTAGCTCAAGCAAACTTACAGTCATTAGCGGAGCCCCTGACTATGAACGTCCAGTAAGAAATGGCCTCCCCCCCTTCTTTGTAAACCAGGTTTCAGGTATGAATATTCCATGTATTACATCTGGTGCCATTCACACTCAGCAAATGGCAGCTGAAACGGAGAATCTTATGTGCCAAGCTGAGAAGGCGTAATATTAGCTCAACAGCTCACGGAGTACCATTCTTTTTAACAGTTAATAATAATAATAATAATAATAATAATAATAATAATAATAATAATAATAATAATAATAATAATAATAATAATAACGCTCGAAAAATGCACAATATACTGTATATATACATATATATATATATATATATATATATATATATATATATATATATATATATATATATATATATAAACACATATACATACATATATACTGATATAGTGATATATCCTGTAGTGGATATCATTTAAGTTTTTTTGTATGTACAGAAGAAATCTGCAAAATTATTGTTAAGGGACCCGGGACATGCGTACAGCTTTCCCCACGAGTAAAAATACGCTAAATATTTCAGGACTCATAGTAAAATGGACCGGAAAGAACAGATGTATCTATATGAAATAGACCACGAAGGTTTGAGATCTTTCTACCTTCACAGGGAATTAGAGGATATAATTTGAATATTTCAAGTATTCTGTGTCACAATTATGAGCTGATGGTACAGGGGGGCAGGTATATCCAGAACTGGTTTTAGTGAGTACCAATGAAGAAAAGTGTCGATATTATAAATTCGTTAGTGTTTAACAAACATGTTTGTGTTTATACTTTCTTATCTAAGGTGCTTCAGAATGTAGTGATGTCTACCGGACATAAAAAAAAAAAAATTAAGAAATGCCAGTCGTAGAGAAAATTCTTAATCCCTGGGTACTACAGCATTACACACACACACACACACACACACACACACACACACACACACACACATATATATATATATATATATATATATATATATATATATATATATATATATATATATATATATATATATATATATATATTATATACACACACACACACACACACACACACACACACACACACACACACATATATATATATATATATATATATATATGTGTGTGTGTGTGTGTGTGTGTGTGTGCTCACTTATATATAAAACTACTCCTTCTTGGGGGTTTGGCTGTTTATTTAAATATTTAAAAGTATCGTATTATTCTTACTCTCTATACCAAATGCTAACTTTAAAAAAGCCGCATTACGCTGCTTACTTTGATTTTTACATTTCATCTACTCCACATAAAACAATGTGTGTAATTACTGTTAAAACGCTAAATTATTCTTGAATTAAACAATGAAATGACTCAAATAGTGAATAATTTGCCTTTGGCAGGTCTACCCCTAAGAGTTAAATAGCTACTTTCCAAATTACGACAGAGTTAAGAAATACAGTCCGTTACAACGAAACAAAACATACTTTATCTGAACTTGACATCTTATCCAAGTAATGCTGATCTCGCATTAGTTTTCATAGTGCATTACGTTGTTTATTTTAGCATTTATATTTCATTTACATAAAATGAGGTGTGGAATTTCTGTTAAAATGCTGCGATTTTCTTGAATAGAACAATGAAATGACTACGATACTGAACGGTTCCATTTTTACAGTTCATTCGTAAGAGTTAAATAGACGCTTGTTTAAGGCGGAGCTGAAGAAATATAATCCGATAACGAGCCGAAAAATATAGCATTACTCTATCTTTTATCCTCATATGCAATGTTCACCCAGAGGTTCAGTACTTTAACATTTCCGTAAACATTTCGCCAACACATTTCGGCTATTACGTCTGCCAGCACGATCGTTACCAACAGTTGTTTTAAAGAAATATTGCCCATTTGTGCCTGAGTGGAACACCCTCCTTTTGTCTTCAGAATCTTTTTCCTTTTTTATAAGGATCTTTGTTTTTCTCTCTTTTTTTTCAGATGGAATATTTCTGTGGAAACACAAGAACACAGAAGGCAAACTAACCAACGCAGGCAATGCGCTAACACATACACACGTATATTTACACAAGGCGAATGCGTGCACGCGGGCG
>JANJGK010000018.1:18639527-18672027 GCA_039081455.1 Macrobrachium rosenbergii
TCTGGAAATCTTCACGATCTGCAAAATACATAAATGGCCTACATAGTTCCTTACATAATAACTAATTTTATACTACAGTTACCACCACCATTGCTGATACTACCACAACCATCACTACATTTTAAGGTGAAATAGAAATAGAAGCTTAAAGTCTGTCTGTCTGTCTGTCTGTCTGTCTGTCTGTCTGTCTGTCTGTCTGTCTGTCTGTCTGTCTGTCTGTCTGTCTGTCTGTCTGTCTGTCTGTTCACTTCTCTTCCCTTTAAGTAAAAGGTAGAACGGGAAAAACACAAAAGCGAAGACGGAAGTAATAATTATCTTAGGCAAATAATTTGTGTTTTGTTGAAAATTTCCACAAATACACCATAGCCAGCGCAGGTTGTTCATAAAAAAAAAAAAAACTGAGCACCGAAAAAATAACTTCATGCTCACGAATGATTATATGTTTTCCCTTCCGAAACCCTTGTCAACGAACGTGTGAGGACTTGGACGAATCCTCATTGCGCGTGAAATTCCTACTGAATCCAATTTTTGCCCCAAGAGGATTTTCCGTCATCCTGTTTCCTTTCCCCTTTTGAAATTTTATTTCGTTCAGAACAAATCGTTTTGCCTTTGTGTTATGACATTCTAGAAAACAAGGAGAAAGAGGAGGAGGAGAAAGGGAAGGACGATTGAGAGATTTAGCACAGGAGACGAAAAGAAAGAAGAGAAGAAAGTAAGAGGTGAAAATGATGGCGCGAAAAAGACTTATCTGTTCTCTCGACAAATGACATCTTGTTTGAAGCTGAAGTCCCTTGTCACTGATCTTCTTTGGCAATCTCATACTTCATATTTTTCCTTAACTTTCAACTTCATTTACAGGATATTGTTAGGGTAAGAAAGGTTTCCCTGAGAAACGAACGTTGACAGAATGAATGTTCACGAATCGATCCAGTAAGATAAAAAGTAATGTAATGAAAACGTTTTTACTCCCCGTAAACTTAAAACTAAGAAGAAACCCTATGAATTATAAAACAGAGAAAATAACCTTCGCGATACACTCTTATCATGCAAGGAAGCAAAGTGAGCAATCTACAAGAGTAAATAAGTTTCCGGGATGGGTAAATATTTACATAAGCTGTATCTAGCACTCTAATTTAATTTTTCGAGAGAAAGTAACTTATTTCTTGTTAAAAACCATATTTGATCGGTATTTTAATTTGAACTATGAACCTAAAAAAATTAAGTAACATAACTGATTTAATATAAATTTGTTGATTTATTGGACACTATTTTATTAAAAACGTATGGAAGTCTTCAATTAATATAAAAAATAAAACAAAAAGCCACACCAGCATCTCGCACTTAGATTCCCAGAAAATACTTTACTAGTCATATAACCCATATACTGGAGAATAAAATGTACACTTTGATGTTTATGGTAAAGTTATTTCTTGTTAGCGGATTTTCCTACCCTGCAGTACATACCATGTGTGTGTATGTGTTTGTGCGTGTTAGTATGAATTGGATATAATGAATTCAAAATGACACTCCCATCTTTGGAAGGTGTAGGCATCCAAATTGTATGCCATGGCTACGTAGTAAAGCGCTCGAGTCAAGTTCGCTAGGTCAGTGACCACGTCCTGTTTACCGCACATTAGTCTACCTAGCATTGAATTAATAATAACCACTGGGTATGGGCATGGGGCTAGCAAACTCATCCCCACGAACTTGCTAAAGCACCACTTACCCTCGTACTGATCAACTGTTGCAGTATACCGTTCCTGTAATTACCTACTGGCAGGAAACTGCCATATTTTAGTTCTCTGATAAAAAAATTGATTCAACGTAATTGGCATAACCGGTAACAAAGAGATGCAATTCATGAAAGAAATAACTGCCAGTTATAAAAGAAAATCGTAAAATTTAGGCTAGTACAAAATACGAATGTTACAAATAGATAAGATGACCCAGGAGTGGAAATCCATGTAACAGAAGCTTATCCTTCTGGAACAGTCAGAGAAAGGCCACTTCGATGATGCCTTGAATCTTATATGACAAGGGAAAGGTCGGTGGCAATCATCAACTGAGAACTGACAATTTGTGCATTTGAAACTTTCTCGTCAAAATGGCTTCAGTTTTGGAGAAGAGCTATATATAAGATACATGACTCATTTGTGAACAGAGTTCTAGACATGTAACACCAGATGCCAAAGAAATGGATAAATATTGAATTTTAATAAGACATGCAATAGCGGCTTTAAAATAAAACAAATGAAAAAGAAATTAGAATTCAGTGTTGTAGATGTATATAAAATACAATCAACTAGAATTTACTTCGCTGAAAGATCAAATCAAATATCATTGAAAGGTTAAGGCTGTACTTTTTTGGAGAGAAAAACAGTTTACGTAAAAACTTCGAAAAATTTAAAGGCTAAGCAAGATAACGTAGAAACTTGACATATCAGCAAAGAAATAGGTCTGCATTGTCCATCGTATCAAGAATGTGGTCCATACTAACTGCAAACGAAGTCATCATCAAAATGACTTAATTCTCATAGTTGAAAAATTGCTGTTTACGAATTGCAGAGAGATATTAGGTAGAATCAACCAAAACAAAAGTTAGTTGTAAGTTTTGAGAGAGGGATCTAAGATGATTAGACATCAATAAGAGTCTAAGAAACAGCTTTGGTGCTTGGCAGAATAGAGCTAACAAAGCGGCTCTATATCACTTTGTTTTGGGTAAGGGTTGGTCTTAGGGCTTTTGGTTAGCAAAAGGTGGAGGATAAATACTGTACCTAATCACAGTAGTCATAAAAACATACATTACACCCATCCACCCACCCACCCACATACACGCACACACACACACTCACGCACGCACACACACACACACACACACACACACACACACACACACATATATGTGTGTGTGTGTGTGTGTGTGTGTGTGTGTAAAACCAACGCATTTGAAAAAGTTAGTCTCATTTCACTTGTTTCCCGTGAAATTCCTTCTGACACTTCTCACACTCACCTAATCAAGAACCTCTTACAGTTCACTCTTCACTCACTTCATATATTTTCGTCTTTCCATGACTGGCTTATGTTTCTACTGCATGATCAAAAGGTTCTGGAAAGAAAAATGTACTGATGCAAAGTTTACAAGATGAAAAATTTCCGAATTTGTTTGCAATGAATCGTCTGGAGGATAATAAGTTTCAAATAGAAATATAAGTTATCATAGACTAATAACGCATAAACAGAATACAAACTTCGAGATCACTGTCTGATATAAAACCTGCACATGTCTTAGATATCAAAAAGCCCACCAGATATTTCTTAGTGGGGAAGGATATAATATTTTCTCTTTGGCAAGTTTTTATGGGTAACTTCACAAGGAGACCACTTGGATTTTTCCAACAAACACTGCACCAACACTTATGAACGATTTCATATACACACGTCATGGTTACGATCAGTTATTTTGTGGAATAGCGCAGACTGAACTCCACTTGAAAAAAAAAAAATTTCAGTTTGTCTTTAACACCTCTTAAAACTTTTTCCAGGAATGTTTTACATAATTCGAACGTTGAGAGGAGCCTGAACCTGAAAACGTTATGTCCTGGATATCGAATACGCGGGCTCAAAGTAAATATCAAATATATTAGCACAAAGTACACATGTAAACCCTATCACTCACACACACACACACATATATATACATATACATTAATACATACATACATACATACATACATACATACATACATACATACATACATACATACATACATACATATATATATATATATATATATATATATATATATATATATATATATTATATTATATATAAACCGTATTGTCTTCACAGAGCCTACAGAAAGCTATCCCTGACAAGATAACCGTACAATGAAGATATTAGTAGGCTCTTCTGTGTATATATTTCTTTAACCTGTGAGTATCACCTTTACTTGTTTTCAGCTAAATTCGTTCTAACACTTCTGATACTCTGTTGGTCAAAAACCTCATCGGATTCTTTCGTTTCAATCTTTTATCTTTCCAAGTCGGATTGGAGCTTTTGTACATGATCAAAATTTTATTTCAGTATACTTTGATCCATCTTCTCCCACAAAAGAGCTGACAATTTTAGTTTTCTGTCTAAGAAAACTGTTGAGCCGGATGGGTCTGTCCGTCCGCACTTTTTCTATTCGCCCTCAGATCTTAAAAACTACTGAGGCTAGAGGGTGGCAAATTATGTTGATCATGCACCATCCAATCATCAAACATACCAAATTGCAGCCCTCTAGCCTCAGTAGTTTATATTTTATTTAAGGTTAAAGTTAGCCATAATCGTGCGTCTGGAAACGATGTAAGACAGACCACCACCGGGCCGTAGTTAAAGTTTCGTGGGCCGAGGCTCATACAGCATTATACCGAGACTACCAAAAGACAGATCTATTTTCGGTGGCCTTGATTATACGCTGTACAGAAAACTCGATTGAGCCGAAGAAACTTCGGCGCAATTCTTACTTGTTTGTTTTACTCTGTAGCAGCGCATTTCCTGCCTATTCATTTAAATGTCAATATGCATTATACGTAATTAGGACATCCCTACGTTTCATAGCTCATTGAACCTTACTGTTTTGCAATCATTAAAGAGGAGAATCTATTGGCGCTTCCATAGCCGGTTAACCGTCATACCCCTCTTCCACTAAAATACATGTAAGCTTTTCATTTTAGATTCGCTGTATCATATATATTTATATTCCAGTAAACCTCGTTTTTACCCATATACTGACAATAAACAACAAAGGGGTGAAAATGGTTATGTTCTCGTGAAAAGCCATGGGTATAAAATGAAGGAAATATATAAAATAAAAAGAAATTGTTCCATCATTGAGAAACCTTATATGTATGTACGATACTACTGTAATCACGGCATATACTCACATACATACACACACACACACACACACACACACACACAAATATATACATATATATATATATATATATATATATATATATATATATATATATATATATATATATATATATGTTCATATGGTTGTAAGATGAAGGCTACGGAAAATTTTACCTTGGGTAGGTGAAATCTGACTAGAACCTAGAAAGGGGTTCAGTTAAAACCATATGCAAAAGATTCCGTCTAAGGGTCTACTTCAAGGGGGGAAGTTAGTATGTAAAAACTGAAGTTTCACTTAATTAGTTATATTTACTTTAGAAAACATATATATCAGAAGAATGAAGTGTAAATAAAGAGAAGCAGAATCCTTACTCATAATCAAGTCTGCAGAGGACTGGGAAAGAGAGGAAGAGGTCGTGGTGGGCATGAGAGGCTCACAGGTCACGGTGACCAGCTCAGGCACGGGTTGTGAGGCCACGCCTTTGGGTGAGCTTCCGCTAGGGTCGGAGTAATCTGAAGGGGACCTGAGTATACCTTGGGTTGGCTCTCATACCGACACTGGTAGCAATGCCAAGCCAGGGGAAGAGAGACTATCCAAACTGAGATCTCGAAGGAGGAGCTATGGTGTGCTCTGGCACTGCACTAAGGCAGGTCCAGGCACAGGAATCAATTCTGGAATTTCTTCGACGTCCGCGATGGTCAGAACGTGGCACTGTCCAGGACACTCATGTGGCACTGGCAGAGATTTGGCATTAAGTCTGGGATGTCCAGGGGGGAGAATTATGAGGTGCTTTGGTACTGGCAATAGGGTAGGGCCTGGCACAGGAGGATTTGAATTTTACTCAGAAGGAGCTTGGCACTGCTCAGGGGGCTTAGGTGGCACTGGCAGTGGATTAAAGGCAGATTTGTGAAGCTTATTCTTGCCTAATGGGTATTTGGAAGGGTTTGGACCCCTCGATTGCCCTAATTTAGAGGGGGGACTGGAAGTCTTGTCTCAGGAGGAGGTCATATCTAGGAATGTAGCTTGCTACCACAGGGGTTCAGATTTTGGATCTGTGAGGTCTCATGACTCTTAACTGAGCAGTAGGAAGTATCAGTTTAAAAGATGATTGATACTTTCAATTGTGATGAGTTTACTTCCGCCAATGTTAGCCATGTGGGGACCTTGTCTTCCCGTTTCCGGGATATTTGCTCACCAGAGTCATCGAATGCTGTGACCTGGCATGCTGGGTAGTTACCTCATGGAGGTTTCACAGATATGGAACCCTTGGCTGGAGGGCCTAAGAACTTTGGATTTGTAACTGCCAAAGTGACGGTGGGTGTACTTGATTTACTAGGGAATTTCGCCCATTGGGCAGTGTGCCCATATACTTTATAGGTGGTGCAATAACTTTTACTGTAATCCTTGTTTGGCACTGTCCCAGTGGAGGGAACAGGTCCTTTGCTTTTCATCTGGCTGGTTGGGGTGTGGTCCCATTTGTTAACTTAAGATGGAGATTCTGGCTGATTCTCAGCCTTTAAGTGGCACTGTTCAATGGGGTGCCCTGTTCCTTGGGGGGTGTCCATTCTTGAGAGGTTGTTGAGAGTTGGTTCCAGAATGCGGTGAGGGGTATAACTTTCATCCATGGGAACTAAGATGAGGATGGTTGGTGCCCCAGATGTTGGCCCAATGGCAGCACTCGGACACTGTTTTACGAGCCTTATCATATAGATGAGTAGGAAGAACTGGCGGGGCATAGAATAGGAAGTCCTCAAACTGGATAAGTTCAAGGATATCCTCCGCACTAATGGCTTTGAGAGCGTTGAGCCATCGTTTTTAGGTTGGGTTTTTTTGAAGATCTACTTGGACCAGGTTTGGCCTGCTTCTTTTAGCATGTTTCTCCACCGCTTCCATCAAAGGTCAGGAGTGATTTCAAAGGCTTTTATGATGGCTTGGCAGACGAGGGCGAGGTTTTCTTGTTCCTCAGGGTGGAGAGCACTGACTGCATTGGCATCGTTTCCCTCAAGGTGCTTACCCAAGATCAGGGACACTTCTTCAGGAGAGGGCTTATTAGTTGCCAGGACCTTCTTGATGTGGTCGAGCCAGGGTTCGGGTTCAACTTCATCTCATTTTCTTGTGATGGAGCCTATACTGATGTGGTAAAGGGAGGGGAGGTAGTTGCAGGGTTATGCCCTCCTTGGACTGCAAGGGCAAGCTGATGTTGCCTCTCCTTCTCTCTGCCTCTTCCTGTTTCTACTGAGCTAATCTTTTTTTCTCCTTCTCCTGTCTTTCTCTCTCCCTCTCCTGCCTTTCTTTCTCCTTCTGTCTTTCTTTCTCCTTCTCCTGCATTTCTGCCTCTTTCCATTTCTCCTGAGCTAATCTTTCCTTCTCCTTTACTGCTCTCTCTGCCTCTTCCCATTTCTCCTGAGATAATCTTTCTTTCTCCTTCTCTGCTTTCTCTGCCCCTCTTTCTTCCTCGGCAGTATTTATCCTTTCTTGAACCCACTCCCTCAGTTCTCGAATCGCTAGTTCCAACTCCTTCCCAGTGTGCATGTAGAACCTGAGCTCCTCATTTTGCGGGGATCTGGATGTCTTAGTCATCTTGAGATGGTGCTGAGATGGGCATGGCCCTTGGGAATAACAACAAGGCCTTAGGACGTGGAATGGGGCCAGTGGCTGTGCTACGTGCAAGTAAGAGTGCCCCTTTCAGGTGAGGTGGCACTGGCACTCGGTCTGATTTTGACCCGACTGACCTAGGTACGTTCGGAATGAACGACTTTGTATGCTCTAGGAAACTTAAGATTGCATTAACAGGTGATAATTTAGGGTTGTTCGTGATGAACTGATTCAGTATTGTCTAAAAGACTCAAGGTTGTTCAAAATGAACGGAGGCTTGGAAAGTCATGTGAGGACTTCGGGTGGTCTGAAATGGATGGGAAAGGGGTTACATAAGGATGTGGAGTGTTTGAATGAACAGATAAGAAGTTTCGGATGGACTTGGATGGTTCACAATGAGTGGATAAGGGGTCCCGTAAGGCCATGGATTGTTCAAATGAACAGATAAGGAGTCTCAGATGGACTTGGTTTCTTCACAATGAATGGATAAGAGGTCTCATAAGGACATGGATTGTTTGAATGAACAGATAAGGAGTCTTGGATGGACTCTGATTGTTTGCAATGAAAGGATAGGGGGTCCCATAAGGACTTGGATTGTTCAAATGAATGGATGAGAAGTCTCACTTGGACTTGGTTGTTTGCAATGAACTGATAACAGGTCAAAGGACTTGGATTGTTTGAGTGAACGGATGAGAAGTCTTGTATGGACTTAGATTGTTCGAGAGGAATGAATAAGGGGTCCCATAAGGACTTGGGTTTAGCAAAATGTTTAATGCAAGCTTTAAATAGTGATTTTCTTAGAGACGCTGGAGCTGGCTGGTGGTTAAATGATAAGCCTTGATGAGTTGTCTAGCTCTGGGCAATTTGGAAGCAGTGGGAACTCATTTTATGCAATTAGATGCTGGAATAAACAATTTGGCTGGCTTCTCAGCCAGGGATAAAATGCATAAGATTTGACGTGGAAAAGATTGGGCTTATTTTGAAGCGAGTGAGATTAACTGCGGTAGAATATGACGAGTACAAAAATCTTAAATCCACCATGCATGGGCAAAGTTATATTTTCACGTATCACATGCACAAAAGAACAGAATGAAATTACGTTACTCTACTGGACCTGACAAGCACGTGATCATTGAGGAACGTGTTTACTTTACTGTTACGGAGTCACGTGCGACTGGGTTTGTTATGACGGGGTCTGCTCATGTGCAGCGTCTGAACGAGGGGAAGCAACAAACAAACACAAAAAGTGTTGGAGATTGCTGAGAGCACATGAGGTTTGTTATGACGGGCAGCGGTCAGCCCCAATCTGGTCTACGGCTGAATGAATGGGCTATTAAACACCTTGTATTTTTGGGAAATGAATGAAAAAATTGCAGTTTTCTCTTGTGGCTTTCTTACTGGAAAATTAAATGGTATGGAATTTATCACATGCAGCATTTTATTAGGGAATTAAACATATGCAAATGCTAGACAGAAATTTTGGCTCACGTGGCCTGAATGAAATCTTGCACCATTATAAAAATTTACTCAGCAAAGGAGGATAATATGTGTGCCTAACGAATTCCTAATCTCTACAAGAGAGAGAGAGAGAGAGAGAGAGAGAGAGAGAGAGAGAGAGAGAGAGAGAGAGAGAGAGTTGCGTGTTGATTATTTCTATCTTATTCACTCAGAAGGGATAATTCGAATGAAATGCTGTCAATTGGGTCATTGCTGAGTAGGGAATTGGGGAAAACACGCTGGTATGCAAGCAGTTAGCTTGCCAAGGCAATTCCTTGGGTGCAGTTGCCCTCAGGTTCCAACTTCTTTTATAACTTGTATGGCCTAGTGGGCAGCGCCCTTGCCTTTCAATTGAGAGACTTGGGTTCGATCCTGATGTGAGTCAGAAATTTATTTATGTTCCAGACACGATTGTGTGTTGATTATATATATATATATATATATATATATATATATATATATATATATATATATATATATATATGTTATGACCCTATACTCAGGCCGGATGGGGTCATAATCTCTTACTGCATCTGTTTTAAGAACAGTGTCACATCATCTTAAATCCCTAAGATTCCCCTGTAGCAATGGCCAGCACCTGGGTCAGCACATTCTTTATCTCTCATCGACTCCTCTCACTGAATCTGTCCTCAATCAAAGACCTACTGAAATAAAATGCTGAGCTAAAAAAAATAGACTGTGTTTGTAAATTTAATGAGAGTATTTCAGCAAAAACAACTTTCATGAAATGGAGTACTCACACCCCCTAAAAGTGGACATTATGACTAGACGAAATTCAGAATCATAATGAATCGGATTAATGATTCTAGACCAACCAATACTAGTGACTAACACCCTGGTCACCAAAAAAATAAAAAGGTCATAATTATTCTAGACCAAAATAAATGCCACAGTGTATGTTAAAAGAACACCACTTCCAAAATATTTGTCCTCATAGGACGAACCCAGAATTCCTGTTAAAAGAAACATGTCATATATTAAAACCTGAAATGGTGTTTAATGGAAACACATCTAAAACAGAAATATGCATAATGGAGAACACAAACTGGGTATTTCCACATAATGCCTGGAAAAGATATGTGTTAATGAGCTATCTTACTCACTTCCTATGGCAGCAAATAAATGCTTCTCAGTGGCTGTTCTTATTCACTAACACTGCTCAAAGAGTAAATCACACCCAGCCGCAATTCCAGGTCCTTAACACTGTATGTTCCTTTCATAATAAACCATTAGAGAGTACACACCTATACGCAATCACTTAATAACCCCTCCTCGGAAAAGTGATGACACCGGTTCAATGTTCGAGGGATCACAACGCTTCCATCAATCTGTCACTTGATCAGAAGGCACAAATGATCACATCAGATACCCGCTGTGTCGAAACCATGGAAACCTGCAACAACAACACAAATGCCACTTGCACCTGATATGCCTTTCATAGGCCAGCACATAGTTCATCAAAAGGCTTAATATATATACATACATACATACATACATACATACATACATACATACATACATATATATATATATATATATATATATATATATATATATATATATATATATATATATATATATATATATATATATACACACACACACACACACACACACACATGCTTCCATCAATCTGTCACATGATCAAAAGACACAAATGAACGCGTCAGATACCCGCTGTATCTAACCATGGAAACTTCCAACGTCAACACAAATGCCACCTGCACCTAATATGCCCTTCATAGGCCAGCACATAGTTCGTCAAAAGGCTATATATATATATATATATATATATATATATATATATATATATATATATATATATATATATATATATATATATATATATATATATATATATATATATATATATGTGTGTGTGTGTATATATATATTATATTATATAATTATATATATATACATACATACATATACTCGTATATATATATATATATATATATATATATATATATATATATATATATATATATATATATGTATGTATATGTGTGTGCGCGTATGTAATTAACTATACAACGAGGGAATATTACTAACTTCCTTTTAAGATAAGCAAGCAAACCGTACTTAATTGACCTCAAGTACCCATTAAGTAAACCGCAGTCGTTTGATTTTTCCTTCTAAGTCACACAATTTGAATGTAGAAAAAAAAACCATATTGTTGACTGACATATACTACTGTTAAACTGAGAGACATTATATATGATAAATTTTATTAAAAGTGTTATTTTTCGGTGGTGCACTTCCTCACAACCGGGACTAATTTTGACACTCATTTGTGTTGCAATTATAGTTTACATATTTCCTTAAATCTTTTCTACTTTATGAAATGCTCTCTCTCTCTCTCTCTCTCTCTCTCTCTCTCTCTCTCTCTCTCTCTCTCTCTCTCTCTCTCTCTCTCTCTCTCACTGTCTACGGATTTTATTTGGTATCAGTGGCATGATGGGAATTTAAATTCATTTGCTTGATATAGTGATTAGATGGTATTTTGTTTGTAACGGGGTTCTGTGTAGTGTTACTAAGCACTACATCGAACCAACTTCTGTACAGATATTTGAATGGGATGATAGTATGGAAGTTTTTTGCACAGCTTCATCCACTTTTAATAATTAAAATACGAATTTGACTATGATACCTGAAAGTGTATATGCGCGCGCACACACACACACACACACATATATATAATATATATTGATCAATTTGTTTACCAAATACGTACGTAACTGTAATAACCACGATGCTTTCTTAACTTCTCGAAATCTTCATTATTTCTGGAGGAGCTTGTCACTAATCTAAGCTGAAGAACCAAATGAAGAAATTCTAACTCATGGCTAGATTCGCCCGGCACCCAGAATATCAGAAAGAGGTAACTCATGCTGATATACACATATACAGTATATATATATATATATATATATATATATATATATATATATATATATATATATATATATATATATATATATAAAATATATATGTATATGTATATATGTATATATATATATATATATATATATATATATATATATACATATACATATACATATATATATATATATATATATATATATATATATATATATATATATATATATATATATATATATATATATATATATATATATATATATAATTTACACGTGACAAATAAACATGTAGAAAACTACCGACTACGAAAAATAAAATACCAGGGCCCCTAGTCTTTTATTTTCATGTATTACGTTCGCGTAAGCGCTTGGTACCTACTCTTTAATTTTCTCCTTAATGTAATCCGGATCAGCCTCGCTACGATATGAAACTGAGGTTTTCCCGGAAGCTGGACTTGAAAGGTTAAATGTAACACGTTTTTGCGCTCAGATGACATGTATGATTCGGGCCTGGATGAAACTCCCTCCATTTATTATGTGACACACTACAGCGTGTATACAGTAATTCCATGATAGGTTACATCATTTTCCCATTACAGGACGACACATTTGGATATACTTTGCATGAGTTTTATAGTTTCAAAAATATTCCTAATCATATTTTCAAATCCGTTTTGCACTAAAGAGAAAGATTTTCGACTCCCGTTTTCATCTCCAAATTACTAATAATTTTAGGTTTCGAAGTGAAAATTAGTTGCCTCGACGGATGAAAGGTTTGCTAGCCTTTTTTACAATAGTTTTAGTATCTTAATTATATTTTCAAATCTCTTTTGCATGAAAGAGAAAGATTTTCGATCTAGTTTTAATCTCCAAATTACCATTAATTTTAGGTCTCTAAGTGAAAATTAGTTGTCTCCACGGGTGATTGTTCTACCAAATTTTATATTAACAGTGAAAGGCTTCATAACAATATATGAAGCTACATGACTTGTGTTTGGGTTGGAAAATACAGTTCCGCCAAATTTTGGATCAAATAGTTCTGTCAATTTAGGAAAAAATCTGGAAAAAAATGGGAAACAGCCAAACATCTTGTTCTAGAATCATATGAACATTTAGCACAGAGCAATATGAAAACCGAAATTTGAAAAGAAAGGTTGAAATCTGACAGAGCGTCTTGCACTTGAGAGTAACAAGAAAGGAAAATAAAATCAGTGGCGCGGAATCAAACTGAAAAACAAAGAGCTGGGAATTGCAGCTCCAGTAGGTTCGTTATGTTCGGAAGAGATTTGTTGCTTTTCGAGGGAAGCTCGTTGAGTTTCTTGGAAATGTCTGGCGAGTAATTCACAAAAGAATAAGTGTAACATAACATGACCTCGCAGGGTATGGCTGGGAAAGACTTATGACCCAAGAACAAAGTTGATGGGAGGAAAAGTCAGCTGAAACAAAGTTATACTAAGAAGAAGCATCTATCCAAAATTTACTACAGAGAAAAAATAACTTAATTTTTAAGTGTATTAACACGTAGTTACCTTGTTAAATTTTAGAATGTTTATTAATGAATATTTATACTTACAGTGATTTTTGAAATGAGAGCTTTGTGCATATTCTAAATTTTAAGCTATTGCTACAAGAGTCTAAAAAAGTTAAGTATACCTTGGTTTAACCAGACCACTGAACTGATTAACAGCTCCCCTAGGGCTGGTCCGAAGGATTAGACTTATTTTACGTGGCTAAGAACCATTTGGTTACCTAGCAACGGGACCTACAGCTTACTGTGGAATCCGAACCACATTATACCGAGAAATGAATTTCTATCACCAGAAATAAATTCCTCTAATTCTTCATTGGCCGGTCGGAGAATCGAACGCAGGCCCAGCAAAGTGCTAGCCGAGAACGATATCGACTCCTCCAACGAGGAACTAGTAGAGTGACGTAACTTAACAATAGTTAAACATTATCCTATAAATAAAGAAATTCGTTAATAGCCCTGAAGACAGAGAAAGAGAGAGAAGCGGGAATGTAAACAGTTAAGAGATTTTCAATAATTTTTTTTTTTGTACTTGTACCGTGGGGCTATTGAAAAATTCTTTCAATTATGTAGGATACATCGCGGTATAAGATAAACACCCGCTCATCAACACAGGCCAAGTAGACTGAAGCCATCATAAAGCTCACCCATCGAAGGTATCATCGCCTCAATAGAAGCTGAATTTCTGTTAAAAAATGTTCATTTAGATGAATCCATCAATATGATGGTTGATTGTAATTACAGAGGATCACCATCCCCGAAACTGAAAAATGATCTCGTCTGTATGTCCCTTGGTACAATCATGACACATTTGTTAATGCAAACAACACTCAAGAAGTGGAGCAGTTTCACCACAAGTTTGAAGAATGTAGAAACCCATGTTACACTTGAATTCTGTGACAATAGACCTAACCTTCCTAAATTCCTTGGTTACTCATGTAGATGAAGGATTTATTACCACCTTATTACTAAACAAAGTAATCTATGTTCCCTATCCAATGTAAAAAGACCACAAATAAACTTTATTAGGAAAGCCATTTCTTACTGCCCTTCATGTCAAGAAACTAAAAAAGAACTGGTCCGAGTCTCTCAGGTCTTGATAAATAACAGATACTCGAATAAGGAAACATTATAACGATACTAAATCAGTGGCAGGGTTAGCAAAAGCAACAAACAAACATCGAGGGCATCATCAAACTCTACTTTAA
This sequence comes from Macrobrachium rosenbergii, assembly GCA_039081455.1. Taxonomy (NCBI): domain Eukaryota; kingdom Metazoa; phylum Arthropoda; class Malacostraca; order Decapoda; family Palaemonidae; genus Macrobrachium; species Macrobrachium rosenbergii. The sequence continues at coordinate 18,654,166 of JANJGK010000018.1, forward strand.
AGATCGATTATACAGCAATAACTGGAGGATGAGAGGGCTTTGAGGGATATTGTTACCAACAATGCATCTATGACCAACGACCAGCAGAGAATCAATTTCGTGATTTATTACCAAAATAGAGGAAGGGAGAATTTAATCAAGAGAAACAACCCTGGCACTTCTTTTCAGGACGTTCTTAAAAGGAGCAATACTGTGTATCAGTGCAAATGCCATGTACAAGAAGGAGCTGTCAATAATTACATGAAGAGTATACACAGCACCACCAGCATCCATGTTACCATTACCGAGGGAAAGTGGATCCCTTTCCCCCGACCGATGCAAGAAAACTGAGGATATTAGAAGCCCTGTGTTACACAGGGCTTCTTTATCCAGAAGGAGAAACCTGACTTAAAAACAACACAAGAAACATTTCTCCTTCCCAGTAACATACGCCCAACAAAACCTTACATCCATACGAGTAACTACCAGCATGACCAAAAGGAGTTCCCTACGACAGAAGGAAATCATATATTTATACTAGCTGTGAATCTTATAACGCCAGGGGAAAGACAACCACTACCACTCCTCTCGCAAAGGCTGAGAAACCGTCGGTAAAATTTTGAGCAGTCAAAGCTATAACCGCTGCAGAAAATCCCAGTATAAATTATAAATGAAGTAGAACCCTGCTTCCTTAATCAGTCTTCCCAGTAACCCGTAAGTGATCTCTCTGAGCAGAGTCTGAGATAAACGTTGTTTGAGACGCCCTACTTTAACCACTGGTTTCGTATTTCCTGACGATCTACGCCTTCCATCTGGGCCTCGCCTTTGAAGACCATGTCTTGTAATTTTTGTACTTAGGATTCCTTTATTGTAATTAAAGGAAAGTTTATAGTACTTCTACTTGTATCATTCTCCAGAGATGGAAAAATTAATATCGGATAGATATTTGCAGTCTAAATTATCAGAGACAAAATACTGAACACTACCGTTTAAATCCAAACAGCACAGCTATAATTTAAAAGTGGGTCTATTCCAATCAATAATAATAATAATAATAATAATAATAATAATAATAATAATAATAATAATAATAATAATTCTTTAGGAAATTAAAGAGGAATTACTGGCTTACACTTAAAGAACATGTGCTAATATGTACATATAAAATCTCAAATACAAAGTAGGGCACGGAAACAAGGTTGTGCAACGTCAGCAAAATTGAAGATCTCGATCCAAACAAACGAATCTGATGCTGAAATGTTCTGTTTACACTGCAAACTCACATGTTAGTCTAAAATATATGTAACATACCCAACGTTAGTGAATACACAAATTTCTAATATTGTATATCGGCGTTAATTAGAATAGAAAAACAAACGTACGTAAATGCTTCTATAGAAACAGAATAAACACATACGCATATGACAACCTATCATATATATATATATATATATATATATATATATATATATATATATATATATATAATGTGGGTGTGTGTGTGTCTGTGTCAGGCATCATAAGTAAGTGACCTCCTATAACATTGTTGTGAAATCATATTTCGATATTTGGCTTTGAGAGAATTGCAGAGATCTCAGAAAATTATGAAACCCAAGTTAATTCTGTAAGTTCATTCCGTTGTAAAGATTTCTATAAAAAAAAAAAAATCGGCAATGTTGAAATCGCAGGTCACAATTAGGCTTCTGTGGAAGCATTTTCAATAAATATCACTGTTATTTATTAATTCTAACCTTGCTCTCCAAATAGTCTTGTTCGTATGTTTGAGCTTAATTGGGACGAATAATTGCATTACACAATTGTTTTCGATTCAGCTCCTTTCTAGTTAACACAAGTATTAATTTGTATTCTAATTTTTCCTAAAAGCGTACATGTGAAATATAAACTAATCACTAAGGCAAAAGTTAGTATTCAGAGCACTTACAAGTATCAAACAAAAGCTTACTTTAGTGAACTACTCAAAAGAAACTGAGATTCTGATATTTTTACGGCCTCTCTGAAATCAGTTATTACCATATTTAAGTCAGTCAGCACTAAAACCAGAAATATCAAGGGGGAGTATACAACAAGTCTCCATAAACTTGGAGGTATAATAAAACAAACAAACTTGAAGGGAGTCACCAACTCATTATATATATATATATATATATATATATATATATATATATATATATATATATATATATATATATATATATATAATATATATATATATATATATATATATATATATATATATATATATTATATATATATTAGTCTATCACAGTCATCGTATTCGACTAGGTGGTTTTTATAGCGTGGGGTTCCGGGTTGCATTCTGTTTCCTTGGGAGTCCATCATATATATATATATATATATATATATATATATATATATATATATATATATATATATATATATATATATATATATATATATATATATATATATGTATGTATGTATACATATATATATAGAGTATATATAGTATATATAAATATATACTATATATATATATATATATATATATATATATATATATATATATATATATATATATATATATATATATAAATATATATATATATATATATATATATATATATATATATATATATATATATATATATATATATATATATATATATATATATTTGTGCTTGTACGTAAGTTAGTGTATATCTTTTTCAATAATCAGTGGAAAGATTATTGGATTGAAGTGATAAAATTACAATAAGGCAATTCTACTGTTATCATTTCCATTCCATAAATTTCAGACCATCATAGTTATTAAGACACGTCTTTTTGTTCTAATTGTTTCTGCCACTAATTAAGAAAAAGGTATTTGTGAACTGACAATTTGAAAACACCGAATCTAGTTACATGTGATGACATCTCCCGCATATCCTTAATGTGTACACGCAGATATTCATAGGAATGATTAATCATCGTCCAACCTGATTACCAATACGAAAAACATTTTAGGTTATAACGACCTATTTATTATTAAGAAAACTTTTAATTCTATTCGACTTTTATATAATAGGATGTAAAAGTTATAATGTATTTTTACCAACTTAAGGAATTTGGAAGTATAATGGGAAAATACGTCTTTGAATTGTTTGATTTAAGTGGGATATTTGGCTAAAGTTTCTTTATGACATTTATAGAGAGGGAGCAGTTAATGAAAATACTGATATATTAACAAATTATATTCCTGAAAATAACGAGTTTTGGCCATGGAATATGTCTATCGTTATTTTTTTTAACATGAATCCCTGGGATTATTGTTGTGACTGCTAACAGAATTTTATTCATGTTCGCAAATCATACTTGTATTTAGAACTGTATTGTAGAATTTGTAAAGCAACCTAATATAACTTACATAACAGGACCTGGCTAGGAGAATGTTTACTTCAGGGTACCCACATCTGGCCATGATTAAATTATGTATTTTACATATAGTAATAATTTAACTATTAACTACCCTGTTACATAATAAGGGTAACGCTGATACCACTGCTTCTCACATTTTCCTTTAGAGTTTTTTTTTTTTTTGCTTTACCAAACGCAGTTAGACATCTACTCAACATTAGACTTATAATATTTAGTATTTGGGTGGTGGCAATGAGCTGAGTGGTTAGGTTAATTCATTTTATAATGCTGTCATCGATTTCCTAATATCATAACACTGAGAAGAGAGTAAGATACCATTTGTTAGTTTAAATGAAAGAATTTTTACCTTATGCAAAGAAAATTTTCCAAAGATTAATAACGAGGGATTAAGACAAATATCGATGATTAGGACATCAGCTCAATATTGGGTAAGAGGACGGATGAAAAAGTTATACGTATAAGAATAAGAAGGATGAAAAAAAGCTAGAGAGGATAGAAATCCTTCGATTCATCCTATTCAAAACTTCAGAATAAATTTAATTATTTCATGCTTCCCTTAAATTTCCTTAGTTTTGCACTTCTCCCTCACTGCTATTTCTGTTGACATTTTAGCATTTAACGTCAACTTAGATACTTAATGGTTTCAATTCGAGTTCTTTTACTTAAGATCTACGCGCCTTTATCTCTGCTCAAGGCTTCGATTTCCATCTTTGTAAAGGTACTTGGGGTTAAAGTTCACACCGTGACAGAACGAAACTCTTAAGTAAGGTGTAAGGATACTTTTCATTATCATAAAATGTAACTTTTATCATGTCGTATAGTTTCATTATTCACAGTCTGATAAAAATATGAATATCAGTTATAAGTCAGAAGCAAATGAAAGCTCTGTAGCCTTTGCGCTTCAAATTCCGGACGAGATAGAGTGAGTGATCTACGTACTCCTTGGAATGTTTGTTAAGAAACATACCTATCTGAAATTTGGTAACACCATGATTAATTTCAAAGTGCTCTAATTGTGTCTAATATTCATAATAACTGCACCATCCCATACAGTGACAGGAGAATTATAATTTAGGTTTAATGAAATTGAAATGGATTATACGAGTTTAATTTCGTAACTGTTGTAAATATTCATAATATGTTATTTACATCGAGAAACTCATTTACTTTCAAGTCATGGCAACGCATAAACGAAATGCACAAGAAGAGCGCTTTTACATCAAAGAAAGTGAAAATCTCCTATGAATATCGCGTCAGGTTAGTTCCTGTTTTTGTCAAGCAAACACTGCTTATCTCATGAACTATATACAGATTTGTCACAATGTGGAAAATACATTATAGCCAGCTTCGGGGAAAGAAGAAGTATATGGGCGTTGGTTTTCCTAACGTCAAACGTTATGTCCTTGGTTACATCAAGCGAAAATATTTTACGAAAATTCTATTTCATTATCTATTTTTCTTCAAGATTCCCATATTTATACATTGACTCTATCGTCACAGGATACATGTAAACGTTTTAACTTTTTCTGTTACTTGTCAGTTACGATATGTCATATGAATATTGTGTCACCAGTATGTCACGAAAATTATCTGCAACAAAAGTAATGTTTTAGGAAAAGAGATATCTGTAGCCCCATTATTGTTACATTTACAAAAGTGCGATACTTTTATAAGGTAATATGGATGTATTGGTCTAATGTTTTCGTGAGTGTATCAGGAAATATTTCCCCTTGTTTTTTTTTTTTTGTTTTTGTATCGCAGAGCTTCCTTGCTTTCTATTTATCCTACACCCTTCAACCCCTCTAAGAAAGAACAAGAAGCTGCTTTCGACTAATCCTGAATTCTCAATGTCTTTACCTACAGGTCATATCCGAGTGTAATGGAAAATTATCTGCAACAAAAGTAATGTTTTAGGAAAAGAGATATCTGTAGCCCCATTATTGCTACATTTACAAAAGTGCGATACTTTTATAAGGTAATATGGATGTATTGGTCTAATGTTTTCGTGAGTGTATCAGGAAATATTTCCCCTTGTTTTTTTTTTTTTTTTGTATCGCAGAGCTTCCTTGCTTTCTATTTATCCTACACCCTTCAACCCCTCTAAGAAAGAACAAGAAGCTGCTTTCGACTAATCCTGAATTCTCAATGTCTTTACCTACAGGTCATATCCGAGTGTAATGGAAAAACTGCAGCTCTCTTATCCGGTCGAGTGTTTGAGCTGTCTCCCAGTGAAACGCACGATCTCTCTCTCTCTCTCTCGCTCTCTCATACGTTCTTCTTAAGATTATACTGGAAGAAGTGACAGAAAATGCAGCATCATATGGAATGTGTTTAGCGTCTTGTTTTACATTACATTTCTAAGATTTTAGGGAGTGCAAGAGATACATGGTGGTAACAGAAACCTTAAAAAAAGGGTTGTGTAAATAAATCTTCATTGAAATAAATGAATTCATTTAAGTCATATGTTTTGTTTTCAACGTTTCGTGGCAAGACTACACAATATGGAGAGAGAAATTGCTATTAAATCATACCATGTAGCTGCTACAACATAATCATTTTTAAACTCACTAGTTCTCTTCGTGCGTGTGAGCCTTTAACGCTAAAAGTTCCTTACATATAACTATTGGTCTACGTTTAATCTTTGATTAATGCAGTTATGAGATCCAATCATATGGAGGCATTCGAACTCTCTATGGAAGGTAATGTTGTATCCTCATGTCAAAAAGAGGAAGATATGTTAATAAAAAGATATACCTGTGAGGTTTGTTACACACGCAAATGTAGACTGCTTGTAACATGTGGTATGCATAATCAATACGGTAAGGCACATAAGATATTTACTATAGTGCTGTTTCTTTCATTAAAAACAATTATTTCAAACACTTTACATTCCTTTCACGCCAATGAATTTTAAAGTGTTCGAGGTTTATAGAAAATGTCTTATCTCTTTAAGTATACGCAGGTCTATCTTATAAAGCAAGTATCAAATTCGTACGAAGTAAATCCGAATGAAAAAGCCTATGCTTAAATACATGTTAATCTACCACATTGTGTTTTATACTTCAGTTGCCACCTAAAATCTCAGTGCATGTCATAATTTCCGAATTATGGATGGTTAAATTTCCAGTAATCGTCAAATATCGTTAACTGAAAAGGCGGTGAATTATGCATGTACTGTCTGATCACAGAAAGCATTAAACTGTATCATTATGGAAAGATATTAAAAATGAATATTGTAATCGCTGTGAAAATAAAAGACAGGATAAAAGACAGGAAACTCTGAAAGCTTTTGTTTGTAAACACTACTTTTAGTAAAAAAGTATGCAGTATGGATAAATGAGTATTTCTAAACAAGTGAAGGTATCATTTAACATTATCATGTGGGAGGATACCCATAAATATTATAATCAATAAGAATGTGAAGGGAAAGTGAGCCACAAAAACTACGGCATCAACATTTGATCTCAGGAAATATATCATTAACCCTTCAGGAAAGAAATACGAGTAAACATATTACGATCAATGTAGTATTTACACACACACACGTATATATATATATATATATATATATATATATATATATATATATATATATATATATATATATATATATATATATATATATATATATAACATATATATAACATATATATATTAACAGACTTTGAGTGTTAAGGGCGCATATTCATTTTTTCATGTCGTTATCCATTTACTTCTATTGCAAATAATATTAAAAACAACAACAATAACAGCTACAATTAGACAAAACCCTATCACTTAGAAATCGAATATATAAATACGTACAATTCTACAATAAGAAGGAAAACTCACACACACAGATACGACCAAACAGACCACTTATTCGTGAAGTACTTTTTTTCATATGCATATAAGATCTCGTTTCCAGTGGTTTCAAGTCCAGAAAACCACGACCAACGTGTCAGCACAAAGGATTGTATTTCCGGAAACGTTTATTTTCCTCCTCAAAATCACTTGCAATGGATGCACGAAGATTCAGAAAATCCCCGGTATTGGCAGACGTTTCACTGAATAAAATTCTCCACAAAAAATAATCTGTGTCAATCAGTTTTTCTTTCCTTTCTGGAATTTCGCTTCACCTCTAACGAAATCTTTTCCTTCTCTTGAAATTCAGGGAAGAGGAAGAAGGATCAAGTGGAAGAGAACTAAAAATAAAAAGAAAACATGTGTTCAAAGGCTGATGTGAAAAACAATGTATCAGGTATGTCGTCAAATAACCCACTGTTGCAAGACGTTGTTCTCTGAGAGTATTATTCTTTGCTACCCTGTTGCTGCCAGTCAATTTTTTTTTACGTTAATTCACCTTAAAATGAATGTTCAAATTAGGATTTTTTTCAAACATATATAACGTTGACACACTAATGACTCGAAGCCTAGCACGAGCTACAAAAGACAGTCGAAGGGATATTAATTTTGCAAAAGACTGAATTACCATATTGACTGGGTGCCTGTCAATCCGGAACGTCTCATGTTCTCAGAATGATTAACTCGATATATTGAGGTTCAAAATATACCTACCATAATTCATTTTTAATTCAATTATTGAAATTTAAAAGTTCAGGGGCTGTATTTACGTACGCCAGCCACCAAGTCGGCCCATCAGTAAATGGATACTGACACTTAGCAAGGAACCTAGGACTTGTGACAAAAAAAGCAGGCTTGAATAATGTCGATATCCAGCTGCCTGATACGCAGGTCTCTCGACAAGAGATATCCTAATCGCATCTGAACGGTGTGGAGTTGCCTGGGATTCCTTTTTAGCTCCTAGTCTTAGCTTTAATCACATTCACTTCTAATGTTCTCTTCTCACAACTTCACGCAAACTGCTCCACTGGTTTCTGCATCTTTTTAAGCAGCCCATTTGACGCTGTGATATATGCAAACATCAGTCATTTCGGATAGTAAGCAAATAACTCTTCCCTCTACGTTTTTAACATGTGCATCACTCTTATCACAAAATCATTTAACTGTGGTCAGTAATAACATTCAACAGCATGAATACTAAGCTCCTTCTACATTGCAATGTTATCAGTTTTATCGTAGGATCCTCCCTGGTAGCTCATAGTTCTTCATTACACAAGAGTGTATAATACACAACTACTGATCCTAATACATATACCTTGTCAGACCACATTGCCCTTTCCGTGATGATCCTTTTTTTCATACGTATTACTTTCTTCATCAAACTCCTATCATATGATGATCCTTGTGTATCTTACTGACAGCTTAATAATCTATCCCCTTATGCAATAATGAACCACTATGCGTATCCCGTTTTCTTACGGAGCCCTTCATCATTCAGAAACATCTTGAACTCCTCAGTCAATCACATCTTTTTTCATCTCCTAACTGATGCTATCTAATTTTTCACCGTTTGCATTTCACTCCTCACGTCCCCGACAATAGTCCTCACAACTCTTTTTACCGAAGTTTAATGACAAATTTAACACAATTCAAGAAATATTATACATCTACTTTCTATTACGTTAAACATCCCTGACAGTAACTGTAAAAAAAGAAATTTTAATTGCATATGTCTTGAATATGTGGAAAATACTTTTGCCCCGTGAACTTTCTATCATATATCCTCCCTTTATCAGGGCTATCGTTGGGACCATTAACTTCAGCAGTGTAAAACTGAGCCTCTTTCCAAAAGCCACATCTGTACCATCGACTCCGATCTTCGTGTTGCGAATGGGTTCGAAACCTACGATTAACTCTCAAATGAACACTCGGACCCGGGCTAAATGAAGGCTCAGAAGGCGGAAACGAGCAGAGCATGGGAAGTCTGTACACACTGCAGTCGCAGGAATGTAATTAAAAGGTTGGATATGCTCCGTTACATCTGAGTGGTGCAACTCCTGTTGTAATTGAGTCAAGGCAGCTGGAGAACAGACTGGTAGGCAAGGCTTGGATCTCAACAAGGGCAATATTACCTCTTAGCAAGTGATACTGTATGTGCTTAAAGATTATGTTAGAGGTGTTATAGGTAGCTGTTCCTAAATTGCTGATAATGATATATATATATATATATATATATATATATATATATATATATATATATATATATATATATATATATATATATATATATATATATATATATATATATATGTATATATATATATGTGTATATAATGTGTGTGTGTGTGCGCGCGTGCGTTTTCTACACTTCTTTACGTGTATTTTATTTTGGTAATAAAATCGTTTATCTTTTATGCATTGCGTAAGGATTCATGTTTTATGAACCCTGTCTCTTTTGAACCGTACAATTATCATCCAAACTGTATGTGATATTAGAATCATGGATAAAGAACAAAATTTCCATTTCATTTTTCGTATATAAATAAAAGCCTCGCAGTACTCCAGTGTTTCCCTTTCCTTCGTGGATTTTATATTTATTTATATATTCATCACGTTCCATATTTTCGTGATTTAGTTATACATACATACATGCATATATATATATATATATATATATATATATATATATATATATATATATATATATATATATATATATATATATATATGTACAGTATATATAGATATGTATGTGTATATATGTATGCACATGTATATGTGTGTATGTATATATATATATATATATATATATATATATATATATATATATATATATATATATATATATATATATATATGTATGTATATATAACATATATATATATACATATATATGTGTGTTTGTGTGTGTGTAGTACCAGCTACCATACATACCTAGTAAACGATACGACATATAGGAAAGGAAATTTATACATTAACTAGGGGAATTTTCTTTTTTAGTAATGATTTTAAAAATCATTATTAAAGTCTATAAAACATGAATCCTTGTACAATAAATAAAAGGTAAACGATTTTATTACCAAAATGAAAGTACTCATAAAGAAGTCTGGAAAACAAACAGTGATTAGTTTACATTCGTGGACAAGCAATTATCAATTCCTAAAGGGACTGATTCTATATAAAGTATGCCCCGTAGGGGGGTAGCGCCGTCACTGCACCTCATGTGGTGCACTGTAGGCATTACTTAAGGTTCTTTGCATCGTGCCCTCGGCGCCCGGCTGCAACCGTGCCGTTCCTTTTTATTGTACCTCTTTTCATATTATCTTTCTTCCATCTTACTCTCCACCTTCCCCTAGCGATTGAATCATGGTGCAACTGCGAGGTTTTCCTTCTGTTACGCCTTTCAAACCTTTTACTGTCAATTTCCATTTCAGCGCTAAATGACCTCATAGGTCCCAGTGCTTGGCCTTTGGCCTAAATTCTATATTTAATTCAATTCAATTCAATTTTAAATAAAGTATGAGGCTGCAACAGATGATAAACTCACTAATATTTTGGTCGTGGAATTTGGTAAATCAATTGGCTTTTATTTATCTACCGTGTTTATGTAATTTTACATGAACACTGACAATTGCTGTTAATTTACGTGTAGACGTTTTTGAATTGCATAATATTTATTTTATTTCATTTTATGAAAACCTACTTACGGAAAAAAATCGTGAAATTATTCTCAGCTAAGATATAGGAGAATAATTATATTTTAACGCTAAAGGGAACAGCTTATTCTCGACTATACATGTAATGAGAACGATAAGCACAAATATAATGGAAAAAACCAACATCATCGTATTTTGTTTGCAAACTTTGCTAAATTAATGGAAATATTTAATAAAAACTGCAATTTTATATTCATCAATGCATTCTCATAATTCCTTAAAAGTGAAATGCCAAGTAGCAGGCTAAGAACCCTCAATTAAAGAGTCACTTTGCGCATATGTTTATTCATGATTTTCGTTCGTTCATTCCCATCCAGTTTTAAAAGTTCTTCCCTCTCCTCCCAGTATTCATAAAAAGAACCCCTTGGATTGTTATTCAATACACTTTTATTTGTTCAATATCCTCTCAAGACATCATTGTCCCCATGTACTTGATCCCCCTCTACAAATCCGTTTTCTGGAATTCCAGATATTAAGGGCAGCAATCTGAAGAAAGTCATCCGGTTTCTTTGCAGAAAGCGGTATGGAACTCAATAAAATCTGGAAACTCATTTTCAGGCAAACTACAGAACTTTTCCATGCACCGCACAAACGAACATACTCGAACTATTAAACATGCATATATATTGTTGCAAATGCATGCATGAATACCATTATCGTCTTCTGAACTTGACTAACAAAATGCTGCAGTCCTGCACTATCAACATGACCTTGCAATCACCCACAGGGGAGCTATTCCGCCAGGCAGGCGTTGCAGCAATGGTCTCGCCTCACGGAGCCCAATTAGCTAGCGTGCGTACGGCTGCGCTTCAAGGTAGAATCTTTCCCGAAAGCCTAAACTTTTCTTTTTAAACACGATTTATCGATGGTACATTCACCGCTTTTAGGAATCGAAAGGAACTTCCTGTATTGATTTCTGGGCTTTTTGAGAGATATGGGCATAGAGGAAAGTTATACAAATTTGCAAGTGTTCGAAGATGTCTGAACGCTAAAGGTGAAAACTGGAGACTTGATTTCAGTAATAGGAAACTCATCAACAAAGAAGTCGATAGTATTCGACAACTACTAACCATTTATCGAGAAAATTGAAAAAATAAAAAATAAAAAAGAATGTGTCTACAAAGAGAAAATAAAGGTATTCAAATCAATAATTGCGAAAAAGTCACTCAGAACCTTGAGATCTGTATTAATATTTACAAACGTACAATCTCTCTTTACTGAATAGATAAGAAAGAGAAAAACTTTATATTTCCAATACATGCGAGCTGTATACTCTTAAGTGATACTGAATTTCACACGAGAAAAATATATACGTTTTCAAACTATATACCTTGGCAAGAAATTTGACTGAATTTTAAATGATTAATAATTCAGGAAGATATCTCTTAGTTTCCATAAGATATATATTTATAGCAGCTTCTCACTTGACTCTCAACTTGAATTGTTTTCGTCATTAAAACAAAATTAATTAACATAAGTATATTCTTACAATGCCTAAAAAATCATATAACATTGAAATATTACATTAGAAAAAAAAAAAGCTTCGAAGACAACTCTTCATTACTCTGGCGAAAACGACACAACTACACGCCCTTAAAAGAAATAAACCCATTCGACGTGTGAAGAGGAACGAAAACCGACTTTTCCGAAGACAGGCTGAAATTAGACAGTCCATCTTGCACTTAACAACAAGAAAGAGAAAGAGTAAAAAAAAAACACACACACATTGGTTTTGAAGAAAATTGGAAGAGAAAGATCGGCAAATTAGAGCTTCAATTGCTTCGTTGATGTTGCAGGAAATTTCTTGCTTTTCACGACGAAGTCATTGAGTTTCTTAGTAACTTTGGTCTTGCATTTAAAAATAAAAAGTAAAATTAAAACAATGAATCCGTAGAGGAAAGTGTGAGGAATATCTTTTGTCCATGTACGGTTGTAAAGGAAAGAATGGGATATTATGCTTGAAGAAAGGCGAGTTAAAATGTGTTCCATATACGGTTTTAAGGGAGAAAATAGGATATTATGCTTAAAGAAAGGCGAGTAAAAATATATTCAGTATTTCTTAGAATTATTATCATTATCATATCAATAGGCCTATCTCCCTTTTTAAAAGAAAAATACTAAATTTTGATTTTATGTTTTTATGAATAACTTCAACGTAAAAGCATTTAACACCACATTCTCTGTGCAGATTTACGTACTGATATATTGTTGTAAACATTTTAGTAATATAGAAGAGAGAGAGAGAGAGATCTGCGTAATAGACACAAATTTCTTTTCTTTTATATTTTTATAATTGATATTTCGATATGATAAAAGGGGATAAGAAGCCACTCTATTATTATTATAAGTGCTATCACTGTAAGCAGTATCATTAGTTCATGAAGCCTCAAGAAAAAAGGATATTAAGAAAGTGTCCACATCCTTTCTAGCGGAAAATGTTCATCGTTGCAAATAAACACAAGTTTATTATCCTTATGCGCAGAAGATTATGAACCTTATTTTTAGTCCAGGAGCTGAGATTCCTTGACTTTTATCAAATTTAATCTCTTATACAGGGTATTCATAAAGTCATAGTGCAATTTAAAATACTTGTAGCTGCGTAACTAAGCATGATCTGTAAAATGGATAAGAAGGCTTGATGTGCCTAGTTTTATGTTCTTCCAAATATTTTTTACAATTCCTGATAATCAAAAATGACTTCTTTTTCAGAGCTGTTTTTGACCCCATGGCTTCACTAGAAGAGAAAGCAAACTGCCTTCTTTGGCTGGTCTGAATTAAATGCACTGTCGCTCTCCAAAGAAGGTTTACAACCCAATACAATAAAGAAGCACTACACAAGAATCGCATAGCCAGTCAAAAATGCATAATCAGTATTAATTCTTTTATTGAAGTGATGACAGAAAATATATAAGTCACGTACGATAATCCTCTGCTAGCATTATTTGAAACATTTGGATTCTGTACGTTTTCATTTCAAGTTTTTCCGCACAGTCTTATGCACAGTAGATTTTAAAAGCCTCATCTCCAAAGATGCTCGTCTTTAACTCTTTCTCGGACTTCTTTCAAAGGACTGTTCTACAGATGCTACAGTTCCTTCATCAACAAATGATTTACCAGACCGTGGTTTATCAATAACAGAACCTGCTTCCTTCAATTTCTTCATCCACATCGCTCTGAATTCCTGTCTTGTGCTTCTTTGTTTGATAGCGACAGTACATTTTAGCTCAGCCAACCAAAGAACGCAGTTTACTTTCTCTTCTAGTGAAGTCTTGGGTCAACAACAGTTCTGAAAAAGAAGTCTTTTTAAGTTTCAGAAATTGTGAAAAATATTTGATAAAACCAATAATAAATAAAACTTCAGAAGAACAGAAAAACTAGACACATAGCTTTATTTTCCTTTTTACAGATTAATTATATCATGTATAATGCCGAAGCTACAAGCATTTTGAATTGTACCATAACTTATGGGCACCTCGTATATATACAGTATATGTATATATATATATATATATATATATATATATATATATATATATATATATATATATATATATGTATATACTGTATATATACGAGGTGCCCATAAAGTTATGGTACAATTCAAAATGCTTGTAGCTTCGGCATTATACATGATATAATTAATCTGTAAAAAGGAAAATAAAGCTATGTGTCTAGTTTTTCCTGTTCTTCTGAAGTTTTATTTATTATTGGTTTTATCAAATATTTTTCACAATTTCTGAAACTTAAAAAGACTTCTTTTTCAGAACTGTTGTTGACCCAAGACTTCACCAGAAGAGAAAGTAAACTGCGTTCTTTGGTTGGCTGAGCTAAAATGTACTGTCGCTACCAAACAAAGAAGCACAAGACAGGAATTTAGAGCGATGTGGATGAAGAAATTGAAGGAAGCAGTTTCTGTTATTGATAAACCACGGTCTGGTAAATCATTTGTTGATGAAGGAACTGTAGCATCTGTAAAACAGTCCTTTGAAAGAAGTCCGAGAAAGAGTTAAAGACGAGCATCTTTGGAGATGAGGCTTTTATATGTACACACACACACACACACACACACACACACACACACACACACACACATATATATATATATATATATATATATATATATATATATATATATATATATATATATATATATATATATATATGTGTGTGTGTGTGTGTGTGTGTGCTGTTTGCACGCGCACGCTCTGGTATTTGAAAGGTTCATTAATGCTTTTAATCATAATTTGGAAAATTATCGGCACTAGATTGGTTGATAATTGCAGTGGAGGAAGAACAATAGAGTTCAAAAAAAGAACAAAGCCTGGATTTAATAAAAAAAAAATGGTTCTTTATATAAAAGAAAAATAAGGAAAATAATTATTTTATTACCAAAATGAAGTAGGCGTAAAGATGTGTTGAAAACAAAATAATTGAGCTCAAATTAGTGCAAAAGCTATGACCAATTCCTAAAAGTACTGATTCTAACAACATTCTGAGGCTGTACCAGATGTTAAACTCAATCAAATTTGAGTCGTGGAATCGAGGTTAATCAAATAATGATTGTTTTCATACCGTGTCTCTATATGGTTACTTTAGTACTGACTCCTGGTGTTAATGTACGCATACATTATCTTGCTTTCATATGAATAAAATATATTTCTTTAAATAACTGATTTTCATTTTATGGGAATAGGCAATTACTTGTACATAAATCCTCATATTATTCTCAGGTAATTAAAAGAAAATAATTATGTTTTAGTCAGATTGTATAAAAAAAAATCCCTAATATGCAGAACATTAAACGACTAATAAAAATTAAATGTAAAACCTGTATCAAGGTCACGAGGAAGCTGATGTAGATTTCAGTTTCATTATAATATTAGTAATTTTAGCGCTGTTTTTTTTTTTTTCTTTTTGCAATCCCTCCTAGAGTAATGCAAATTAAAATAATAAGACAGTAAGGTTAAATTACATATTAAAATATTTATTAGGGCATTTTGACCATTCATAGAGAAAGAAATGTCAAAGAATAGATTAAAAAGCTCGCTTATGTCGGCAATTTGAGGAAACCCGTTTACACGTAAGACCATATATCTTTTAACATTTATTCATAATTCTGTTTTGGTATTTTCTTTTCCGTTGTATACGAAATTTTGCTCCTTCCTCTCCAAATTCTCATAAGAAGAGCCTCTTGGATTGTTATTCACAGCATTTTAATTTTTTCCTCATCCTCTTAAAAAATCATTGTCTCCATGTACTTGATCGCGCTCTCCACAAATCTTTCTCTTTCTGAAATTCCATTTCGATTGGAGACTCTTTGTCTCATTGTATTGTCTGGCAATAAGAGAGGCAATGTCAATAACGTCATTCTGCTTCTGCTGCTAATATCACATGGAACTATATAAAATCTGACGACTCCGTTTCAGACAACTTAGGGAACTTTTCTATACACCGCATATACGAACACACTCGAACTCATCAACAATCGCGTATGTGGTGCACGTGCATGCATGCCAGCTATGACATTCTTTTTAACTTGATTACGAAAATGCCGCATCCTTGCACTATCAACATGATCGTGCAATCAAACACAGGGGAGCTATTCCGTCAGGACGGGTCTTGTGGCATTGGGTCTTGCCTCACGGAGTCCTCTTCGGTAGCGTGCATATGGCTGCACTGGGACGTAGAATCTTTACCGAAGACCTGGCCTTTCTTTTAAAGCCTTGTTCATCGATGGATCATTCGTCGCCTTTAAGAATCAAAAAGAACTTCAAAATCATGTATCGATTTTCTATGGAATATTTTTTCTGGGGTTCTGAGGACAGGTGAGCTTGGAAAATTAGTCTACCTTGTGAAAAATGAGAGAACATTTTCCTACCTTTGGTTATAATATAGATTCACAAACTTTCGAAGATGCCTGAACGCTTGAGGTGAAAACAGGAGACCTGTAAAAGATCGCCCATATCTACCTGCTAAAACAGTGCAGTTATTTATTGCAGTAACAGGTGATTCTCAACGAATAGGTCGATAGGATTCAGCAACTATTAGTCATTTACGAATAAACCGAGATAAATAAAAATTTGAAATACATCTAAAAAATTACTCCATGAGAACCTTGCAAAAGAGGCACTCAGAAAATTGAGCTCTATGTTAACAATATTTAAAAGCGTCCAATCTGCGATTATTGAATAAAGATCTTAAAAACTACTGAGGCTAGAGGCTGCAAATTGGTATGTTGATCATCTACCCTCCAATCATCAAACATATCAAATTGCAGCCCTCTAGCCTCAGTAGTTTTTTTATTCTATTGAAGGTTAAAGTTAGCCATGATCGTGCGTCTGGCAGCGCTATAAATGTCAACAACACAGGCCACCACTGGGCGGTGGCTGAAAGCTTAATGGGCCGCGGGTGAGAGTTTCATACAGCATTATACACTGTACAGAAAACTCGAAGGAACCCATGATTAGTGAAGATGTAAAATGTAATATTTATATTTTTTTTTATACAAATATTAACTATCAAAACTTAAGGGATTCAGATTTTGAATTTTTACTGTTTTGTTGTTGTTGGCCAGTAAGTATTCAATGGTCATAATACTTTTGTTGCTTCCATCTAATAAATTCTTGAAATTACCAGTTTCTAAGAATTTAGGCTGACAAATGTAAAGAAGCTACATTGTCTGTTATTTTAGATATGCATTCATTATAAACTAGAATTCACAGTAAATAATCTAATTACAGTTATTCAATACATTTATAACTTCAAATTAAAAGCCTGGTTTCTTGAGATTGGGGGAACGAATAAAACCTACTTGCTACTTTACAGACACTTTAGTAAAAGATGTTCACCATGATGTAAGTTGTTTACTATGATATAAGTTATTTAAGAATTATTTCATGGAAACCACCAGATGTAATAATATAAATTA
>JANJGK010000018.1:18677027-18709527 GCA_039081455.1 Macrobrachium rosenbergii
CTTAACTGAATATAAAACCATTCATATTTTGGAACAGCCAGTCTAATTAACTTCTAATAAATAGAATTAATTACTTATCATTCTGAATAACTGGAGCTTTGCACAATTAAAGATATGGCCTAATAACTGTAAAGCTTTCTGAATTCTATTTCATTTATGTGTATATTAATGTATGAAAACAGTTTATGTCGTTTGTATTTCTGGACTCTATAAAGCTTTAAACGTTTACTAAACTTGTACCTGCTGCTCAGTGTTCAAGACTCCCTTACTATTTTTCTTCTAAGTCTTCTGGATTATATTCCAGCTCATGAACCTGCTAATTTTTATCCTGTTCACATGAATAACTTGGTACAATGGTATATCCTGCTCCAGTTACTCTTAATAATCCTTATTGTTCAATTCCTACGTCGTAATTTCATTATACTTACATTTCTCCTCATCTACCTATATTTATAACTCGGGCTATGAATGTTTAATTTTTGTTTAGCAAATCTAAAAGAAACTTGAAATAGTTGTTCCCATTTTTTTTTTTAAATTAACTGAAGGAATTCAGAAACATAAAATGAAATATACAGTGATAATGACCAGTTCGTTTCATAATGAAAAATCCTTTTGCTTCACAGCAATAACCTCTAGATTATATGTGTCCACCATGAGATAAAGTGTAACTTGGCCATTGTCTTTGATGGTAAAAAAGCAAAACACAAGACGTCTCCAACTGATAAGAAAATATGCAAACTATAAAAACTTTATGGCACAGTATTTTTTTGTCAACTGCAGCGCCCACTTCACCGATGAGAAATTTACAACAGCGATAAAAAAAGTAATAAAACTTGCTTAATTTCTAACTCTTAAAATTGCGTTTATATTTGGATAAATGTCAAAATTAACTTTACTCATCAGCTGAGACGTAAATTCCTGTCAGAGATGTACATTGATGTTATTCCTAAAAAAAATAATTTTAGAAAATCACCTTCTCTTTCGATATATCTGTTTCTGTCCATCTTTTAAGGCCTGTTACTAAAACTTGTTTGTGACTCTGCTGATGAAAGCAGGGAGTTATGTAACTGGTAGTTAGGTGGCTGGCCTAGCTGTAATTAAGGTTATGATAGCAGAAGGCTGGTAACTTCATTAGGAAAGACTTGGTATGACCAGGAAGTTTAGCACCTCCAAAGGTAATCTCTCATAGCCTCTAGTCTATAAGAAAAAAATCGTATGGTGAATTATACATAAATACACACACTCACTCACACACATTCTTTTTTCCATATCTCCATACATATTGTTTATAGCATAAGAATTTTTGGACAAATTATCTCAGCAAGTCACTTTCATAATTACAAATATTACCATAATGATATGACACAACGAAGAAAAACACATATCTTACGGAGGATATAAACATATTTTCGGCAATTTGTCATACTTTCAGCAACTGATCTGGCTTCATGATAAATTAGTTTAATTTATACTCAAATTCTACTCCTAGTTCGGAAAACTAAAGTATTAATGAACAAATTCCTTATACAGGTGAAGAAACTGTGTTAGAAGCGTATGGAATTTTTTGTTCAAGTCAGCGTCGCTTGTAACACCGAACAAAATATAAATATATATTGTTCACGTGCGATGTTAGCACTGATGAAGAAAAATATGACAAAAAACATCATCTACATTACCATCATCCTCTACATATCTTTACCCAGTGAAAGCCTCACCGAACGAACATTTGGAATCTATTTTTGACAGGAAATTCCACTGCCTGCCGCCCATTTATCAGGGACATCATCGCTGCCATCAACTCCAATCGCGTGAATTAAAGCACCTATCCCGAAGCCGCATCTGTGCCGTTGCCTCGGCTCGTTCGCATTTCCGAATCGGCTCGAAACCAATGGTGAACTCTCCTGTGAGCAGTGAAACACAGGCTAAAATGAAGGTTTCAAAGCATGAGCGAGCACAACAGGTCCTGCCTCTTTACATTATGGCCTGTGATTGCAATTAGGGCGTTTCATATGATGTCATTACCTTTCACTGGAGGAATTCTAGCCGATTGCGAGCCAAGCCGCCAATAGGAAATGTGGAAATGAGTATTTAGATGTGAAAGTGCATTCAGAACTCATTTGATTTATAACTGGTGACGCAGTAAATAGCAGGTTCTCGAAAACTGTATATAAATGACGCAGTAAATAAGAGAGTTTCGAAAATTATATGTTAATGATTTACGTGTATTTTTCTTGTTCGCGGCAGGGTCACATGAAAACTCTGATAAAACCTAGTAGAAGGTTATTTGTCTACGAGCTTGTGTGAGGAATATATCAGTCCCTAAAGGAAAGCTTGACAGTCGTCTGGTACGGTCTGTTTTGCTGTGAGGCACAAACAATAATATGATAATTAAGTTATATCTACAAATTTGTTTGAACCAGATAATAAGGGTTTAAGAAATAGGCAGAAGGTAGAGAGAAGGACAGAGGTATAAATAATACCATAAGGGAAATTGAGGAAGCTCCATATGTAGATAAGATAATGATGTAAGGAAGAATTAGATGGCTTCATATTGCAACTACAGAATGAAGTAGGAAACCCAGTTTGCAGCAACTTTTTTTCACCTGCAAAACCTTTCAAAATCACGTAGGTCTTTTTACACTCCAAACACCCAGTCATACCAGATAACTAAACCTTCTTTTCTGAAGC
Source organism: Macrobrachium rosenbergii (assembly GCA_039081455.1). Classification (NCBI taxonomy): domain Eukaryota; kingdom Metazoa; phylum Arthropoda; class Malacostraca; order Decapoda; family Palaemonidae; genus Macrobrachium; species Macrobrachium rosenbergii. Next base: position 18,679,716 of record JANJGK010000018.1, read on the forward strand.
TTCTTAGCCTCGTTACCCAGTTACCTTCTAATCTAACCTGCTCTAATTCGTTCCAACTTGCATTTTGTATTGCTATTTATGAGTCTGTTAGCTTCAGTGTTCTCTATATCTTTATTTCTTATTACTCACTAGTGAAACCTATTCATATAGAACAAGCCCACGAGGACATTCACTTGAAATTCAAGCTTCCAAAGAATATATTGGTTTCAACCATCCACCACAGACCCCATACCGCGGCAGTAACTGATCATGATACGGAGCCAATGATTTTTCATCGCCCTGGGGAGGAGCGAACTCATGACCTGTGAGTGGCACACCAAGACACAAACCACTATACCAGCGACCATTCAAATTTATGCTTGTATCACGATTGTTTTCTTACACAGATAATATTACTGTATACCAGCTTCATGTAACTCAAATATCCTACCAACGATATTCACTTATCGGTACCATGTTAACAAATTTTTAAAAGCCAATGCTTTTTACAACAGTACTACCTTTTGTTTGTAAGCTGAACTTACCTAAAATAATCTATAAAGTCTACAGCTCCATTGAAAATTTTATTGTAGGAAAAGCAAGATTTATAAATGAAAACTAATTTCTCATGAGTCCCAATTCTAGTTAAATTATTTTTGCAAATATTCTGAAATTTTACCGCGCTCGCTCCTATTTGATTTTCTGTTATCAAAAAAGCATTATTAGGTACAACAATGAATTTCAGGAAAGCTCCTTAACGGAAATTATGGTCAACTAAATTGGAAAGATGTATTGAAAAGCACGTTGTTTTTATTTTACTTGAGCACATTCTAAGCTTCCATAAGGACGTAATGAGCATAGTAACCCACCCAGAGCAAGAAAAATATTTATTTTTTGAGAATTTTTTACAGCTATAAAAAATAAAATATAAACAATAAACTTTCTGACAAACCTGAGCCATAACATTTTCAAAACCCCTCTAAACATTAAACATCGTTTATTAAGAACTATTTTCATAGTTGCTAATATAATTTAAAATCAATTCAAAGAGGTATACTGTCTAACTTCGCAAAAACATGTTTGATAATAAAAATAATTGTTCATAACGAAATAACAGAATTATATTTTTTTATATTCTTTATATATAATAAGTACTTTGATAGGAAGACCTCCAAAAACACAAACGTATAGCTTCCCTTTATGCACAAGACAAGTGAAATCTATCCTCGTCATTATTTACAAGGGTAAGATAAGGTAACGCCTGCCATCCCATGAACCCTTTTGTCGTCAAAAACTTTCTGAGTATATGGTATCCATTTTAGCCTGCGAAAATTCCACCGATTACTGTCCATAAATCAGGAACATCATCGCTGATACCTCCACTAAGCGCGTGATTTAGCACCTGTTTCGGAAAGCCGATTCTGTGTCACTGAGCTCTACTGGTTCGTTTTTTTTCCGAATGAACTCGAAATAGATGGTTAAATTTCACACGAACAATCGAACGCAGTCTAAATGAAGCTTCCGAAGCCTATCAGAGCAGAGCAGAGTTTGGCCACTTAGGCTAATCGCCTGACTCAGTCTAAACGTCTGATACGATGCTATTGCTTCCCAATGGTGCAACTCCCTCTAGTATCGAGCCATGCTGTTGTCGAGAACTGACAGGGAATGCGTGCATAGGAAAGAACATCCAGGACATGGCTGTGTTTCTTGGATAACATTTTCATAATGGTGACGTTTGCAATGTTATAATTGCACATTAATAAAAAACTACGATTGCTTAAAGAATAAAATACAAAAAAATAGAAAAACGATGCAAAATGGAGAGTAAATTAGTAAATAAATGAATTAAATTAAGAAAAATTAATAAATTACTAAATACATAACCAAATAAGAGGTATAGATAAAGGAAAAATAAAATATACAATTAATTACATACAGCAAATAAGTAAGCATAAAAGTAAACAGATCGAAATAAAGAAATCAAAAAACAAATCGAATGAATGCATGGTTAATACATAAATGAATAGTTCTCTGGCTACTGCTATTAGTGCAAACTGATCTACAGATGATAAAGTTCATTTGAGCAACATCTTCCATTGCATATTTTTGTTAGGTGAACTTTAGATGTATTTTCCCGACAGAAATGTTTCCGTTAGTTCAAAGAAACCTTCCCACTTTGCACATAATCTGCTACATGTGATTAACTGTATATCTTTATTATCAGCCTTTTCACCTCTCTCATTTTAGACAGGGGTTTCAAAACCTTTCATTTTTTTAGGTTATTGCTTGCTCTCAATGTTTTTAGCCATGCATGAAAAGTCTCGTTTTACATAATTTAAATTATCCCAATTATTTTCATTCTCCCAATTCTCATCTACAAAAACATCGGCTCTTCTTTCCCTGAAAAAAAAAAATAGAATATAAAGGGTTTTCCGTGATAGATTAATAAATAAAGCGTCTCTCATTGAAGGTTACTAAACTAATATGAAAAAAGAAAAAAATTATTATTACGACAGAAAAATAAAGAAACTTCGCATGGAATTTGAGAGCGAATTGCTTTCTTTACATTCTTGGAAGATTCCAGGCCTTCGACAGGAAGGTCGTAGGGTTCCTGGGAAAGAACGCGTTTGCAATTTTGAAAAGAGTGAAAGTAGTATGACGTGATCTGAAAGGGAATGGCTGGGAAAATTTCATTTTCCAAGTGCAATTCCAAGAAAAAAATATAATCTTTGCCTGGGAAAACAAAATCATGGCTACCATTCATTTACAGGAAAACATATCAATGAATTTATATTAATGACCAAACGAAGTATTTCTTAAAAAAAAAAAAAAAAGTGCTACCGTTCATTTAATTTTGCCAAGAGTTCGTGTAAAAATGAATTTTAAATTACAAGGCGTCGTTGCTACAGCTTTGGCTAGAGTTTACTTAAGGATCTCATTAAGAGAAAAACATTTTCTGCTGTAATGCTAGAGAGAGAGAGAGAGAGAGAGAGAGAGAGAGAGAGAGAGAGAGAGAGAGAGAGAGAGAGAGAGAGAGAGAGAGAGAGAGAAGTTTTAAAGGAAATAAAGTTATGAGAGTAAATGGAATCCTGAGACGTAGGCCAATGAATATTGTTGTCCATAGTGGGTGGAAGAAATGCATCGGTTATGTACTGGTATTTCAGTGTAAAATACAAATGTACGTTAATAACATGAGTTAACAGGTGAAATTTAGAACAGAGAAAACAGATGAAAGTCAGTAAGTTCTCTGCTAAGGGTCTTCAAGACAAGAGAATTATCTATGGCAATAAACCTATGTCGTATGAAGGGAATGCTTACCCAAATTTCTACTATGAAGTGAAGGATGGAGTTTGAATGTGAATGATAAAATCAAAATCATGTTAAGATGATTTGTGTACATCAATGTTGATAAATTAAGGATCAGGAGTTTCAAATAACTTAGTCGCGTGGACAATGAAGGGATAGAAATCTGTGAAAATTTACATTTTAATTTTAGAGTTTTGAGTGGAGGCAGGAATCAAACCGGTTAGTGCTAATTACAGATGGTAAAAGAATTGTTGGAGTCAAGGTAATTAATATTCAAGTAAGAAGGTCTTATAAGTGAGGCGAATACGATAGAGCATGCTCAATAGTCAACACACTGCTAAGGAGATTTTGCTTAGTAATAAAAAGCAAGTGATGTTTAGGTTTTTGCATCCTGTTTATCTTGACTCAGCACACAAAAGATGAAGGAATCAGTTTCTCGTGTCTGTGCAGTTCCTCAGGTCTCATAAGATTGGTGGCTTCAAAACATACTTAGTAAAAAAGGAATTACCACCTTAGAAAATTTCCAAAGTACGAACCACTTCATATACTCATTCAGTCGACTCATCATTAGCTAATCAATTTTTTATACCTACCCTTGGGTTCGCCTCTTCCTTACACTGACTACTTAATACTTAATGTTTTGTAATGGAGTCCTCTCAATTCCAACACGTCTTCCACACCATCTGCCTTGACTTCAGTTTCCATCTACTTTTCCCAAACATTCTGCATTGGTTATTAATGATTACCAATATGTGGCCCTTTATTCTACTCATATTAACGATAATCATACGCACGCTATAACTAAAGGTATTGTTCGTATTGAAAGTTTTATAACATGTTCATTTTTTCATCTCTCCTTCTTTCAGCATATACTGTGTAAAAAAATGATCAACAACTAATACCTTTTCTCCTTATATTTTAACCGATTATTCAAATGTCACTTCACCAGAGGATATTTGATGCTGGAACTTCTTCTGATCTATAGCTTCCGCGGCGTTCCCTCCATTCCAAACAATTATCTCTCTCTCTCTCTCTCTCTCTCTCTCTCTCTCTCGCTTAATGTTCATAGTTCAAAAAGCACTTTTATTCCTAAATCCTTTAAACACCCATGCTCGAGAATATTGCTGCAACAGTAAACTCATCCTTAATTTCTTTAATTTTTCATCCTTCATTTTATCCTTCTTTTCAAATATAATATCCACTTCACCTGTTTTATTTGAAATCTCCTTATATGTTGTTTTCACGTCTTTCTAAAGAAAATGCACTCATGACCTCACTCAATGCACCTCAAATACTTATTTACTATTCTTCAGCATAGCGATGCTTAACTAAGATTCCTTGCTGCCATTTTCTTACCATTGCGCCAGTCAATTACTATTGATCTTCACCTGTTCCAAACTATTCTGTCAGTGTTAAGAACATTTGTAAATAATCTCAATTTAATAACCGGTATTTACATCAATCAAGCTAAATGAATCTGCGCGTATCCTAAGAAAATCTTTTCTTTCCATGAACGGAAAAATTGACCAAATATACAGTCTTATTTTGTCGACATCCATTGCTCTCCAAGATAAAAATAACAGGCAGTGACTTAGTATTACATGCTCCTATTTTATTACCATATTAGGCCTACTCAATGTAGGTTTTTTTCCTTCTGTTTTCCTCTATTTCGTTAGTACAATCTTAGATATAACTTCGAACGTCCGTGAATGTTTCCCATAACAACACGAGCTACTCTTTACTTCGTTAATATTACGATTTTTGATAATCATTAATTCCGCTTCAGTAGTTTTTTTAGAACTATCATTACTGAAAATACCGTTTGTATTTCTTAACAGCTTGTCGGCATTTTTCATAAGTTCTCTCACCAGAGTCATTCTGAAGAAGGGTTGGTTAATCTCGGAAATACCCAAATTGATTTATAATTCATCAGAAGTAAAAAAGGACAGTTCAGTCTGATTTTTAATTGCAACTTCTAAACTATTTTGTTGTTGAAAGAACTTATATATCAACTATAGTCAATTCGATAAAACTCAAAGTCCTGGAAGTAATTCATAGTATGCGAAATCTTTCGAGGTACATCACTCACTGTTCTTTCCAGTGAATTTTGTTGCAATTAAAACCGTTCATGGAAACGTATAGAGGTGTCCATGAACAGTTTTGATTGCAACAAAATTCACTGGAAAGAATACAGAACGATACACCTCAGAAGTGTTCACGGAAACATTTACAGGTCTAAGAAAATGACCAAGTATTATTTACGTATCATTTCTTTCACTATTAATTGTTTATTTTTACTACTATTCTCTCTAAAGACAATTATCCCTACTTCCCATGTTTATTCAGTGACGCTGTTTCCTTTGCAAGAGTTCTTTTTATTCAATCTTTTATTCATTACATATATTCATTCAACAAACTTTTTACAGCTTTCTGTCTAACTATCTATTTACTGCACTTTCAGTAGCCCTTCCCTGTCATATTTTTGCGTATTAATTCGTCTATGTCATCGCTTTCAAGATAAAAAGGGGAAAATATAGAGCATAATAATAATAATAATAATAATAATAATAATAATAATAATATCTCTTTTATATTGTTATCATTATCATTAAATCTAAAATAAACCCTGGCATTATTATTTTTGTATTATAAGCGAAAACTTATTTTTAACTTTCCATGTCAGCGCTGGAAATTTATTATTTTCTCAGCCTTTTCTGTTACTAGGCCTCGGTCTGTGTGATGGACGAAATAAAAATCCGAACTCACCCTAACCACAGAAGGGGAGAAACAGCTACCACTGACCGTTACCAGTCGTGGAAAGTGGGTCATTTCGGTATAATTTTTCTTACGCGGCAATGTTACGAGGTTCTTTGTAAATAATGGATGAAATCCTCCGCTGACAGAATGAACGCTATAATGTTGTTTTGGTAATTTAGTTGGTAATTCCAAGGTGTTTTACAGCTGCGTCCGGAACTTATTTCCACAGAGTACTTGTGTTTAAATTTATTATGGGTACAGCAGTTGGCTCTGGCTAACACACATTTCAGATGTCCAGTTGTATAGTTCTGTACCGCGAAACGCCTTTGGCTAGTGTACTTTCTCTCTTTTTATGGGGGGAGGGGAGGCTTCTTTATTTCCTAACTCTCTCATTAAAATGTGTGTTTTTTTAAGTTTCCTTAGCGATATGTGAATGAATAATATTATTATAATAAATTTTATCCGCATCGTCAATTGACTCCGATATATGGGAGGGTCTATCTATACGCCAAGTCCTGGCCCTAGTAGAACTAAGTATCATCTTGACGCCCGTACCGAGGTACTCTAAAGCAAGATCTAGCTCTACAGTACCGTCAATTATCGCATACTTATATATGCCCACAGACTATCGTTACTCCCAGAATGTGGTCAATACAAGGATGACAAAAATTTTGTGTTATCATACAAAAGTCAGCGTTATCATCGATGATATATGCGGTCACAGAGTTTTGAACTTTTTATCTTTTATATATTTTTTTCTCTTTTATTTTCTTATTTTCCAGTGGTGGGGCGTGTACTGAGCTTCCAATACTCACTGCAGACAATATACCATTTCTGCTTAGCATATGTATCACTGTATTAATGAATATTCTGTTATTTTATACCCATTCCCCTACTGCTATCGTACAACCAGTTCATAGACTTTTCGTTGGAAAACAGTAACGGAAAAATGTAGACAAGAAAGAGGTAGGGATATTGCAAAGATGGTAACTATGGTGGTGGGCTGTATCTGTCTATATTGGAGGCTAGGCGGTTTTTTGTTCGGAGGGCGCGGATATCTGAGGTCTGTTTGATACCAGGCTTGCGGTAGATTTTCTTGAATAAATGTACCGTTTCAGTGGATTTGGGAGATAGGACGAATATTATTGTTTATCCACTATGAAGTGTTGTTGGTAGGTTTCAGGGGCCCGTTGCTAAAAGCAGACGGCGACGATTATGAATAACATCAAGGAATTCCAATCGAGAACGAGGAAAATAGTTAACACAGTAGGGTAATTTACCTAACACTCATAATCTTTTAGTTTGAACCTACTATTTATTAAAAATTGTTTTTTGACGAATTAAATGAAAAAATGAACGGGAATATTCTATACATATGCTCGTGATAGTGCTTAAATAGCACACAACAGAAGAGCCCAATTAACAAAACAAAATAAATGTCCTGTGTAAAAATACATGACTAGAATAACTGCACTGTTATCAGACAACAATACAATGAAATAATAGAATAGAAACATGGCTGAATAAGACTCTGAAGTGATGTTTTTCTTATCTATGGAAAAATGTATGACTGCTGAGGAAAGCCCTCCGTTGTTTACATGCAAGAGGGCACAATCACCTTTGCTAGTGGTTGCAAATGTTTGAAGCAATTCAATATACAGCTAAAAGTTCAGGGTAAAAAACATAAGTTTCCGAAATATCGAAAGTGAGTAAACACACACACACATATTGATACATAATATATATATATATATATATATATATATATATATATATATATATATATATATATATATATATATATATATATATATATATATATATATATATATATATATACTGTATATATGTATATATACATATATATAAATATATGTGTGTGTATGCGTATGTATCAGAACAAATCTATTTGTACTCATTCTTTGGAGCTAGTGATCCTCAGACAGTAGAGACAACTGAATTCTTCCATTCTACGACTGCGTGTCTTCGTCAGTTTATCCTCACTTCGTTTTCCCATATTTTCATGACCTTTCGGACTTAAATCCCAAAACGTTTTCTTTTATCTTACTCTTCTTAACGTTTTGTTTATCAGATTATTCTGGCTTTTATTTATTTATTTATTTATTTATTTTTACCAGAAGCTTAGCTTCCACCCCATTCTGCTTTATTAGTGAAACATGTATGACAAATATGACACGCACATGTCATATCGTTTTAAACAAGTAAAAAATTGGCCGAAGTTTCTTCGGGGCAATCGAGTTTTCTGTATATTGTATAATCAAGGCCACCGAAAACAGATCTATTTTTCGGTGGTCTCGGTAAAATGCTGTATGGGCCGCGGCCCATGAAACTTTACGGCTAGGTGATGGCCTGGCCTATATCGTTGCCAGATGCACGATTATGGCTAACTTTAACCTTAAATAAAATAAAAACTACTGAGGCTAGTGGGCTGCAATTTGATATGTTTGATGATTGAAGGGTGAATGATCAACATAGCAATTTGTAGCCCTCTAGCCTCAGTAGTTTTTAAGATCTGAGGACGGACAGAAAAAGTGAGGACAGCAAAAGTGCGGATGGACAAAGCCGGCACAATCGTTTTCTTTTCTGAAAACTAAAAATTATCAAGCTCAAATATCGTCTTACTCTTCTACCTATAAATATGTCCTTGACTTTCCCATAATCCTAAAAACAAATAAGCTAATAACTGGCTCAGTGGACAACAACAGAACCAATAATACAACCTCTTTGTCAGAGGTAATACTAAACTATTCACAGACACAGATATAAAACAAATACCTCATCATTCTCCTAATTTTCTAGAAAAAAAATTTAATGGTGATTTTGAAAAAAGAACTGGCACAATATTTATTGACGTTTAGCAATTTGAGAATTCCTGTAAAATTTAACCAAATTACACCTCGTTCTAAAAAAAAAAGTCTGAGATTAATCCCGAAGGGAATCTGCTTTGTCTAGCATTCCAGATCAATACGGAGGAGACTTCGAGGGCTCTCTAAGGAAGTGGACATCCTGTTGTATCTTGAAAAATTCCAATTGTTTTCGAATGGCTCAGATACAGTGTATACGTCATTATATTAACATGTGTATGCCCGTTTTTGCGTATCTGAAGAGTAAAAAGTAATGAATTACATTTTGAAAGTGTTTAATATCACTCGCAGGTTTCCATTTCAATTAACCTACTCAGCTGGCAGAAGATAAAAACCAAAAGGATTATATAGTGATCTTAACTCACCTATTCTAATAAAAAAAAAAAAACGGAGTAGAGAGAGGGAGTGTTATCAAGTCCTCCTCCTCCTCCTCTGCTGACCTCTCCTTTATCACTGAGATAGACGGGAACGATTTTCTTTTCCCCTCTTATTTTCCTCATTACTTCCATGCCATTAATTATCTAGCAGAAAAGTAAAGCCACGAGAACAGCCCGCTCATTCAACGCACAAAAATGAGCTTCGATTTCTTTCAAAGTGATAATTCCTTGAAGAGCAAAATAAGATCAGTGGATTGGTGGGGTCAAGGACCTTCCAGTGCCACTTGAGTACGAGGTCTCTCGCTCAAGGTTTTGCTCAAGGCATCCTATTCCGACAAGTTTCATTTCCCTATCGTGCTATATCCTCAGAGGATAATGTATCCTCAGAGGATGCTGTCCTTTTATTGTAAATTAATCTTTATCCTTCTTTTCTGGTGCACATCACAGAAGTGTCTGCTGGAGTATGATTTATCGGTGTACGTGTTCAAAAATTACTATTTTTGGAAGGATGATATTTACAACAAATTTTAAGGATGAAGGCGCGCATTTATACACTCTTTTTTATATACCTACATACGTACATGCATACATACGCACACACTCACACACACCCAGGCACACACAAACACATACATATATATATATATATATATATATATATATATATATATATATATATATATATATATATATATATATATATATTATATGTATAGTCCCGGTAATTGGGCGGCTACTTGGAAATCTTAGCTTGATTATGAATAATACTGCCAAGACCAAGAAGAACATTCTTTATTACACAAGCTTTCGAGGTATAAAACCTCATCATATATATATATATATATATATATATATATATATATATATATATATATATATATATATATATATATATATATATATATATATATATATATGTGTGTGTGTGTGTGTGTATATATATACTAGCTGAACAACCTGGCGCTGCCCGGGAAGACTCTGAATGACAACCAATAAACTCTCTCTCTCTCTCTCTTCCCTAACACCCCCTCTACTCTCTCTCTCTCTCTCTCTCTCTCTCTCTCTCTCTCTCTCTCTCTCTCTCTCTCTCTCTCTCTTTCCTGTTATGATAGTTGCTTCAGTTTCTTTACCCAGCATTTTTTACATTTCATATTTCACCCCCTCTCACCCCACCCTCTTCCTAGGGCTGAACGTGGAGTTGAAGGTCATCAGGAGTGTCACTATTCATCTCAGCGACCTTGAAAACTGGATCAGATACTAATATCCGTCGTTTTCGGTTATTTTTATATGTCAACCTCTTCCCACCCCCACCCCCTTTGGTGCCAGTGATGTCTTAACCACCCCCTCCCCCCCAGTGTTCTTTCCCAGATAGTAAGTCATATGTATACTGAAATGAGGTATTATAAATGAGTAGACTTTATTTAGTTACTAAGTCTACGGGCATAACCAGCTCCATTTCAATGAAACCCTTCCCAGTGCCACCCCCTTTGGAGCCCTTTGGTGCTAGTGACGTCTTACCCCCACAGTATTCTTTTCCAGGTGGTAAGTCATATGTGAACCCACGCCTCCGAAGGGACTGGGTAGCATGGCAGAGTACTCTTAACAGCCCAGGTTTGAGGGCCATCTTTCTTTTGAAGTATCTGTTGTAAGAACAGAATTAAGCATCTCACCTTTCCTGAGATGTCCCTGGTAGCCGTGGCTCTTTCCTTGGGTCAGCAGATCCCTTCTCCTTCGTCATATGAATGTCACTAAACCTATCTTTGCACAAAGGCCTACTGGAATGAGAAACCGATATACCAAACTAGACTTTATTGACAAACTTAACGAACGTGATTCCGTAAAAGCTACGGTCACAAAAAAAGAGTGATTCACACATAACTAGAGGAGACTGTTTCACAAGCGAGTAGGATAATGATTCTGTACCAAACAATGCTAGTGATTAACACCCTGGTCATCAAAAAAAGTAATAAGGCCGTAAAGACCACAATAAAAGTAATATCGCATGTAACAGTAAAATACACCACTTCCAAATAATTCGTCCTCCAGGAAGATGTTTGAATTCCTGTAGAAAGAAATATATCATTACATTAAAACCTGCCATGAATATATATATATATATATATATATATATATATATATATATATATATATATATATATATATATATATATATATATATATATATATATATATATATATATGTTCAAACAGAAAACATTATAATGGAACATAACATGAAAGAATTCATTATGTTGACATTTTCATTTTTTTTCAACCGGGGGTTTTCCTTCTAAAGTCTGAAAAAAAATATCAAAGTCACTGTGTATTTTTACTTACTTCCTATGGCCGTAAATAATGTATCTTCATACTGGAGGTTTCTTTCAACACTACACACCAGGTTAATTTCACACACGATCCATTTCCAGATCGAGGCCGTCTCTCGCGCGAGAGTCACTGTTCCTCCCATAAGTATCTCATAAAAGACCGCACACACGCACCACCTACCCGACCGGAACTGGGCATTTTCCGGTGCATTAGTTCAGTGACCGAACGAACACACGTTGTTTCCATGCGCTTAAGACGTGAACAGATCACTCTCTGTATCTACATGATCAAACTTCCAATGTCGGCGCAAATGCATCCGTCAGATCCCAAATGCATACGTCAGACATTCCTCGCCACCGGCACCACCGCCTCTGCAGCGGAAGCGCCCTGCTATGCCATCACATAGTTTGCTCAAAGGTCACCCCCGTGACTGTTGCATATATATATATATATATATATATATATATATATATATATATATATATATATATATATATATATATATATATATACTCCCATGGGAAATAATAATTGATAAGTGTATATGCCACTGTCATGATTCAAATCTTGGACTGGTTTATACCATAGATGGTTAACTTTGCCTTTTTCCTTCAAAATAGCGACATTCATAACCTGGAAACGGTTTCAAGCACAATGATATACGATATCATATCTTTTAGAGTACAACAGCCTTTAAGATATTATTATTATTATTATTATTATTATTATTATTATTATTATTATTATTATTATTATTATTATTATTATTATTGAAACCTATTCATATGGAACAAGCCCACAGAGGCCATTGACTTGGAATTCAAGCTTCCAAAGAATAAGGTGTTCATTAGGAAGAAGTAAGAGGATGTGAAGGGAAATACAGAAAGAAGAGATATTACTTATAAAGAAGGAAAAAAATAAATTAATAAAAAGATAAAAAGTATTAAAATGCAAGGAGGACAGTATTAGGGTAGTAAAGCATTGCATCTTCGCTTAATTAAGCTTCTGAAGTTCCAACTGCACGACATCCTCAGGGAGGCCGTTCCACAGTCCAGCGGTGTGAGGAATAAAGGACCTCTGGAACTGAGAAGTTTGACAGCGAGGCACATTTACTCACACTGGGCTCTTGACATTCTACCGCCTTCCAGTTTTTCTTCTTTTTTTTTCATTAAGTGCTGATAGTCCACGTGATGCAAAAGTCAATATATGCCAGGAAATTCGTTCATTTAACCCGCGGTAGCTGTTGTAGGAACGGCAATGGATATTATATAAAAAAATTTGCTCAAATAATCGTGAGGTATTTGTCATTATCGCCGCTATATTTATTAGTAATTTTAACAATATTAATATCTTTCCTGTCATTATTGACGTTATATTTGGTCAGCTATTTAATATCGTTGAGCACATTCAACTCCGTAACAAGATCCTACGATGAAGCAGAAAGACAGATTTGGCAAGAGTCTTTAGAATCTTGACCAAAAGATGATAAAAGCTACATTCATTTTATTGCTTTGCTGCAAGAATCAAGTTCAGAAAAGATTGCTAAAGGATTGGGAGTACTGTACATAATACTAATTAAGATTTTCTTAAATACTATTCTATTACAGGAATATATTAATTGAAATTCAAGGAACGATTTCAGAGTATATCAGCTTTAGGAACTGAAACAATAATGAACTAATTTTTCAGCACATTGAACAGAAAATGAGGATACTGTTCGCGGATTAAAATGTAAAAAAAAAGAAATAATAACTTTTATATTCCCCCTTTAAAAATCATCAGGTACTTTGCAGGAACATCAACAGTTGGGCGAAAAATAGCAAAAATTATATAAAAAGTCTCCAATATTTTTCAGCTCCCCCTCCGCGGCTTTGAAAGTTAACGGTAATACGAAAATATTAAGAGTTTTATCTTCGCTTTTTACTTTTGGCTGAGACAATAAAAGTTGTAAAAGAAAAAAAAACCGAAGCTCGAATAATTATTCGTGGAAAAACGTGTATCAATAGATAATTACACTCTCGTAACGAAAGAATTTTGCAAAAAGGAAAGGAATTATTGCATGCCAAGGAAGAAAAAGCAACGAGAATTCCAGTATGTATATCTATATATATATATATATATATATATATATATATATATATATATATATATATATATATATATATATATTCACTAGTGTAAAACCACAATTATCGTTCAATATACCCAGGTAAAAATTTATACTCAAGGGAAATGTAACTAATAAGTGCTTTGTCCCCACTTGGATTAGAACCGCTGTCTGGTTTAAAAAAAAAAACGATACATGGTGACTTTTGACCGCTGAGCCATCAAGAAGTATTAAGTTGATGTCGATTCTTCTGTACACATACCTGCCGAATTCAGGATATATATTTAAAATCAATATCACCCGACACCCACCATGATACCTGATTGGTAAGATTGTAACTCGAGGCTTATTAAGAATCTTTCTCAGACATAATATATATATATATATATATATATATATATATATATATATATATATATATATATATATATATATATATATATATATATATATATATATATATATATATATATATATATATACGCGCTGGTGTGTATATATAATATATATATATATATATATATATATATATATATATATATATATATATATATATATATATATATATATATATATATATATATATATATATACTGTACATCCGGTTTACTGCTACATCTAGAAAAGGATTGGGAACGTGTTCTTAATATTAACTCAAATACAAAATTTGGTGCAGTGTTATTAAATTCGGTAAAGTATTACAATCTGCCTAGATCCGATTTCAAAATATCAGGTATTCATGAAAATAACTTATCAAAACCTAAGCTTTATGACTTAATCAGGTTGATCATATAAATTTCAGAGTATTGTTACATAAAAACACGCTGTCAAATATGCTAACTGTTTACCGAGTGATAAAAAATTAGCTTTCGTAACAATTTGAAAAAAAAAATTGAGAAATAATTTTTATAGGCATCTTTTTGAATAAAGAATCCAAACCCGATTTGAAAATTTCTTATTGTAAAAGGAATGTTTTCTTTGTTGCATTTTGTTCAGAGATCATCAAGATGCTCTATATGATTGGAAAAAAAAAATCATTAAAGCACAGTCGCTTGCCATTTTGGAATTTCATACATAAAATTCCGTAAGATAAATGATAGGTCTAAAAATACAAAAATTCAATGTTAATTGTTTTGTATTTTTTAAAATTCTATCCTGTGCTAAGGGGATTTTTCTATCATTCTTTCTTAAGGCATCCATGCGCTTCATCAAGATAATATTCAGGTTCATGATAACGATTTTGGAGGCTTTGTTGGATTTGTTACTAAGTTTAACTTCTGTGGAGAAATGATAGTATTTAAAGATCTAAATGCACATAGTCGGACACACCGGCGTTGATATTTGATCGTAGTTTATTGTAGTTTACTACTGTCTGATAGATGTCCATGAATTTAATGACTAAAACAGTTATTGGTAGGAGACAATAAATGGAACAGCAAGGCAAAAGTAAAGGCGTCTGGACATCCAGAATAACATTCTACACTCCGGAGATAAGGAACTGCAGAGCCTACAGAGTCTAAATTGGGACGGATACCAACTTTAGGAATATTTCTCTACAAAACCAAAAGAAACCCTTCAGGCCACCTCAACACACCCGACTATATGAATATGTGGTGACAAGATACATGCAATCAGTAAGTGCTTTATTGTCTGTGAAGATACCAAGAAATAAAATGCTTTAAATACCTAACTTTACACTTAAGACGAAGAAAAGCACAGGGGACTTTTATAACGAAAGTGTGGAAGCGCTCCGGGTTCTATGATAGTAACTTATAAAAGACTAAACCATATATTTTCTTTCCATGCCCACGAGCCGTTTGTATGTATGTAAGCTTGTCTCGATACCCTCAATGAAAAGGGGAAATAAGCTACATCAAAGTTAAATGCAATCACATCTTGACTAATTGTACTTTTGTGCTTCTGAAAATAAAGGAGATGAAGTACAGTATGAAGTTACTGTTAATGGTGTTACACAACAAGACTGAAGAAAGGGAGCAGGAACGGAGGTAAAGTAAATGGCTAAAAAGTGGATGCAATGCAAACACCCTTTAGTAATGACTACAGTTCCTTCACGTGCTCCTTTATTCCTGCTTGTTTTCCTTCTTGCTTTGTTTTTGATTTTACAATAATCTATCTTCTTTTCATCCTTATGGCAAGATAAAGCTTCATTTCTTTGAATTCTTTTTTCCCCTCAAATGTATGGATAGTTTGGCTTTAAGCTCACTTTCTCTCTACAATTTATCTCTGCTTTACAAAATTGTTCATTCTTCAGTAAATGTTTGTTTTCAAGCTCAGTCTCTCAGTCTTTTAACAGTTAATTATACATATTCACATCTGAGAGCAAAAAAAAAAAAAGAAAAAGAAAAAAATAGGAGCAGTTCATTTAGTAGTAACAGAGCGAAAATTTGGGAAAAAATTCTACAAAAGAAAATAATAAATGGCTTAAAAAAGGTTGCAGGAAAGGGAAGTCTCAACAACGAACGCTGGAAATTCTGGTGCGTGGAGAGTTTTCAATTATTTTCTTTTTCGAACAATTCTCTCCATTTAAATATATCACTGACATAGTTATGGTCACCATAGTAATCTAAACCGATATTTAAGCGTTTTTATTCTAATCATTATTTGCATTTTAAATGGCAGCAAAAAAATATTTTCAATATCATGTTTCCATTGGCATGTAAAAATTCCCGGTTAACGTTAGAAATGATCGTTAGGGTATTGATTTGTTTTTCGTTTATTCCTTCCTTTATACAATAAATAAACATACTAGTCAGAAGTCATCATTAGAATCGTATGAAAAATATATATCAATTCAAAGCAAGCCCATCTTTACAGCCCGAAATAGCAAAATTTTTCATATATTCCTTTCATAACATTTCAAACATGACTCATGGAAACTTTACACATATTTCAACATAACCAAGGATACAAAAATACTCTTTTCTTTACTTCGAAAATTACAGACACAAATTTGCGGCCCAGATAAATCTGAAAACTATTTTCCAGTGTTACCGGACCACTCAAGGTTAAAGGGGTCAGAAACGACTCCGAGATAGTTTACTTAGGAAATGGGTTTTAGATGACGTCAGGGAAGTGGAAACAATAGCTGGCAGGAGAGAATTTCGCTTGTATATCTGAAGATTGCATTTGATCCCAGGGGAACGCGATTACTTTAGCTCTCTGCCTCAGGGGGAAAGTCGTTCTATGTAACGATTGGAAAAGGAATTTTGCAAGCAGGGAATGGAACTCGAAAAAAAGTGTTTATTCAACACATTCTAATTTTTTAATTCGAATTATCAACTATTTGCTCATTTTGCTATTAAACTTGTTTAAAGTTCACCTGTACAAGAGCAAAATCTATTGTGCTCTTCCTTTTATAAGGAAAAGTGTAGTTTTCTAACTCATGTACACGGATTTAACAGTCGTTTTTATTCCTGTAATACCTATAATGTGAAGTTTCGAGGTATAATGATTATGCGGGATAATTTTTAAACACCCAGGATACATAAAATGACCGAGCCCCATGCATGCACATCATACAGAATTTATGTTAATGAAAATTAAATCTGGCTCATTATGAATTTACATATATTAGTACAGTATTGTTCTCCATTAAACTAAAGCTTTTAATGTTAGATTTTATCATTCATGTTCTAAAGCTGGTGAAGGGAATTATATTTATGTCTAACTGGAAGTATTACCTCCCACAATAATTGCACATCAAAGGATGGAAATTGTTAAAACTATTCAATTTTTTTACGTGCCACAAACATTAAAATTATGCATAGAAGTTGTATATTAATTTTACATAAGTCGATATCTCTCTTAGCGTTTTGCAGTTGCGCATACACAAATGAAAACTTTAATATATAAGCTTGTAAACCTAAATAAATAATAATCGATATGGACTTTCGCCATAAGACAACAGTCACGGAGAATACATCACAATGGCAACAATTATTATTCAGAAGAACATTACAAACCCGTTGGTGTACACTTGCTGAAAAGATTTGATACAAGAGAGAACAAACAACAGAAATAAACTTGACAGTCATTACAAAATACAAAACAGAACACACAGTCTTTGTGCTTTTTAAGCATCAGAGAGAGAGAGAGAGAGAGAGAGAGAGAGAGAGAGAGAGAGAGAGAGAGAGAGAGAGAGAGAGAGAGAGAGAGAGATTTTATGATGAAAAGACACAAAGCTGAACGACGTCACTTAAATTGAATTTATGTCCCATATTTGTTGGAGAGAGAGAGAGAGAGAGAGAGAGAGAAGAAGTTTTATACATGTTCCCATCCACGCAGTTTAACTCCATCACTGAGACTCAATTACTTCCCTAGCTGAGGACAACGTGTTTACAATTTCTTATGTAGAAAATTTCATTGTCCATACCCGGCAGAGAAATCTATAACAAATGCATTGTCGATTTCTGGCAAATATTCAATTGGGAAGTATAATTAATTGCGTAAAATCAGTTATTCCATGATATCTATGTCAGGAAAATTTATATTATTAGTAATGTATTGGGAAAAGAATATAAGATGGTTTTGATAACTAGTCAGCCCAAATGTCTATATATATATATATATATATATATATATATATATATATATATATATATATATATATATATATATATATATATATATATATATACATATACACATGTATATGTATGTATGTATATATATATATATATATATATATATATATATATATATATATATATATATACATATACACATGTATATGTATGTATGTATATATATATTATATATATATATATATATATATATATATATATATATATATTACACAGTATATATATGTGTATATAAATATTATATATGTGTATATATATATATTTATATATACACTGTATATGTATATATATGTGTGTATGTATCTAATATATATTAAAAGACGTATGATTTTACAGCTTACGATGCGATACTGTGCCTAATAAATTTTATTAAAATATCTTGCTGAAATTCTATATCTCCCCTTTAAATCTACTGAAGACTTTAATACGCAGAACATCTTAGTAAATATGAATTAATTACATACTACGCATATCAATAACAATTTCAGGCCTGAGAATTTTAATGTCCTATCATTACTCTAAAAGGACTGGGCCAATTATTTACCTGCATTTTTTTCTTATACCCTCGAAAAGAGACAGATGGATATCGAGTTCAGTAATGACATTTTTAACACAACTGATTAAAGTGAGTGTAAATGGATATATTCTCGATTCAACTGTGAACATCTATCTCAAAACTTAGTGTAATAATGGCAAATCTCTGTCACCAGCATTGAGTAATCTTCACACACTAGTTTTAAGGTGTATGGAGGGAAGTATCAAGCAATTTTATTTTATAATATTTTACATCGTTTGGATAAAATACCTAATTTTAAATAACAAAATGTAAACACTTCCTTTGGTAGAATAAATGCATAGTGGCATCCAAACAGTACAAGTAATATATTAAAATCATATTTAGTCATGAAATAATCAATATAAAAAATATGCCTTTTGCTTATAGATTTTAATGCTTATTTATAACATAAGATTAAACATTCTATAAAAAAGCTCTTATATAAAGCTCAATTGAAAATATCATTTCAATCATGGGGCAAAATAAATTCTAGATTCATTAAACTACAATGTATTTTTTTTTATAAAAACTAACTGAACAAAGTTTAAAGCACACACAGAAAGGCCGTTAAAGAATGGGCTGGGTTGATTTACTTGAGAACATCTTCATGTTCATATGCGAAAATAACGCCAAGAGCAGTGTAAGATTTTCTGCAGACACTCACAACCATTGGATTTTTACTTTTATAAAGAATTTCAAATCATTTAAATCACAGATCATATCGTTCTTTCAGTAATTTGAAAGATGTTTCCCGAGTTATGTTTTCAGATAGGAAAGTTTATAAGCACTCGTTACAAATCCTGTTTTTTTATATAAAAGACCATAGCAAGATCTCTGTAATTGCTGACAGCAATGACAGAAAATCGATAATCCTCCGGATAACAGTAATGTGTGCCATCAAGTTGGAAATACTCATCATGCGAGAGCGTTAGGTTTACTTTTGAATGGTTCATTGCCAAGTTATCCCTATACAAGTTATTTAGTGCGCTTTGTGCGCACTGATAATGATTTACTGAAACTGACGATGGCATTTCCTTCTCTGGATGTTAATATTAAGGAAAAATAAAAAAAATATGTAAGACTTCAATGTATAAAAATGCATTGAAGTTATGGACTTTTATATTTGGAATTTGGAATTTTAAAAGATGAAAGCACAGTCCTTCTGGGTATATTCCTAAATATCTTTGTAAGCCATACTTAAGTCACGTGTAGAATCCCATGTTATAAAACATTATATAATAGTTCAAAATAATGTTATGACAAATGGCGTCCCTCTAGGTAAGTAAATCAGTTTATCTCTAAACAGGATTAGGAAGCCTTTACCGCGTCTAAATATTATTGCTAATTTCGTTTTTCTTTTTTCTTGTAACTTTTTAATGATTCAAGGTATGCTTCGATTACGGGATTAACATTTGACGTTTTTGAACTCTACTGAAACTCCAGGGTGTTAGAATTCAGTTAGATTTTCTTTCACAAGATTTAATAATTAAATGTGTTTACTAAAGGTTAGTTCACTAGGTTTAATACTTTTTTTTTTATAATGTGCAAGTAAAATATATCAATCCAGAATGATAGCCACTCATGGTGATCGACATAGTATTTCGTACATTTAAGGAGATTTGTAGATGTGTCAGAATCATATATCCTAAACGCTAGTACAGTATACATTCAGTTTTTAAATGGAATCACCATTTTTAATGTAACGAAATACTTGGGCTTGATAGGAAATTAATAGTACGCAGTTCTTACAAGACCCACTTATCATCACATTTTCTCTATAGTTTTAGACTAACCTCTGCTACAGGTCAATTTCTTGATTAATCAAAGACTTTTTCCATTCTCCATAGAAATCCTCCTTTTGAAGTTTCCTTCCATGAAGTTTACATTCTGCAAACTTTGAAATTACTTTGTAAAGTACACACTTTTCAAGAACCGAATGTGAAGTCTGGCTTGATTATTCTTTTTACATTATTTTTTTTTCTGTACCAAGCTTCCTATCTGCGTCTTCCAGTAACATCACTGAGTGATAATAAACGAAATCGAATGATTAAAAGATACTGCAGTTCAATGAAAAGTTTGAAAAACACGATAAATATGTTTATTACATAAGTGAATGAGTGAAAGGAAAAACTATTGCACTCAACCTGGCTGGGGATAACTGGCTTTATTTGGGAATCATTACCTAAATAAGGTCGATTTTATTTTTCTGAACATATCCCTCAATTCCCAGGTAAAATTAGGATTGTTGTAAATAGGGAATTTCCTAATTTTGGGCTTCATATTTAATTAAGGACATTCATCAAAGGTATAGAGAAATAATACTCATGTTGATGAGATATTGATGTAAATAGAAAATTTCCTCATTTTTCACTTCATGTTTAAGTTAGGGACATTCCCTCACAGGTACCGAGAAATATTAACCGAAGATTAGGAATACCATGCATTCTTCTTGACGCCGCACACATGTACAAATTTCAATGATAGCCTATACGAAAACCTTCTCATATATAAAAGGCCAGTCATTGTAAACCTTGTAGAGGGGGGGAATATGCAGGCCGTTTGTATCCTCTGAAAGAGTGTTATCGATCCCCGCATAAAGTTGCAGTCGAATGGGAGTCCCTTTTAGAATTTAGGATTTACAATGGTTTTTGTCTCAAAAAAAAAAAAAGTGTTGATTTTTAGTCTTCTATAAAAGAAAACTATTGTGGCGGCTTTGTCTGTCCGTCCGCACTTTTTCTGTCCTCCCTCAGATCCTAAAAATTACTGAGGCTATTGGGCTGCAATTTGTTATGTTGATCATCCACCATCCAATCATCACATACCAAATTGCAGCCCTCTAGCCTCAGTAGTTTTTATTTTATGTAAGGTTAAAATTAGCCCCAATCCTGCGTCTGGCAACGCTATAGTACAGGCCATCACCTGGTCGTGGCTGAAAGCTTCATGGGCCGCGACTCATACAGCATTATAAGCTGTACAGAAAACTTGATTGCTCCGAAAAACTTCGGCATATTTTTTTATTGTTTTTAATGATATTGAACGAGTCACGAAAAATCTGAAATCTTGAGAACAAGGAAGCTGAGTGGGTCTGTTAACAGCAGAACACTAATAACAAAGGGGTAATCCTAAAATTGTTCCATTTCGTAAAATAACAACCGACAAAGACTGACATCATTACCGTTGGTGCCATTGGTATTCACTTTAAAGAATAATTGATGGTATTATTTTTTTTATGTATCTAAGGAACGTCAGCTGCAAGCTGTGAACAGAAAGTTAAACTGATGGACTCATACACAGACAAATACAGATTAAGAAAGTTATGGCTCATAACACACAAAAGGAATTTCTGTTGCCATGGTAACCGACCAGTACCACTTACAACCATATGACATGAGTGTTACATTAACAACATATGTTAAATATCGGAGAATACAACTAAAAGTTAAGCATAGTTGTTAAAATATGCGCATATTTCCCCTTCAGGTGGAGCGATCTAGTTACATACTGTACTACTTACCACTACCTACGAAGTACACGCATCACTGATCTGGTTAGTGTCGTAAACCAATATCGAAAAGAAAGGTCGATAATCACTCTACTTAGCCGGAATCCAACCGTAGCGTCGCGGAGGTGAGTATCATGATCATTATACTAAGTTTTGATATATACAGTATATATACATACATACATACATACATACATACATATATATATATATATATATATATATATATATATATATATATATATATATATATATATATATATATGATAGCTATTATACAATGTTCTAAATATATTTAAACGACATTCATTTACTTTTTTTATTCGCTATATTCCCCTTGTTTCATTCTAGACAAAAAATCACGTGCAATCGTTAGTCATTATTTAATTCTAA
Source organism: Macrobrachium rosenbergii (assembly GCA_039081455.1). Taxonomy (NCBI): domain Eukaryota; kingdom Metazoa; phylum Arthropoda; class Malacostraca; order Decapoda; family Palaemonidae; genus Macrobrachium; species Macrobrachium rosenbergii. Next base: position 18,702,507 of record JANJGK010000018.1, read on the forward strand.
TAATTCTAGATTATGTTATCTATTATCTTACTGAACCGAATGTTCACAACTCTAGTAAAACACAGACACATACTTAAAAGAAATAAAAAAAAAAAAAGAGTGGGAATGAAAAAGTATTTATTATTTACAACGGAATGTTTTAATCGCCCTCGGTACTCCTGTTCATGAAATAATCCTTTATTCTAATTTCTTTACATAACGCACCAACAAAAGTAACCGTTTACGATAATAAATTATAAAGAGGGAACTCAAAATTCCCAAGCCTGCTTTTATTCTTCGTTTCCTGTAATCCATGTGAAAGAAAAATCTAATAAAAAAAATACTTAGAAAACAAAAGGCAGAGTCAGATGCTTCGTAAAAGTGACGGGACCCCAACTTTCCTGAGATTATGTATATCATAAAATGGAAGAAAGATTCTTCTCTCCTAACGAGCAAAGGGAAGACTTTGAAGCCAACGACTTCTCTAACAGGAAGTCGTGAAAAGGTTCCTCTCCCTTTCTACCCAGAAGCTCAACCATAGAGCTTTCCTGTCTCTTAATTAAGCTCCAGAAATCACACCGGTGAATGCCAAACTGTAGCCTTAATTTTACATTGACCTCGCCTCACCTCAGACTACACCAGCGGAAATGAGGAGTCCTTCCCAGAAAAGTTAAAAGGGAGAACGTTGGAGAAAGCAAGGAAGGAAGGAAGGAAGAGGGGAGTTTTTTTTTATCTCTCCTTCTAACTCTTAACTCATATTTACCTTTACTTTTTAAAATAGTAGAAAAATATATTAGAGTGTCACATTTTGCCTTTTTTTCGGCTAAGCATCCGATCTTTTATAATGTGGCTTACAGCAACTCATTGTTGGTGTCAAAATATATATTTTTTAAAAAGATGAAAGACATTTCGTTTCTCTGGTGTTAAGTGGTACGAATATTGCTCCTTTATGTTAAATACGTAAATGGAGCCAGTCATAAAGAGTGAATTTCATTTGTTTTAGGAGGTTTAAAATCGAAGTATTGCCTCGAGATGATTTCGCTTCACAAAGCAGGATGTTCTTTGGTGGATTTTCTTTGAGATCAAAAGTACTGGGCTTCTGACGACTGCCTCGGTATGAAATTCCTACTTTTTGCAATTAGGGGAACCTGATACATTTTTATTCATCTCTTCTAATATGACTAAACAGCACAAAGCCTCTCCTGAAAATACGGGAATAAACGTTACTTGTCTTGTATTATCTTTGCATGCATTTGTTTATTTCTCTGTTAATGAGTCTTATTAGTTTCCTCCAGTTTGCTAAATTCTAGCTATATACTTTAGTAAAATGTAATACCGATATTTCTAAGTGATACTTATTTAACAAAAACACTTGTCTTGTTTTCAGTATATCATGCAAACTTCCACTTCTTTAGAGGCGTTTTCAAAGCTTCTTTTGCTCTCTGATTAGTGTATTTGCTTTCTCTGCATCGAAGCTACAATTAGTCATCGTGTTTCTCGTGCTACATTGCCTTTCACTTTTAATGGAAAAAACGCTTATAAAATTCAGCCTTTCAACTGCGACACTTGTGACTTTATCTTTACACACACACACACACACATATATATACAAACACACACACATATATATATATATATATACAATACATATATATATATATATATATATATATATATATATATATATATATATATATATATATATATATATATATATATTGGAATCTTTCTAAATAATGGCAATGGATGCGAGTGCACTAAATGATGGAAGAATACGCACAGAGAAAAATTTAATTGAAAAGTGTATTGAATGATGGATACTAAATCTAAGTCACACATATATAAATGTGTATCGGGTACGCTTGCAAAATCATTAGCTGTATGGATCATGTATTCATTTTTCATTGTGACATTTCAAACCAATTTCCAGTTTATAAGGTCCTTGTTTCAATTATACTGTATATGATCGTGTTTAGTTTTTCCGTAAAAGAAAACTTTATTCTGTCCGCCTTCAGATCTTAAAAACTGCTGAGGCTAGAGGGCTGCAAATTGGTATGTTGATGATCATCCAACCTCCAATCATCAAACATACCAAATTGCAGCCCTCTAGCTTCAGTAGTTTTTATTTTATTTCAGGTTAAATTTATCCATGATTGTGAACCTGGCGCGCTATAGGTGCCAACAACACAGGCCACCACTGGGCCAGGGCTGAAAGTTTTATGGGCCGCGGCTGAGTTTCATGGGCCGTGGCTGAGAGTTCGGGGCATTTTTTACTTGCTTCTTATCGTGTCTATAAAGCAAAGGCTACCATAATGGTAACAAAGACTGAACACTTGTATTTCTGGGTTGATCGTCTCCACATACGCAAGCCTATTTTAATGAAGATTAAAATAGGCTGTCCTATATAATTGTAGGATTCATGTAATCCTAGTTATAAAAACACCAGTTTGATGTATTTGGCTCGTAGGCTGCCATCCTTCAAGCTATAATATACCACTTTGATTTCTTTTTTTTTTTCTTTTTTTTTTTTTAATTAAGTGTATGGACCCATTTCTTATTTGGTGGGGTCAGGTGTTTGAACTGAGGCACATGCGCGCCCGTGCACACACAAACACACACACACACACCCAGCCATGAGCAAGCAAACTTTTTTTTCCGCTAATTAATTCACCTACATGAAATCATAAAATTACATTCCATACTCCAATTATCTTGATCTGTACTGTAGTTGTTCTTTCTATCATAAAACATTTTCCATCTACTATTCCCGTAGCCTCTTCCTTTCCACCCATGTTTTACGTTCCCCTTTTTCATTCATCACGTTTCTCTATATCACCCCTTTTTCGCAATGGTGATTTATCTTCTACGTTTTTTACCAATTCACTTTTCGATTCGATTCTAGAAAAGTTTTTTTCCTCTACTCTCGTTTTTCGCTGAACTTTTGTAGACAAATGCCATTGTTTGCAACAGCGTTCATCCATCCCTTAATCCATGGGTTTCAATACCTGTTTTGAATTTCACAGAACAGGTTGTGGATATAAAATATTTTCGTAATGTGATTAAGGGTTTGATATTCTATATGCCTACGATAAATCAAACTTTCCTTGGACATATGGTAAATATCGCCCCCCCCAAAAAAAACAAGGAAAAGTGAACAATATTTTTTGTATAAGTTTTCTTATAAAATTTTGTCAGACTCTCATAGGCCTCGGAAATTTAACCCTGACATCTTATACAAGTCAGTATTTTACTTCAGCTGATAGGCCCAAGTTTTCGCAAGTTCACGTGCTAGTTTAAGACCGGCTTCATCTTTACCATCCAACAGCCAGCAAACTTCTGCTAATTTATAAGTAAGTGAACAACGGAAAAAGTATAATTTTTTATATAAGATGCATATTAAATTCAATTTTGACTTTGACTTTTGTACTATTTCTCTAACAGATTTCTCTTTAGATTTCCTGATTTCCCATTTATTATCAGTTGACTTACTTATTAAACGAGTCTTCTAACTTTTTATATATTCATTGTACATAATCATTGTAAATCCTTGGTAAAAAATTTCAAAGGAAGAATTAAACAACAAAAATGTAGCAACAGTACCAGCAGCAACAAGAAAAGTAATAACTGGACTACTTTCCACATAACATAAAGAAGTAGTAAAAAACAAATAAACATAGAAGTTCTGAACCAGGACAATATTTGGGCTCTGAACTTTGCAAAGAGTATTCTCCTCTTAATGGATAACCGCCCTGTGCAGAAAAGTTTGTACTTTTAGAGAAAGTTATATTCCAACTTAATCTCTATTCACTTTTTTACCGCAAAGTCTTCAGCCAATTCAGATGTCCTCCAACCAAATCCAGAATGTACAGAAAACAATGGGTAAACTGCAGAAATGGAGGGATGAATATTCATGTGTTTCTGTTCAAAAAAGTAATTTTTTTCTATCTCTGGTGCGACGGAAGGTAAGAGAGACAGGCGTGTATATCCATTTTCGCTTTATATACACGTGACGTATATCCAGATATACCACTGAATATATATATATATATATATATATATATATATATATATATATATATATATATATATATATATATATATATATATGTGTGTGTGTGTGTGTGTGTATATATATATATATATATATATATATATATATATATATATATATATATATATATATATATATATATATATATATATATATATATATAAGCGATGTCAGGCAGGGCAGCCGATAGAGACTACAGGTCTACCCCAATGCCAAATCAAAAGTCCTTCAAAAGAAGGCATCGTGCCTACCCCATACAAAAATGGGAAAAAAGCACGTTAAAAGAAGAAGAAGAAGAAGATATATATATATATATATATATATATATATATATATATATATATATATATATATATATATATATATATATATATATATATATATATGTGTGTGTGTGTGTGTGTGTGTGTGTGCGTGTGTGCGTGTATCTGCCGTGAGGAAAATAAAGTTTTCTTCCGTGGTACCGTCGGTATTGTTAGTAATCATCGAACTGGGTGCGTAGGTCTGATATCATCACGCGTTCCAGATTTTATACAGGAATAATGATTGTAATATTTAGATTCATGAAGTACTTTTGCTAACTTCGCGGGTGTAAGTGTGTATGAATGATTTGTTTTGTAATTTTCAGAACCTTATAACTAGGCCCGGTTTCATCTGTGATTTTTAGCTAGTGATCATTCGCCGTCGTTTTCAGGTGTTCCTGTCTATGTTTGTCTGATTTATTTTTACCCTCGATTCTCTTCGGTAATTTATCCTCCGTAATCACTACTATTCTTTTGATAAAGTTCAATTGAGTATAGAATAAGTTTCCAGTGATGTTGAGAAGTTTGTCTATGAGGACTCCAACGAGACTCCTTTTGTTTTAATTCATCGCCTATTTAGACTAAAGCCATTTCTTCCCGGCTTTACTTTAATATATAGATGGCTACTACACTGTTAAATTTAATTTTGGTGGGACTCTAGTGTTGAAATAAGGTTGTTGATACGTGCCAATCTGTTGTGCCATGCAGAATTTATTACAAATCTCGATGATAAAGAGCTCACATTAAAGTCTGGTTTTACTGATGTACTTCTGAAAATTATAGGTATAGTAGAAATCAACTTGAAACCTTCATTATTTTATATTTTGTTAACCTCTTCCAATTATTGGACAACACAGCGTTGAATGATTTTTTGTTCTCTTCACATCATTCCAGTGCGTTTTCCTATTGTAAATTCTTCTTTGGGGTGGCGGGGGACAGGATGTGATGCAGCTTTGTTTAAAGAGTGGTATCGTATTCTAAATAAACGAATATTCACTTTATAATAATCATTCCAGTGTCTCAGAAAAAAACTTCTTCCAGTTATTGTTATCGAATGCTTCTTAAAAAGAGATAAAGTATTGCGCCTCATTTTATCTCACCTCTATGGTTGTGGTAATGGTAGATGTAGCTGTAGGTATGTGTGCTTTTTCTGTTTACTTTTATTTGTGGTTGCGAGATCTTACGTTTTAACGAAACCTCCTAAACGGCATTTCTAGTTCTTTGTTATTTGCAGTCTTCCTTTTGGCTCACTTCAACTTCCAGCTTTTCAAGCCATCACTTCCCATCCTTTAATTTCTCCTCCCTTCTCATTTAATGGCGGCGTAAATGCTATCCATTCTTTTCTTCCATTTTACCGTCTTTAGTTTTTGTATCTGGAAAGTTTCTTAGAATTCCATGAGGTCAAGATGGGCGATAAGCTGGAAATATTTGCAACGCTTAAAGTTTGGCTTCGCCGTTAGAGGTGAAAAAGGGTGTCAATATATAGAAAGGTTAGATTCAGATAGAACATTCAGCGTAAAACATCCGGAAAAAAATATGCAAGAACCCTTCATGATGAAGCAGCTGACTGGAGGAGTTTCATTAAATACAGCGACCCCGACCAGGGATTAGGCTGAGAAGAATAAAACACACAACTTGACTTGCATGTACTGTACATTTCGTTTGATTCCAATGACCGATTGGTTTATTTCTTTCTCCACCTTATTACAAAATCCAGAATCGATTTCAGTTGGAAATTTGTGAAAAGAAAAATAAAATAACAGCCATCGGTAGTTGATCTTTCCGTGGGGTATTTAGAATATCCTCAGTTTATTCAAATGTGCCCCTGATAGTAGGCCTATTTCGACCCTTCTTCTTTGGCCATATAAACGTTTAGGTTCTTACTTCAGTAGGTCTCAGGTGGCGCCCTAGTTCATGAATCTTGGGTAATCTGTAGTGTAGGCTGTGCCAGGTGGTTTCAGGAAGAGGCAGTACTGGTAAATTTCTCTTGCCGTTTTAAATAGGACTTTCTTTTACAACCTAGGTTCACAATTGACATCCACAAATGGTTGTAAGTGTTTTGACCACAAAACATGCTGAGTCTTTTCCTGATGTATTCTCAGTTCTCATGACGGTTACATTGTTTCCTTAGGCCTGTTAAGGCTGTTTAGAATTTTGCTGGAAGCGTAAAGTACTGTTATCAGATTCAATATTCAGCTTTTGCGTTCAAGCTATTGATATAATTTTTAAAACTGCAATAGCAAATGGAAATATATATATATATATATATATATATATATATATATATATATATATATATAATTATATATATATATATATAAATTACTTTAAAGGGGAAACTAATATATTAATGTCTTTAAAATGACAATTTACGGTAATAAAATAAAAATAAAACATATAACAATAATATCAAGAGCGTCTTTTCAAACTTCGAGGGGTCATCCATAAAGGGTTAAATAATGTATCTTTTTTAGCCAATAAAATACTGAATAAACAGAGATCTTTCAGCAAATCTAAAGCTTCTCTAATAAATATTTCATAAATAATGTATTATCCATAATCCCTTTGCCATTTCTAAACCCATCACTCTTCTATCTTTAACATTACTGCTAATATCCTTCTTACTTTTTTCAGTTAAAATGCTGCCTCATAGCTTCCCAGTTGTATTAAAAACGTTATGCGCCCTAAA